>BROG01000197.1:460000-580000 GCA_030159075.1 Atrina japonica | reverse complement strand
TGGGAAAGGGCCGACCAACCAAAAGAAGAGGACCCTAAACCGGCCAACACTAATCCAACGCTCAAGCCTACTAGGGGCGAGCACGTAAAACTTCCATCATGGTTGCACGTTAAACAAAGGAGCATCTCCGGAACAGGGGTAGCCCCGGCGTGTGGCAAGGGCTTTAAGTAGTCACGCCGCACGTAAAATCAACACTGACTGACTGACTGAATTCTGTAGGTAAAATTACTAATCTGAATTAAATTTAAGCAGGAAAATATAATTACTTTCTCTGGTCTCTTAACCAACTTTAACACTGACATATAAAATCCTCACTCTGAACTTTAAGCAAGTTAAAGTGAATTACAATTATTACACAAATGCACTTACACAATACAAATGGACAAAGTCACACAAAGAAACATTTACCCAGCTCAAAAACTCGGCGGGAAACATATTAACCAATGGAATACCATACAAACACTAATGTCCAAAAAATCTGAAAACATCTCCAACTCCTGGTTTAATTAATTAATGTACAGGTAACCAATTGACATCAAGGGAATAATACACAAGACATTTATGGACAAAACAAATGTTGGATAAAACATAACCAAACAAACATTTAATTTTGTGTACAATTATCAATAACTAGACATTTAAAAAACAAAGTTGTTTAATTTAATTTATTTATTTAATAATACCATTTCATCACTGTCACACTAATATAGTTCGTTTTCAGCTTCATTTCCTTCCTCAAAGCATTTCAATGCCCTATTTCTGATCCTATATGCACAGTGCAATGTCTTTATTGATCGTATTTCTCTTCTTTTCAGTCTTTTGTGTTTGGTATATATGGTACCTGTAGGGCGACATATTTTCTTCTTTGTGGAATGCTGTTCAACTCGTACCCATCTTGACTTGTACCCTTTCTGGCTATGCCATGCCTACACTTTGCTGACTCGTAAGAAAAATCATTTGCTGAGTCGTACCCATTTGATTTTTTTTCAATATCAATATCATTATCATTTAAAACATAATTCATTGCCTTTTGCATACAAAATTACTCCTATAGTGGTGTGTAGTAATTTTCCGATAGCCCATTATTCCGACAAACAATTATTCGGACAATATTCATTACCGGATGTCCGTAATGGACAGGATAAGATTATACGAATTTTAACAATAACACAGGAATTATTGTTACTACCGGATGACTTAAGTTCTGTAAAGACAGAAAAACAATATGTAGCCCCTCTCTCAGGAATGCTAAGGAGTTTAATAGAGCACGACCTTATAAAGTGACCCCCTTTCGCCAATCGGATCCAAAACTGAATGATGACATTTTCGCCTAGGTTTTCACCGATCTCGAGATGTTTCCGTGTAACATTTGCGGCGGGTGTGGCATGCTAACAGGGGACCTGGACCCATCCCGTTTGGGATTCGCAACTGATTTTCATGTTTAGACCGTTTGGTATATCTAATTTGTATATCTAATTTATCATTTTCTAATTGACTTGAAGTTTTCGGTCATACATTGATATGACTTATTTTTTACTTTACAGTTTATACCTATGTATCTCTCGTTTTTGTTATTATATATCAATCTACGTAGACAAAAAAAGCTAATGCATTAAGTTGATTTATATTTATACTGTGAAAGTGACACCCAAAATGGATCTCAAAGTGGAACAATCTGTTTCTGAAACTATAATTATTGTGAAACTGAACCTGGCATAAGTTGACAACATTATATTCCGAAATATAGTTAGAATTAAAATAATAAAACATTCAAGACTAGCTTTTATCAATCAGTACGTATCTGCTAACGAGTAAAACAAAGACATAAATTTTATCTACCGTATAACGGGTATTTTCTGATGTGTGAAATTTTTGCGATTTGACCTTTCAAAGGTAGCATATTAATTTTTGCCTTTACAGTTTTTGCGATTCCCATCAAACGCAAAATAAATCAAAGTACTGAAAGTACTGATACGAGCTGATGGCAATCGTAAGTTTTAATGAGGTATAATACTCTCAGTATACTGAATACTTTTTAAATCGGTAAAATTAGGTTTTACAAAAAAGTAACTAAGAATCGGGTCAGACATTTGGCCTAACGTGAGTACTGGTGCCTTATTTATTATGCAACAAACTACATAGATCAGCGATATGATTATAAAATCTTGTGCCTATAAACAACGTTTCATCGATCTTAAATTTCTATGCGACAGGGCAGTATCATACCCTTACGCTATACTTCCTATCAGTAGCCTTAAATCTCTAGGTCAATACGTGTACATGTAAAACATTTTCCCAACTTCAAAGACTGCCGCGAGTTTCTCATCACGTGAATGACTTCTGTGTCCAACTTCACACACAGATCTTGCCAATACACAGTAAGGGAAACTTGACCAAAACTCATTTGCATATTAATCGTGCGCACGAATTGTTAATAGTCCAGTCTATCGCTTTTAATGTCAATTCTATCACAAGAGTATAATGGTATGAAATAATTGAAACATTCTAAAGCAAATTTACAATATCTTAAAATTCACGAACGCCGAACTGACCTTTAATAGCATATATTTCAACAAGTCTTGTAGACCTATATTTTTCAGCGAATTGTTACTATATTTTCGTAATTTTAAAAAGCATCAATATACGAATAAAAGTGTGATTTGGAAATTTCAATCTTGAAGTTGAGTTTATGTTGCTGAAATGCACATACATGTGTAATTTTGCGTCAATATAATGTGTTATTAACCCCATACTTCAAAATGTGCTTTGACTTGTTCCCAATAAACAACTTAGCATAACATAACTGCGTTGATGTTCCATCAACTCGTAAAATGAAATAATGTATAATTACTTATGTTCGTGTTTCAAATTTATTTCAAGATTCTTTTTAAAAACATCTTAAACCAGAAATGTCGTACCAACTTCAGAACTGTTAGAACTTGGTTTCACTTTTTAGAGGTCACTGAAATTCATATTCAATAGCCTCGGTAATACCGCTCTTTTTAAAACCTTTATAAATCAATTTCCTGTCAGCATAGATATCGGCGTGGACTTGAACAAGCCATTCCGCGGACAAAGGTTTCAGCACTGAAAGTCGTAGATCCACCAGTTTAATTGTTTTGTCAGTCTAACCACACTCCAACTGCTTGCAAATCTGTGATGCATACCACTTTTGAAAGGGCTCCTTAAACCTGTCATCGTAACTTTTAAACAAGTTTTGTTTTTGTTTGTTTATTTATTGTTGTTTAACGTCCCACTCAGGAATCTTTCACTCATATGGAGACGTCACCAAATGCCGGTGAAGGGCTTCAAAATTTGCCCTATGCTCGGCACTTACGGTCATTCAGCAGTGAGGGTTCTTTAACGTGCCGACACCTACTGCGACACGGGACCTCAAGTTTTACTGTTTCATCCGAAGGATAGGAAATCAACCTGCCGCCGGCTGGACTCGAACTCACGACCACGATTTCATAATTAGTTTTAGATACATTATTTTAGTATCCGTAAAATGATATGCACTCTGAACGTAAAAATGAATACAAGAGGCCCAAGAAGCCTTAAGTCGGTCACCTGGCAAAATTGGTCAACACTGCAGAAAACATAAAAATGTGTAAAAGATAAAATGGCTAATAAACATGAACAAGAGGCCCGATGGGCCTTGACGGTCACCTGAGTATAACACATAATTAGCTCCCATCAGCACAAACATGCCAATAACTGCCCTGTTGACCTTTTCGTAGATTTACTCTAGTTATTATACGTTTCATTATAATGTCAAAAAACATCCAAATCATGCAAAATCCACAAAAAGGGGAAATAACTCCAATAAGGGCTGACCTGACAATTTTGGTCCTACTGACTTTTTTGTAGATCTTTGTGTGCTGAACATTTTTGCTTCTTTCAGTTTTACTCTAGCTATTACACTTTTCAAGATAATGTCAAAAAACATCCAAAAACACGAAAACTCCACAAAAAGGGGTAATAACTCACATAAGGGTCAACCTGACAACTTCCACCAAATAAGCTTTTGGTATAATTTTGCAAACCGCTCATTTTAAGGTAAAGGTGTTTTTTCTAGCTTTAATGATTTTGGAGATACATGTATTAAACAAAAGAAAAAATGCTGACTCATTCATTCTATTTTTAGCCATGAAATCTAGCCCCTTTTCGTCCACATATTTTCCGTTTAGTTAGGTGTCTGTGACTTTGACCTTTGACCCCATGACCTTGAAATTTTATCATAATGATCCTTAGACAATTCCTAACAACTTTCTCATATATCTTTGTATACAAAAAGTTGATCAGTTTTGAGTTATTAAAGAATTTGTTATACAATTGTACCCTGCTTTACTGAAGCGCCCCCCCCCCCTAGTGGCTCGTTTATGAACAGATTTCATTTTCATTCACAAACTTTGTACATATTGACTTAATAATCATGCATATAGAATTTGAAAGTCATCTGATTATTGGTTCATGAGAAGAAGTTTTTAAAAGATGTACTAATTTTTGGTTCTTTTTGGCCCCTTTTGAGGCCCCTATGGTTGCTAGCCCCTTTTCATTCGCAAACTTTATGCAGCTTCACATGGGGATGATACATGCCAAGTTTTGGCTAAAATTGGTCCACTGGTTCTTGAGAAGAAGTCGAAAATGTGTAAATGTTAACGACGGACGACGACAGACAAAAGACGATCGCAATAGGTCATCCTGAGCCTTTGGCTCAGGTGACCTAAAAACAGCAGGCACATTGGGGCCTTAATAATCACCTGAGTGATATGTATTTTACTGACAATGTACTGAAAAGCAACCAAAAGCTTGAAAAAATTCATTGAAATGTAGAATTAACTTGCATAAGGGTAGACTTGCCTTGCCAATATTTTTATAGATCTTTCAAGATAATGTGCGACAACAGTAGAAAACATGCGAAATCCATTTAAAAGGGGAACTAATTTTTACAAGGATCACCCTCACAAGGGTTAAACTGACAATTTAATTCCTGTTACATTTTCGTAGATCTTTGCTACAGAACATTTTTGCTTCTTTCTCTTTCTCTCTATCTATAATAATTTTCAAAACAATAGGACAAAACTGTCAAAAACAAGAAAATTCCACTTAAAGGGGAAATAACTCTCATAAGGGTCGACCTGACAATTTTGGCCCTTTGACTTTTTGTAGATCTTTGCGTGCTAAACATTTTTGCTTCTTTCACTTTCTCTTTATCTATTATACTTTTCAAGACAATGTCAAAAAACATCCAAAAAACATGAAAAATCCACTTAAAAGGGGAAAAAACTCCCATAACGGGCTATCCGACAATATCGGCCCTATTGACGTTTTTGTAGGTCTTTGCATGCTGAACATTTTTGTTTCTTTCACTTTCTCTCTATCTATTATACTTTTCAAGGTAATAGGACAAAACTGTCAAAACATGAAAAATCCACTTAAAGGGGAAATAACTCCCATAAGGGTCAACCCGACAATCTCAGAACTATTGACTTTTTTGTAGATCTTTGCATGCTGAACATTTTTACTTCTTTCTCTTTCGCTCGATCTATTTTACTTTTCAAGATAACGTCAAAAAGCATCCAAGAACATGAAAAATTCACTTAAAAGTGGAAATAACTCCCATAATGGACAACCTGACAATTTCAGCCCATTTGGCTTTTTTGTAGATCTTTGCATGCTGAACATATGTGCTTCTTTCACTTTCTCTCTATCTATTATACTTTTCAAGATAATATGACAAAACTGTCAAAATCATAAAAAATCCACTAAAAGGGGAAATAACTCCCAAAAGGGGTGACCAGACAATTTTGGCCCTATTGACTTTTTTTGTAAATCTTTGCGCGCTGAATATTTTTGCTTTTTTCACTTCTACTCTACCTATTATACTTTTAAAGATAATTTCAAAATACATCCAAAAAACATGAAAAATCCACTTACAAGGGAAAAAACTCCCATAAGGGGCAACCTGACAATTTCTTTTGTAGCTTTTTGCATGCTGAACATTTTTATTTCTTTCATTTTACTCAATCTATTATGCTTTTCAAGATAATGTCAAAAACATCCAAAAACATGAAAAATCCACTTAAAAGGGGAGATAACTCCCATAAGGGGCAAACTGACAATTTCGACCTTTTGACTTTTTTGTAGATCATTGCATGCTGAACATTTTTGCTTTTTTCACTTTTATTCTAGCTATTATACTTTTCAAGATAATGTCAAAAAACATCCAAAAAGCATGAAAAATTCACCAAAAAGGGGAAATAACTCCTATAAGGGTCGACCTGACATTTTCCACCAAAGTGAAATATTTGTAGATTTTTGCAAGCCGATACTTTTAAGGTAAAGGTTTTTTCTCTAGCTTTAATAATTTTGGAGATACATGTATTAAATAAAAAATATGACCAAATCTTCTCATATTTTTACAAAGATGACAACAAATAAACGTTATGAGAGACGTAGCTGTGAAACATTGTTATTGATTTTTTTTTTCGAAATGGATGCTAGTGGTTCCGTAAAACGAATCGAGTGTTCGAATATATATTTCCGAGTTGACCTTGGTCTGACTCGTCTTTGATCCGTTATTTCTGTAGTGAGGACATTCATATCATAACAGGTGATCTGAGCTCCTGTTCGTTTATAATTTTACGATTTTCTCGTGGGGAATTTGGAATTATGTTTGATATTCTTATGTTTAAACTGATTAATTACATGCTTGTGAACTGTATATTAGCCGGCTAGATAGCCGGCTATGTCCAGATAGAGTAAATGAACTTTATTGATATCAATCTTTAATTTCGACATGTAGGTGAGTTAACCTCAAACTTCATTACTTCACACGTGTGCTCTGTGCAATGACGATTGCTTTTGCAAACTCGCCTTTTATATCTGTTGTGGGAGCTTGTCTCTATTCAGAAAACTGAATAAATATGGCGACCAATGGAAGTAAAACACTGGGGATGTTTCAAAAACGATATTATTATTTATTTTTATTTGATTAAATTGGTTTAAAAGTTAAGATGACGGCTTTAAGTTTATCTTTCACGACCTTCTGCACGGTCAGGTCCATCGGCTGAAGGCGATCTGTGCAAGACGGAGGAATGTCCACAAAACATATTCACTTTGACTTCAGATCCGCAATAAACTCCTACCGTATTTGACATCTGAACACATCGAATATACACAGAGCTTTTTGAGATTCCGGAAGTCCCGATTTTACTTCTGACAAGAATTTTGAATTTTTTGCGATTTCAATTTCTGCGGTTTTAATCGAACCGCAAAAATAAAACAACCGATGAAAATAACCGTTATACAGTATATAGACGTATTGTATACATCTTAGATAAAGAAAAATTAAATATATTACTTACCTTACAAATTGCACATTTCGTTTCCAATCAACAAATGGTGGGCTGTTCAAATCGCCCTGCGTCCGTTGTCCGTCCGTGGTCCGTCCTTAAACAATTCTTGTTATCGCTATTTCTTAGAAAGAACTGAAGGGATCTTTATGAAATTTGACATATAGGTTCTCCTTGAGGTCTAGTGTGCGGTGTACATTTTCAGGTGGGTCGGATCCCAAAATGGCTGCCAGGCGGTCATCTCAGATTTTGACAATGGAAGACTGTTATCTCAAAAAAAAAAAAATTGAAGGGATCTTTATTAAATTTGACATATAAGTTCTCCTTGAGGTCTAGATCTGCACTCTACATTTTCAGGCGGGTCGGATCACAAAGTGACTGCTAGGCGGCCATATTGGATTTTGACAATTAAAGATTGTTATCGCTATTTCTCAGAAAGTACTGAAGAGATTCTTATGAAATTTAATGTATAGGTTCTCCTTGAAGTCTAGTTGTGCACTTTACATTTTCAGGTGAGTCGGATCACAAAATGGCTGCCAGTCATCGATCTTGGATTTTGACAATTAAAGTTTGTTATCGCTATTTCTCAAAAAGTACTGAAGGGATCTTTATGAAATTGTACATATAGGTTCTTCTTGGGGTCTAGTTGTGCAGTGTACATTTTCAGGCGCCACCCCTGAAATTTATATTTTTACTTATGACTTAAAAACCGTTAGCAACCCCACCCTTTAACCATATATATCATTGATCGTTATTGGGAAACACATTTAGTGGTGTATGGGGGATCCTTGGGGGTGCTGCCCTACCCTCAGAAATATATATTTTTACTTATAACTTAAAAACCGCTCACAGCCCCACCCTTAATCCATATATATTTTGGATTGTTATGGGAAACACATTTAGTGGTGCATATGCGGGTCCTGCCCCCGGAATTTATATATTTTTGCTTAAAGCTTAAAAACCATTCACACCCCCACTTTAAACCATATATATTATTGATTGTTACGGGAAAACACATTCAGTAGTGTATGGAGGAGTACTGCCACACCCCTGAAATATACACTTACTTCACTTTGCTACATTTTATATCAAAGCAGGGACCAGCGAGACATATTATTACGTGTAATTCTTGTTTTACTCGATGCAGGTCACTACCAGCATTTTCACCTTTAGAGGTTAACAGGTATAGTTAAGCTATCTTGGATTATAGCAGTTTTATTTTGGTATTGTTATAATCCTGTGAGAAAGCACTTGACAAATATTTAGGTTTTAGTTCAAATTCATTGTTGAGCCACAAATAAGAGAAAAGAACAGTCTGTCATAGATCAAATGAAGAACATTCGATGATGATCGCCAAGATCCCTCTGGAATGTCTTGTAATGTGTCTTTTATGTGTCTTTTATGTATCACTGATTACAGTTTAAGAAGAAATTTCTGCAATACTGTACAACTGTTTATTCCAGTGTCGATGCTAAAATGTATTTAAAAACGGCTATTAGAACCAATTACTATCAAATATCTCTTTCATAAAATAGATGTTTATTTATTTTACTTGTTATTAATAACAGTTAACCAAAATTAAAAAAAAAAAACAACAGCTGATCTTGATATACAAATGCTCTAAATAGAGCCGTCACAGCGAGGGCACAAATGAAGATCCAATTGAATATTGATTCAAAAAGATTTCAATATGAATTTTATGGATGCAATTTTTATTTTTGAAAACCTGTCATAAAATACTTCCCTCTTTCAGAATTCGTTATATACATGCATGTCTCTGACCATAGCAAATCAAGGAGAGAAACTTGACCTACGATTTTAATTATTTCTATACCAAGTCTGCTGTATCTTCTCACTTGACGGATCACATAGGCGACCTACAGAGTATACGTACTCAAGCTGGTTGAATAAATACGATGATTGACAGGCAATTAATTTTCAAACTGAGTTACCTATACAATGAGTGGGCGGTCCGTAAAGCTTCCCTTTAAAAACAACATCAAATGATACAGATATATAAACGTTATAAAAAGAGTCGTCACAGCTAGGGAACAACTGAAGACTGTTTGGATATGATTTTCGTTGCCAAGATTTGACGGTAGATATTAAGCACGTTATTTGACATTTATTTACAAAAGTAAATTAGGACAGTAAATAACGGAAACAGAAGAATGTGTGACTGCAAGATTTTCCTTGTTTTTATACTAACATTAAGATTAACCTCTTGCCACGAAATTGATAGCAATTTGTTTCTTGATATAGAAAACATACCAGAGGGCAGCAACAGTGGATATGAGATGAATTATGGGTTAAATTCACGGAAGAAAAGAGACAATGAAAACTATTGCCCTGCGTCCTGTGGATCAAAGAATCATTTACCTGTGTGCTACTGTGATGATCTCTGTAACTATTTTAATGATTGTTGTTTAGAGGCCTCTAAAGTAGGACAGCAAAAGACTGTTCCTCTACCAGAAACTACGTATGATTGTGCTTTGCCCTACACAGCAAATAAGATATATCCACACCTAAAGCCGTTCGGTGTCACTTTAGTTCGAAATTGTACACAGAGATTTCAGCTTAGTTCCCTAGCTGAAAAATGCTTTGAAAAAGAACGAGATTCGAATCCTCTCCATTTTATTCCAGCTACAATTGATAATGGATTAACATTTGCAAATGTGTTCTGTGCTTTGTGTAATGGAATGGAAAAAGTTGTCCTTTGGGACCTTGAATCCAATGATCCTGCTTTAAAGAAAATGTTTTCCAATAAGAATTTATCAAGTCTTTATGAAACCTTAGCTCGTGTGAAGGACTTATCTGTTGTTCCATCTCCCGCTGCACGACCGAGAATATGTATACGAACATCACCAACCACAACACGAACAACAAATTGTTCACAGTATGAAGAACCTGTACTTTATGATCGACAGGTTTTCAGAAATAAGTATTGCATTCATGAAAATCATCTTAAAAACTGTTCGACTACTTTTGGCAGATCACACTGTTATGTTCAGTGTGTCAAAGAGGAACCTGTTGACATGAGCCTATATATTACTAATAGAAGTCCAAGAGTTAATTTATACAGAATTTCGTTCAAATTAAAAATGGAGTATGAGTCTAGAAAATGTAAAGCCGATGGAATGTTCACTAACTCAAAGGTATGTATATTTTTATATACATATTCACTTGAATGTGATATTAAAAACAACACATACTTAAACGATTCTCTTTTTTTTTTTTTTACAAAAATGTAAAGAAATGATTGAGAAATGGTTTATCAATATTTTCAATACAGAATGAATACATATAATTATGTTACATATTTCGTAGAAATAAAAAGATATATAAACAGTTTGAATATTGATTTGATAATAAGGAGGTTTAAATGAAGTGGTGCAATATTTCCATACATGATAGACATAACAACTGAATAGCAAATGACTTTTAATCATTTAAAAAAAAACCAAACGTAGTCTTTAATAACAAATACATGTATATAAAAACTGTAAAGTTGCATTTGTTTATATATATATATATATATATATATATATATATATATATATATATATATATATATATATATATATATATATATATATATATATATATATATATAATCTAACATTAACACTTGAGCTCTACTTAAGCATTAGCGCTTTCATGTTTAATCTGATCATTATTCCGACAGGCCTTTTTTCGACAGTCCATTTTATCCCGACAGCCCATTTCTCCGACGTCGCCAGACCATTATTCCAACCAATTGCACATGTCCAGTGTTTTCTTTCTATCATCTTACAACCCATGTTGATCATGGCTTGTATTAAGCAAACTTCAAACTTAATTTGTATAAAGTTTTCATCTTTAATTTGTCTTTAATTGACGCGAATCGTAATGTGATTCAAAAAAGTTTTAGATCACCGAGTGTTGCATATGTCCTCTGCTTACGGTGAATTTATACATATTTTTATGTTCAATGTTCAGCAAAATCCTTTCATCTTTAAAGTTTGAGCAAGCTCGCGCATTTGAATCACAAGTGGCCATACAACATACTTCACTCAAATGTGGACCGTTGTTTGGCCACATTTCTTGAAATATTGTTGGTTTAATGTTTATATTTAGTTAAGCATCTGAAGATTAAACATGAAAGCTCTAATGCTGAAGTAGAGCTCAAGTGTTAATGTTAGATTATATATATATATATATATATATATATATATATATATATATATATATATATATATATATATATATATATTATATATATTTCGTTAGTCATTTTAGTGCTGTTATATGTTAGTCATTTTAGTGCTTTCTCTCTCTCTCTCTCTCTCTCTCTCTCTCTCTCTCTCTCTCTCTCTCTCTCTCTCTCTCTCTCTCTCTCTCTCTCTCTCTGTGTGTGTGTGTGTGTGTGTGTGTGTGTGTAAAATTACCACGACTTATTTTAATCGAAACTAGACGACTTCAATTTATGAATTCATATATGTATAACATGCTCTGTTTAATCAAAGTTTTATTCGTAATAATGCAATTTTAATACTATCACACTATCACCTGCATTTGCTATTTATACGAGTATATTAAATATGATCCATATATGTATATGTACGAGTAATTTGCTAAAGTGTGAATCAATCTATTTCCTGCAGGTGAAATGTGTTCGTTTTGGATGTCTAAATGGTCAAGGCGTATCGAATGAAGATAACTGTAAAAGGTTTGAAATATATTACAGGAACTTTAAACTTGGTGTAGAATGGCACTATCGAGATTTTGAAATTACACTTAGTCAAGTTCAAAGATATGTCACTGTTCTTTTATATGTTTTGTATAGCAACAAGTTCGCGACGTTTGCAAATTTCTTCACTTTCAGTTCACCTACAAATTCTACATGTGGATTTAAAGAATTAACTCTGTATACATCCTACAGACATTACCTGAATATTCAGGATGTAGAAAAACTGCGAGCATGGTTGACATCACTCCAAATCACGTATACCGAGATTTCTACAAACGGTGACAGTCAGTTAATTGAGCGGCTATACACAGACAAACTTTACAAAACAAATGCAGCTTTCCGGAATAAGTGTCGATCTAAACGAATTTCGTTTCAAGAGGACAAAGAATTGTTGATCAGAGCCTTAGCGAGATATCACACACCGTTTTTGTTTAACTTTACCTGCAACCATGTACATCTCACGCTTTCAATATCAGACAAAACAGACGGACGTGGAAAGACACACAGACAGTATAAGCCGACTGAGTTTTACTGTGTAAATGGACAGTCTTGGAATACGATAAGCATATGGTCAACGTTATCGTCCCTATTTTGTATTTCATGTATTTTATAGACACGCCCGTATAGTACAAATGTTGTCATGTGACTGGCATGGATACCAGCGTAGATTGAACTCACTTGTCTGTTAGTATACTTTTATGATTTGCATTTATCTTCGAGTATTGTTAGTTAGACCCCCTTTCACATCGTGGCTATTAGTTTTGAAAAATGATTGATAAATTAAAAATATATATATATGATGGCCGTTTCCATTCAGAAAATGTCAAATAGTTTGAATACTATCTCAAACCCATCCATCTAATTAGCTCAACAAATGCGTTATCATGATTAAAAGATAAAAATCAGATTGACTGTACGCCCTAATGGTATAATAAAGACATACAAATTGATAACAAAACAGTATTCTATTCTAAATGGTTTGCTAACGGTGTTATATTCATAAAAGATTTAATAAGTAAAGATAAAAAAATTTACAACTTTGAGGAATTTAAAAATAAATACAATATTGACACAAATTGTTGGTCTACTTGCAACCATAAGAAAAAATAGAAGTAGTCACTTTAATAATTCACATTGTAACACTGCCTGTTACCCAGCATTAGCATTAAATACTGAAATATTTAATAGAAATATGAAAGGAGTGAAAGGCATGTATACCCTACTTAATAATCACAATATTGTTAAAACATCCGCATTAAAAAAAAGTGGAACGAAATATTTAACCTCACTGAACAGAACCGGAAATAAATTTATAAACTAACATTTAGCATTACACAAGACACAACGATGCAGTGGTTCCAGACGCGCATCAATCATCTTATCTTAGGCACAAATTGGCTTCTTAATAAAATTAATAGTAATCATGGTGCAAAATGCTACTTTTGTAATAACGAAATTGAAACTATTATTCATATTTTTAAGGATTGCCTTAAAGTACAATATTTCATAATTCAATTCGTCTACAAAATGTTGATTTAAAGTACAATAAAAAAAAACTTATCTTTGGTCTCTATGAAAATAAAAAAAACTGATTTGGCTAATAACCTAATAATACCATGGATAAAGTGTTATAGATTCAAATGCAAATTGAGAAGTAATACTCTTATTATATGTGGATTACACCCATTCTTAAGACATTATTACCAAATGGAAAAATACATGTATATTACCAAAGGAGACATTAACTTATTTATGATGATCTGGAGCAAGTGGATAACCTACCTTAACAATAATAAACTAATTTAATTTTATAACATTGTATATTAAAACAATTGTTATATTTTTATATGGAAACTGCATTCATTTTGTTAGAGATTATTAATTTATCCACTTTTAAAAATTTCATATAGTTTATAAATTCAAGAATTATATATAGAATGAAAATTTTGCACCTATTATTACAATCATACTACATGTATTACAGAGATACATTTGTTTATTCTGTGCAATTAACTTCCATATGCATCTGACAATTTCTTTGATATTCTATCCATCTCTCTCTCTCTCTCTCTCTCTCTCTCTCTCTCTCTCTCTCTCTCTCTCTCTCTCTCTCAACGTCCTCAATATATACATTTTATATTAAATTTTGTGTCCCAAGAATTTATGTATGTCTTTATGTGTGTATGTGTATACGTATGCGTGCATGTGTATAAGTATATATATATATATATATATATATATATATATATATATATATATATATATATATATATATATATATATATATATATCTGTGTGTGTGTGTGTGTGTCTACGTGCATGTGTATTAGTATATTTATGTGCGCAAGTACATGTATGTGTGTATGTGTACATTTATATGCATGTGTATGTACGTATATATATATATATATATATATATATATATATATATATATATATATATATATATATATATATATATATATGTATTTGTGAAATGTTTCACACATTTACCTAGTATGTAATCATAATATTGTACATACATGATCATTATGATATATCAGAATATGTAATTTATGTTATGTGATGGTTCCAGAGTTCTTCAACTCAATGGATTTTTATGGTATTGAGGAGAGTAAAATCTTTAAAGAAAATTACAAGATCACGTAAGTCACCTTTTACCACCCCCCCCCCCCCCAGTTTACAGCACAACACGTCGATTGCGTTTGTAAGGAAACCCTGTTTAAGGAAACATGTAGTATTCAGTTGATATCAACTTTGTGAAACGTTTTTTCTCCAAAATCGACAAAATTGTTTACATTTCTTCACCAGATGGTGATAAAAATCGCCTAGTCGCCATTTCAATCCAAACGAAGACAAATATTAAAAAGCGTATTTGGTAAACAACATACATTGGTATAAAACTCAAACAATCTGTCAAGAAAAACTAGTTTATTGCAATTTTCGCATTAATTTTTTATGTAATTATTTAAGTGTAAAAATGGACATCTTGTACAGTTTTCATATTGAAATTGCATTTCTTTTTATGGTATTGTTGTCAAACATGCAAACTGTATATTGTATTTTGAGCGGAGATATATCTAGAATTCGTCTTTGATTATTTGCGATTGGTTGTAATGCTGCGGCATTGCGATCACGTGAAACACATGAGTATGTGAAGCATTTTAATTATTTATTTATCGCGTTGTCTTGTTTATATCGTTAAAACGAATATATTTTTTTTGCTTAGAGGATATATACTTCAGAATGCAAAATTATCAAAAAGTGATAACTTGTGTAGATATTAAGTATTGTATTTGTAAACTTAGGTAAGTGTAGATGTAAGTATACCGGGTAACGTGATATATCATTGTTGTTTCCGTAACATGCTATCATGGTCCCCCCTTTTGATTTACCAGGGGGAACATGATAATTCTATACCAACGTAAATTGATGGTTTATTTTTACATATGTTAAACGTCATACTAAAAAGTTAAATTTATACGATATTGAATACGGTTGGTGTTTTAATATTTGATGACAAAATTTGGTTATAATGTGCAGAGAAAATGACATCCGAACTCCCGGAAGCGAACTGGCAGAATTTCGCACAAAATCAGTTGAATATCTGGCAGAACTTGAATATACGTTGTAGACAAACGGAAACTAGTCAATTTGATTGTGTGAAAATTTATGTGTTGTCTTTTAATTCTAAATAAGTGTGTTGTTGAAATAAATGTTTACCTTGATTGAAATATTCTATTTTAGTCTTATATGGTTTCAATTTGCACCATTATCATTTCGTTGGTTGATATATTCGTGATTACATTCTTTACTTTGTTTTTGTGTTTTAATCAACGTTGAATCCAAAAATGTAGAACTCTCCCGATCAATTGTTACGCAACATATGCTATTTTTATAAGGAATTTTATTCCAGTGTGTTATTGATGCTGCGTAATAAAAAATTAAATTATAAAGAATCGAAAACTTTATTCAAAATCTATTTATAGTAATGAGCCTAATTCGTCGTAGTAATAGCTTGTCCCCCACCAGTGTCATATCGCCAAGGTATATAAATTAACAAAAACAACCAATTACCTACAATGTATGTTCGAACCTTATATTGTGAGCCTAAGTGAATAATATGAAACGGATATGGTCCAGAAAAGAGTAACAACTCTAGAAATCAGGGTGGTAGGCATGCAATTTTTGTATGCGACACTTCAAGTCTTCTTAAGATATAAACCTGTACCAAATATTGAAAGGCTCGGTGAAGAAATAAGTTAAGATACCAACCGGACAAATAAAATAAACATAGGAGAATGATTAAAAATTAGTCCATTTGAAATTTTTTCCAATCTAGAAATAGACATATTGAGCTTAGTTGTCAAATTTTCAACCTTGGGCAACTCTCATAATTTGCATAAATCCAAGATGGCTACCGGATGCCATATTAAAGATTTGAAAGAGGAGTCATAAAATAATGTGCAAGGTCTCATTCTAGGGGTATTTTGGTATGCTGAAATCATATTAAGATCCTTTTCTATTATTGTCGGCACATGTTCTAAATTTCTTTATTTTGAAATCCTACTTACACAACTTTTATTTGCTAAAATATAAGTTCTGCTGTTTGAATAATGGGTTGTCAGAGAAATGGGTTGTCAGAATAATGGGCTGTCGGAGTAATTACCTGATCTTATATCAAGATATACTAACCAGCTTGATGGCTGTCTCTGTTAGCGAAGACTCAATTCATTTCCACGGAGATTTGTATGTCATTTCAACACCGAACGGTATCATAGTAACTACCAAGTTGGTAAGTATATGTATATAAGCTAAAACATGGATACGAATCAGCCAATTCACTTAGGTTCGAGCTGACATTGACCTATTTTATGAACCTATTCATCTATTTATCATCTGTCCGACTGAGAATCTTTTTTTTAAATTTAAACTCAAATGAAAGAGAGTCACTCAGAAACATTATACATGTATATGGGAAGGTTATAACTTTATACAGATAAAAGCATGATGCAAAGCACAAATGTTAGTTAAAACAAAATTCTCACCCTATCTGAGAGTACACGGGGACCTTTAAATTCCTATATATTTTGTGAAAATTGCGTGAGAAACCCAGTTTTGCAATTATTCGTTTACAAATGATTTATTCTACGTACTCATTGACCTTATTTTCACAAAATATATAGTAATTTAATGATTGATACGGGAATCTTGGTAAGCAATATGTAGATCCCTCTCAGGAGTGGTAGATAGTATTCTGAAGCACGACCGTACAGAATGATTCCCTTTTTCCAATTGGATCTAAAACAAACTGATGACATTTTCGCCAAGCTTGGCCATTTCACCGAACTCGAGAGGTTTCCAAGTAACATTGCGACGGGTGTGGCATGCTAACATGTGACGCTGACTCCTTTCGGTCACCTGGACCCTGCCCGTTTGGGATTCGCAACTGATCTTCATGTTTAGACCGTTTTGTATATCTAATTTGTCATTTTCTAATTGACTTGGAGTTTCGGTTATCCATCGATATGTCTTCATTAAAAACATAAAAAATAAACAGCTAACGCACCTTTAATTTAATTGACTTATACCTATTCTTTGACCGTTTAACCCTTTCAACCGTACATACCATAATAGACTGCAACAATAGAAAAAATACCACTCATATATTCAGGGGTGAAAGGGTTAATGATTTTACCAGAGAGAATGACACCCAAGAATGGATCACAAAGTTCAACAAACTGTTCCTGAAAACTATAATTATGACGAAACTGAATCTGGCATAACAAGGCAATATTATATCCTGTAATATAAAGTTAGAATTAAAATCATAACACTTTTCAAACTAGCTCGAATTATTTAGTATGGATCTGTTGACGACTAAAGTAATGCCTTCATTAATATCTACATAGACATGTTGTGGTAGTTACATCTTAGATATATAACAAAACAATAGTAATAAATATAGTATTTACCTTACAAATTGCTATATTTGTTCTTTTCCTCTCTTTGATCTGACAAAAAAAAGAGAGAGAAAAGAGGAATTAATGTGTCTTTTATGTATCACATTTCAAAGAGAAACGTCTGTTATACTGTACAAGTGTTTATTTCAGAGTCGCCGCTAAAATATTAAAAAAAAACGGCTATTAGAACCATTTACTATTAAATATCTTTCTGATAAAAAAGGTGCTTATTCATTTACTTGTCATTGATAACAGTTTACCGAGCTTAAAAAACAACATGAAATGATACAAATATATAAAGGTTATAAGTATAGTCGTCACAGAAAGAATACAGCTGAAGACCCAATTGGATATTTGTTCTTCTGATTTTTATTCTCAAAAATCTGAAGGTAGATATGAAGCACGTTATTTGATATTCATTTACAACAGTAAATAACTGAAACAGAACAGTGACTTCAAGATTCTCCTTGTTTTTATACTAACATCAAGATTAACATCTTGCAATGAAAACACTTTTGCTATCGACGACAATTTGTTTCTTGATATATATATATATATATATATATATATATATATATATATATATATATATATATATATATATATATATATATATATATATATATATATATATATATATATATATATATATATATATTGTACAGAAACAAATTCGTGACTTATGTAAATTTCTTCATTTTGAAATCACCTGAGAATTACACATGCCGATATATCAGTCTTTTTGTTTAACTTTACCTGCAACCATATACATCTCACGCTTTCAATATCAGACTAAACAGACGGACGTGGAAAGACACACAGACAGTATAAGCCGACTGAGTTTTACTGTGTAAATGGACAGTCTTGGATACGATAAGCATATAGTCAACGTTATCGTTCCTATTTTGTGTTTTATGTATTTTATAGACATGCAAATTACGATGGCATAAAGCTGCCATCGACATGTTGAGATAATCTGATTAGTTATGTCGACATGATCTGACGATTAATTACGTTATATTGACAAAACAACTTAATTTTGACGACGTATTCACATAAATTATGTCGACATAACCTCATATTTTTCTCAATATAAGTCGTTTTTGTCAATATAACGCAATTAATTATCACATCATGTCGACATGACTAATCAGATTATCTCAACCTGTCGATGGCATCTTTATGCCATCGTAGCCCATGTAGTACAAATGTTGTCACGTGACTGGCCATTTTCCCAAGTCAATCGATCCACGTCGTTCCTCAAACACACTGACAGAATACATTTCATATTTAGAGGTCACTGGTGGCGACATCTACCGTCGATCTAAAATTTCACTTAAATTGATCCGACACTGACCCTGGCTTTAGCCAATGAAAAGATTCGTGACGTCGCCATTATTCTGTGTTTACATACTTTCCCATCTATCAAGTGGTCAATGCGTGATCAATTGTTAGACGAGTTATGATTGGCTCAGGAAACGGTCCGCGAAGCCAATGGAAATCGACGCCGCGAAGTCACAATATATAGACCAAAAACGGTGTGAGTAACGGGGTGGATTGGAAAACCTGGATATGAACGTAGTTTGAAATAAGTACAACTGTACTAGTATAGATTATTCCCGAATAAATAAAGTTTAAATTTGGAAATATAGAAAATATAAATATAAAAGACAAACAAGAGGTTTTTTTTAAACTGGATATTACCGACTATCATTTGTAATTTTTTATATGGCAATTAGTTATCTAAGAAATAAAAAAATAAACATGCTATCAGAAATTTTTTTCAAGTGACCAGTCATGGGAAAATATTTATAGATGTAAAACAACAAAACATTATAAAAAAAACCCAAATAAATCTGAAATTGAATATACTTTTAAAATATCTTATTTTTTATAGTAAAAATGTCTATAGAATCTATAAATTACCACGTTTAAGAAAAGGTTTTAACGAAACATTTATATATATTATTATTGGTTTTATTATGAAGAAAATGACAAATACGTATTACAAGTCCCTTTACTTTTGATAGTATAATAAGATGTGTTTGAAGTAACTACATCATTCTGGGGTACTGACAAAAAAAAAACCAAAACAAAAAACGAAGCCATAAGTCTGAATTCAGTTTTGCCCATGATTGCATGCTTACAGCCTGGCGAAGCCTAAATTGCTCGTCGTAAATTTTCCAACCAAAACCTGGACTTTTATTTCCTGCATCTCTTATGATGAACATGTATTGTATAAGGTCCAGTGCTTTAGATGGATGTTTACGTAGGCAGAAGTCCATCTATCTACGTTTGAAATCTATTCTTGGCTTAGCCTATCAGACTACTACCTGCATAAAAATCGTGTAATTCGGCGCTGCCTTTGAGTAACATGGCAATGTTTATGTACTGGCCACTCCACATTTTCTGTTTTAGTGGCGATGGAACATGCGCCGCAATGTCATCTTCTACCGACATCATCATGTCTGGGACATTTGATTGATGTATTGGGATCTCGCTAATTCCCGTCCATTGCCCCCAGATAATGGCTGGTGAGTAGATTCAACATTTGAATCAGCTATATTAACGTTTGTCCCCGAGATTTCCCGCATGCTAGCAATATTTTTGTTAAAATTACCGTTTGGAGGCAGTACTGAAGATAATGGCTGTACTATCGGGACACTGTTAGTCCTACAGTCATTAGATGCAGTTGGCGCCATGAATTGCAATTGAGATGATGGCTCCGGGATTTCTTCCGATCTTATTTCCGACCGTCGAGGCACAATCTTCTTAGCTTTTCCACTGACAAGCGACTTTCTTTGCTACTTTTTGCGTTTTCATTGGTGGCATTTTGCAACATTTTTACGAAACACAAATACTTCCGACTAACTGGTTAAACAACAAACTAATGGTTGTTGATATAAAAGAATGTTTCCGTATCAAAAAAATATCAATATCGCTCCGACAACTGTTTTTTCTGTGTTTGTTCGTTTGTTTATTTACCTGGTTAGGGATGCATGAAAAGTTTTCCGATTGGCTTCAAATTGGAGGTGACCTCGAATCAAATTGATTTTTTTACGTCCTGATAAATAATTAATCAAAGACTGAACTATCACGTTTTGACCTCAAAATACAATGAAATGTCGATATTTATAACAAAATACTTTTAAATTTTCGATTTTACCACATTTAAAAACCAAACCAAAATGTTTATACACTCAGCGACAATATCATGTCTTGTATTGGATAGAAATATTATAGAAATATTTAATAATACGATGATACATGGTATTTTCTTGTTCCTTGCATGCAGACACGTTTGATGGTGCCTAGCAGAAACATATTTATGGTTCATAGCAGAATTCCCTTGGGGTAATTCTGGGCGCTGTCCATTCAGTAAATGTCAAAAATTCTGAAAACTATCTATAAGAAAATTTCAATCCACTTAAATCTGACATGAGATAAACCCCGGTTAAACTGCAAATTTAGGTTGAAAATTGGTGGTCCTTGATTCATCCGCTGAATATAAAGAGTTCACAGGAGAGTGCGACGTTTTCTTTTACTGATAGATCTTTGCAAAGAAAAAGAGAAAAGAACCCTCTAAGTTTATCTATTATGTCCTACAAATAATTGTACAAACTATAAAGTTTATATTAAAGCTGAACTACAGACGATAAAATTGATATTATTGAACTAGGATCATAAAAGGATGTTGAAATTTTAATAAAAAAAAGATGTGTTGAAATTATTTTGGAAACATTCCCACTTCATCTCCCACACGCAGACATATCTGTAAGTGTTTCACCAGAGAACAAGTCCCAGAAGTTTTCTGCAAAGCGCTGTTTCCTACTGTCTTCGGCCACTGAGCTATGTTTCAAGTTCAGTTTTTTTGGAACAGTTTTCTGTTTACAAATAAGAGTTCTAAAGACAACAAAATATTTTATTCCTATATATTTTGTGAAAATAAGGTCAGGTCCAATACAGTATGCATATGCAAATAACAGGTTTGATTTAATCAATTGCAAGTGAAAAAGTGCCAAACTGGGTCTGAATCAATTTTCATGAAATACAATTATAGAAATTCAAAAATGTTTATGTGTGTATATATATTCTTTTGCTATTGTATATGAATCTAAGTAATAAAGGAAAGAATGCCGCTTTAAATACAGCTTTGTAAGTAAAAAAAAAATTATGCATGTGAACTACATACGATGAGACGTCATTTCTCTGTGTATTTCAGAGCGTGTTAAACCCACTTCAACAGGCATTAGATAATCAAAGCTGTATCTTTCGTCACCTCGTTTCTTTAATTATCTTGAATCTTCAGCAATGGCTTTATGATTGAATGGTTGTGGCTGTCCGAGTTGAAGGTTTTACAGATATTGTACGATGTTTAAATTTTAATCACGTATTCGATAAATAACATGCACTGGTATAAACCTCCACCAGACTCCAGAAAAATTTTTTTTTTCCTTTTCGCATTTGATGTATTTGTTTTTGTGTAAGAATTTGCATCATGTATTGTTTTATATGACCACATATAGATATTTGCATTCCTCGTTTATTGTAGTGTTCTCAAAATTGTAAATAGGACATATGCAAATTGTATTTTGAGCGGAGATATACGACGTATCTAGAATTCGTCTTCGGATATTTTTGATTGGTTTTAATGTTGCGGAATTGTGACCATGAGAAACACACGATATGTGAAGCTTTGAAATGATCTATTATTGTTTTGTCTTGTTTATATCGTTAAAACCGAAATATTTACATTTTGCTCAGAGGATATACAAAATAATACTGCAGAATGAAAAATTACCCAAAAATATTAATTTGTGTAGAAATTAAATGTTGTCTTTGTAAACTTAAGTAATTGTAGATGTAAGTATACCAGATAAAGTGATATATCATCATTGTTTCCGGAACATTCAATACAAACGTAAATTGACGGTTTATTTTTACAAATGTTTAACGTCATACTTAAAACGTTAATTTATACGGTGACGGCTGAAAAAAAAAAATAACCAAATGACAAGTAAACTGTCAGAGCACAAAATATGTTGAGTTTCCGGCGAAATTTGAATACACGTTGTAGACAAACGGAAATTGATTTGATTTTGTAAAATATAAGTGTTGTCTTTTAATTCTAGTACATGATAATTTTCAATATTTATTTTTTATTTTCATAAATATTATAAACATAATACCAAAGTTATAATGCTCAAGACGATATCGTTTCTGTCAATTAGACTTCATCAGTTTAGCTCCAATTTGAAAAGTATGTGTTTTCTAAAGATAAAGTGGTATCATACAAGGCCAAATAATATATCTAAAAGTATAGCCGAAATCCGTCTGAGAGTAACCACTGTAAAAAAATGACCATCTTAGCTTTAGACAATTTTCGATTTTAAATAGTGTTAACAGTGTCAAATATTACTTTAGTATAAGATGAACAGCTGTTACTAGGTATATGTATACCCTCGGGGACTCAAACGGTCCACCAGCAGTTGCAACGACCTAGTGGTTATAAATATTATAAACATAATACCAAAGTTATAATGCTCAAGACGATATCGTTTCTGTCAATTAGACTTCATCAGTTGAGCTAAAAGAAATAAAAACGTACACATTTGTTGGTTTCAATTTATACCATAAAAATTGAATTGGTTGGTACTGGTTTGAAACCAATATCCGACAATGACCAGTAGCCGGCTATTACATTATTTCGACTATATAGAACTTGATTTTGTGAGATGTTTTAGATCAATCATCTGCTGTTGGACACTGTCTTTTAAACAGGACATCAAACCATAGCCGGCTACTGGTCCCAGACTAGTATAGTTTCGTGATTAGTGCGATTCCTTTGTTGTTTGACTAGCGTTGAATCTATAAGGTATTTTCGTTATCCAGAGTTACCACCCCTTGTAGCAGGTATCAATTGTGATGTCATTTGTTTGTGCCTAAAATGAGAAAAGTTATCAATTGTGACGTCCTATGTTTGTGTGGAAATGACGTTGGGTTCTCACGTAAAGACATGACGTCCCAATCGATACCTGCTGACACGGGAGATAAATCTGACTAACGAAAAGACCAATGTCCATTATTTATTATATAAAAAACTTCAGATACCAAAGTATAAATCAATAGAATGTCCAGGACATAGATACAAATCTGGTAAAAATGGACAAATACAATATGTTATTTTTATTACAACTTCCATTCAATTATGCTACGTATGGTCACAATCAGTAAAACAACAAGGTCATGATGTATAAATTACATTCTTATGAAACTAAGGCCTTTTTAATATCAATTAATAGTAACAATGCTGGTATGGTTTATTTTTTGTTATAATCAGATCAGAGATTAAACGTGTGCATTCCACATTACTGCTTATAATTGTTTAAGAACTTTTTAACAATATTTCGACTTTTGAGTAGGAAGATTTGAGTGCCCGAATCAGTAAAATAATTCCCCAAATCATCCCAGAATTTTTTTTATAAAATTTGTTAGGGAATCCATCATTTAAGGGAAACGTAAAATTATCCATATGTTGTAAAATACTCATACATTCATCATAAGTCAAAAGACCCTCTAAAAACTCTGAGGCTCTTTTGACAATTTTGTAGTAAAAAAGTGTTATTATCGAATGAAATAATGACGCCGCTCTGTCCGGTGGCTACGACTGCTGACTGTTTTAGGCCTCCATTGTGTTTTATATGGACTACGGTATACTATGTACAAATGAATTCTACTGCGAGATTTAAAGTGCCAACTACTTGTTTTTACTTGCAACATTTGGCTGGTGAAATGTCACCGACGGTATCGGTGAACTTATTGGACGCAGCCAACATACCTAATCTGGTTATAGAGAAATAGTTCGCAGAGCAAAATACAAGAGATCCCAAAAGGGATCTCGGAGCTCACCATCGAATGTTGGTGACATATTGTTCTTTTGTCTTATATTGTGGCTCAACAATAAATTTGAACTAAAACCTAAATATGTGTCAAGTGCTTTCTTACAAGTTTTTAACAATATCAAATATAATCCAAGATAGCTTAATCATACCCGTTAACCTCTAAACGTGTGGCCATGACCTGTATTGAGTTAAACAAGAATTACACTAATAATAAGTCTCGCTGGTCCCTGCTTTGATATAAAATATATATCAAAGTGTAGTACGTGTATATTTCAGGGGTGTGACAGTACCCCCACATACACTACTGAATATGTTATCCCATAACAATCAATAATATATATGGTTTAAGGTTGTTATAAGTTATAAGCAAAAATACAAATTTCAGGGAGTTGGGTCAGGACCCCCATATGCACCACTGTATGCGTCTCTCCATAGCAATCAATAATATATGTGATTTAAGAGTGGGGTTGTAAACGGTTTTTAAGTAATTTCTGGTAAAAATGAAAGGCTCAAATCGGAGCTGTGGACCCGTAAATGGAATCTTGTAATAAAAGAGGTACAAGGTCCAAACAAGGAAACATCTAGGGAGTCAGCAATGTCAGTTTAAAAAGTTTATGAAGTTCGTGCTATTATTTCCACCTGCAATCACTGCTAAAGTGCATTTTCAAAAGCATGTCATCGATTACAAGGTGGGAAAGACGGAGCCAAAAATATCATCGGAAGATTCGTCGATCTTGCCGATAGGGATGTATTCCAGGCCACAACAGAATTGAAACCGGGTAGTGGATACAGTGTAATACCTGACCTCCTTCGTGAGCTCTATAATCGGAGATCAAATCTACTTAAAAGAGTTGGGCCATGCCACACGAGGTAAACAAACAAACACACAAACAAAACTTACCTAAAATACTATCCATTTCTACACATGAAAACAAAGTGAGTGGTGTGCACTAGAAGATATCTACATTGTCGAAATGTTAATCTTTTTTGTGTACGAAAACACACACACACACACACACACACACACTCTCTCTCTCTCTCTCTCTCTCTTCTATGTTTTTAATGTTTACGTTATAAGTTCACTCCTTTTAGATCATAGACTATTAATAACGAAATTAATGTTTGGTATTTATTAGTAAACGGTACATATCTCTCTCTGTCCATCTTGTTTCTCTCCATAAAAATCCAATAAAAAACCATCAAAATATACATAGATTTATTCTGATGGTTTTGTTGAAACAAATTTTTTGACGTTTTCTCTCACTTTTTCTACGCATACAATTTGGATACGATACAACTCCTATGTGTACTCAGATGTATGCGCACATATCTTGCATCCGAAATCCGTGATTGATTACTCGAACACGCTTCTGTATAGTAATACAGGTCTGTTAAATCTTTTATACAATATTAATATGGGTGTGGGTCGAAATGAAATACACATATGTGAAAGAGGGTGTCATCACTGTTCTTGTAAATCGTCGCGTTTGTCGTGTAGCTTAGTTGTTAATTTCCCGTCTGTGTCTATAGTAAGTAAAATGTCTAAGTATGAAGCATGTGTTCTTGATTCTGTTGTATCTTTAAGTTCTTGTTCGCTGGGATATATCGCATTGACATATGTAGGAAAATTGTCATTATTAATTGACAAAACGTCGTCGATATATCTAAAAGTCAAATTAAAGGACGCCTTCTTTTGATTCAGCAGTTTCTGAATGAAGTCTGCTTCGTATGAATAAAGGAAAAGGTCAGCCAATAAAAGAACACAATTGGAATACCGACAGAGTGTTGAAAGTCCACGTCTCCGAACATTACAAATATATTATTTATTAGAAATTCAAGCATGTTTTTATATCAACTTCAGTGTATATATGTGTAGAATCAGAGTGATGTTGGATAAAATAAGTATCGTGATAACCAATCACTAGATATTTAAATTTTCGGGTATCACTTTTAGTGAAAAAAACAGTTGTCTATGATGATAAAAAGTCTTTTTTAATTTTTTATGTGGATTTGTTGTGCAAAGAGTAGATTGATACTGTGAATCTGAGAAAAATTGTGTGCCTTCCAATGTTCTAAAAGTTTTTAGAATTTTTAAGAATCACATCTGATTTACACCGCTTCTGGAATAAGCAACTGCACAGTATTGCTGAGGTTTCTTCTTAACGTCTGTCAGTATCTTGGTAAGGAGTAAAGATAAAGGTTTGGTAGAATATTTGTTGGATCCTGCTATGTACATCTGCTTATATGGGGTTTTCGTATCCAATATAAATATGGTAGCTCAAAATCAGTATCAATGGTAGATTCATCAAAAGAACGTAATACGGACATGTGATTAAATCAACTTCATTGTATAAAACAATATCTTGCAAAGAGTAAGTTGTTGTTGTATTGTTGTTTAACGTCCCACTCAAGAATCTTTCACTCTTATTGAAACGTCACCAATACCGGTGAAGGGCTTCAAAGTTCGACCTATGCTCGGTACGTACAGACATTGAGCGGTGAGGGTTCTTTAACGTGCCGACACCTACTGTGACACGGGACCTCGGGATTTACTTTCTCATCTGAAGGACAGGAATCCGACCTGCCGCTAGCTGGACTTGAACTCATGGCCAAGAGTCGAGCACGCTACCGACCGAGCCAAGCCGGCTCGCAAAAAGTAAGTTACTCAGACATGAAAAGGGTTCCATACTTATATAAGAGAAGTTTGTTTATCTCAGCAACAAGTCCAGAGGAAAGATTGTTTGATTTAAACAGTAATTTGCTACCATGATTACATGCCGGAAGATTAAGGGTCGGGGGATCACTCTGGAGAGTTTTGCTTCTTCAATTGGAAAAACACTTATTTTTGTCTTTCTATCAAACATGTCACGCTGGGTAAATCGTATGCATTTTCAACAAATTTATCTAAATTGTTATGTTGTCGGTTGATTTAAAAATGGGTAACCTAAACTGTCGAGGATTAGCATCTGATAAAACCAAATGAAGATATATATATTTTTACAGGTGTAGGAAAAAACTATGATATTACATTTTTATTGACACGCATTGTAAATCAAAATTAGAAACGTTTTGGCAGAGTGAGTGGGGTTTCAAAACATATTTTAAATCGTTTACCAGTAATAAAAAGGGGGTGGGTGGGTGCAATACTATTTAAAAATTCATTAAAATTTAAAGTTAAGAGCGGCGTGTTTGATGAATCAAATAACTTTATTATTCTCAACTGTATATGCTTCAACACCAACATCACAATTGCTGCAATTTATGGCCCGAATGAGGGCAACCCTGAATTTTTTTTCTGACAATACCACGCCATATTGGAACAATTGGTAATGAGCAGGTGATTTGGGTGTGATTTTAATGCTCCTTTACATTATATGATGGACACTAAACTATACAAGAATAAAAATAACCAAAACGTTAACTGTAAGATTTTGGAAATAATGTCAGAAATAGATTTAATAGATGTTTGGAGGGAGTTAACCCCCCCCCCCCCCCCCCCCCCCCCCCCCCCCCCCCCCCCCACCCCCCCCCCCCCCCCCCCCCCCCCCCCCCCCCATATATAATGTTTTGCCTGGCGCGCTTAGTTGAATTACATCTATTAGGTTTAAAGAACATTTCGATGAAACTGAAATGATGAATATAGAAAGTGAACTAAACTAAATCAGAGATAAAGCAAAAGAAACAGGAGATTATTATGTGGGTAAATGCGAGGTGGAATGTGGAAGGTGAACGTTCAAACAGGTCTTTTTGTAATCTAAATTAAAATGACAGTAAAGAAAAATCTAATTAACTGCAGTGTCCCTCTCCCTACAGCATAGATTCATGTTTCATACTCTAAATAAGACTCTAATTAGCTTGGATTCAAAGTTCGCTTGTATTTCAGCAGGTTTTGTGTGAAATATTGTCAGCTTACTTTCAAGAGTTCCGTATTAATTTGGGTATAACGCTACACAGTATTATCTTTAATTTTATATAGCATTGGCGTGAGTATAAAACTGTTATTATTAATTGACAAAGTATCGTAGATATATGTACTTTTCAAACTAACTGCCACTGACATAGAAGCGTTCGCATGACCCTGCTGCATATGATTTGAGGAACAAGTTAGCTCATAAATGGGCATAATTGGTTCTGAGGCGGACGCTGACATATTTATGTGCAGAATCAGAGAAGTATTGGACAAAATAAGTATCAGACTATTGAGATGTTTGAAACATTGTATTAGCTACCAACTTTCACAATTTCTATTTTTTTTTATTTTAAAGAAAAAAAAAAACGAACAATTAAACTAAATAAACAAAATTAAATATTTCTAGGATTCCAATATGATTTTCGTAACAAAAAATGCATAATGCAATTGTTTGTCCTCAATAGCGTGTAAGTCGTCCCTAGACGGACTAATCTTAAGCCTTCCAAGGTGTCACGTATTTTGATATGTATCGCATAGAACGTCTGGGAAAAGATTTTACAACATAATGTTACCGAGAACACTATATTCATAATTAATTACTGTATACCTGGAAATTTTCGCTCTGATTTAACTTTCGTCATTTTTGTCCTTGTACCATTAGACAAATTTAAAATATCGAAAATTTAAGCCAAATAATTGTATAATTGTGGACATAATATATCACCCTTGATACTTTGGTGATTAAGCGCGAATTTAAGACAAGGTAAATATGTTTTTCTGTCGTAAAGGGGCGAAAATAAACAGGGGCGAACATTTCCAGTTACACAGTTTACGAATCCATGAAACATGACTAATTTCCAATGATGTTTTTTATGTCGAGTACTTGTAAAAAGAATGATATTTGGCATTAAAAGAAAATGATTGGCAATAGAAAACCACCCCTCGAACTCTGAAATGAAATAAACTATAAAATATCTGTAGCATTGTCAGAATGTATCTCACATTTATTTATTCAATCACTACATTATGCATATGGATCGAAGGAAGCATTTATAGCTAAGGGTCGAATTATTTTACCTGTCTTTCAACTGAGCCATTTAAGTAATGTGCTACTCATCATAACAGTTTTAAAACTGATAAATAAATCTGATCTTAAGATATTGATTTCCATTTTGCAAATTTTTTTATCACACATCGAAAATTTTATCTATACAAGAGGCCTATGGGCCACATCACTCACCTGTGCCCACATAGCACAACGGTATTTATCATCTGTTTTCTAATATTCAGAGTATTAGTACTCCAATAAAGTTTTGTCGAAACCCCTTCTGCAGTTTAAAAGAACAAGCTGGCGGTTTGACAGATAACCCTTTTCATTTCTTGCAGTCTTAGATAATTCATAAACATCAAAAGTTTCGTTTCAGCAAAATTTTTTCACGGAATCATTAATTTTACTCATTACATGTAGATAAAATAAATACACTAAAATGATTTTAAGGGACAGTTATCAAATAAATATACAAAAAATGAATGAATATGACAGTCTAAAAAGACGTCCAAAATGTCCCGATCGCCAAGATAATTGTAACAATCTTGAATCATACATCTATGTTCCTCAATCAGTTGCAGCTAGTTTTTTTCAATCCATGCAACGGTTCTGGAGGAGGAGAGGGGTTTATTTTGTCCACTCCTGAATCGATCTGACCAAACAAACACAACATGGAAAAAGAACTACAATACTTGCTTCCATTAAAATCCCTTCGATGGTTTTTAAGAAGAAATCGAAAATGTGAAAACAGACAAAAGAGGACATTGAATTACAATTAAATACAAGACCTTATCTGAAATATCATTTATAGATGCCGGATTACAATACAAAAAAAAATACCTTAAGATGAAGTAGAATAAATGAAGTAAAATAAATGCCTATGCCTGTCGATTAATAACGAAACATTTGCATGAAGTAGAAAATTATATATATATATATATATATATATATATATATATATATATATATATATATATATATATATATATATATATATATATATATATATATATATAACGATTAAACATTAAATAATAATATCATTGTTTTAAAAGTTTAACCAAAGGTTCCCAGATGCATGTAATCGTTAACCAGAAACAAAGCCCGTACAAAAAAAAAAAAAAAAAAAAAAAAAAAAAAGACTGACATTGCTGACATAATCAATTACTTTGACACAGGGATATCGAAATTTGCGTTTGATGTCGATGTTCCGCAAATTTTACTGTTGGTATAATGACTTTTTTTGCAATTACATTGTACTGTTTCACTAAATGATATGTTAAGTAATACTGGGTAAATGTCCGAGTGCGGTTGTTAAGTCATCTGTACCATTTGTGACGAAGATTTGTTCCTCACTTATTTCATTTGAATTTGACTGTGGACTGTGGCCGGTCAACAGGGGATGCTTACTACTCCATGGCACATTATCTCATTTCCGGATTTCCATACCCCCGTGTTTGTCCAATGTTCATTAGATTTGTATATGTATCCTGGATATCCTGGATATTCATGGTTTGGTATCCGAGATTTTTTTATTGTCAATGTGTAAACTTCAGAACGGGGTGTACCCAATTACCATTCTAACAAATGTTTCAAATGATCGAGTAGTCTCAAGTAAATTTCAGTCCTATGATGAATTAAGATCAACTTAGTTGACAGGAGACATTGGATACAAATTTTAAAGGTGATAATTACATCCCTGTCTCAAAATGTTATACATCCATACAGACCAAGTAGTTCAACAGAAGAAAGTTGAATTTCCCATAATGGTCTATGTTAAACTAGTTTTCCCGGGGTTATCTTAGAAGAGGGATCAGCACCAAAGTAACATCACTTGCAATATTTGGTTTCAGTCCATTCAGTGGTTATTTAGATAAATATGTTTTATGCTTTTCCAAAAGTGTTAAACTGAACCCCATACTGACAGCAATCTTGAATGGCACCAAAGTAAGAACACTTGATCAGTACCTTGTAAGGAAGCTGTATGTCGTGCTTGATTTCAATCCATTCAGTGATTTTCTAGAAGATTATTGTACGTATTTACCATGAGGCCCTATGTTAAACTAAATACCACGCTGGCGGCCATCTTGGATGAAGGATAGGCATTAAAGTGATAACATTTGGTCAGCGCATTGTAATGACCATCTTGGCCAGCCGATGGATCGTCACCAAAGTGACAACATATACCTTTATTGGTAACATTTATTTATTTTAAGTTTTACTTTAATTCAGCTTTTCTCTAAAAGTTCCAAATGTAAGATGTTGACACACTGACCACATAGCTCACCTGATCTATGTTAAAAATATGGGAATCTCAGTTTAAAAATGTTAAAACACTCCTTGTGAGTGGAGGAGATATAAAAATGAATGAAAATGACAAAGTCGGGAAAGATGTCTAGAAGTGAATCATACATGCATGCAAATCACTCAGATGCAATTGATTTTTCAATTTATACAGTGGTTCAGGCGAAGATTTTCAATGAGGGGTATATCCTGAGACCTCTTTTGCACCAAATGTAAATCCACCCCTGGGTCCAAAACACAAACTTGGTAGGGGACCTTGGGTACTTGCTTCCTGTAAAGTTTGTAAAAATCCCTTCAGCAGTTTTGAAGAACAAGCTGATAGTGTGAAAAAATGTCCCACCAATTAGGGGAGAAAATCAAAGATATCATACAAAAATGAATGAAAATGACAAAGTCTACAAAGACATCAAAACGCGTCCAAAATTTATCTTCCGATTTCTATGAAATTAACACATCTCAATAATACATCTATGTAGATCACTCAGATGCAGTTAGTTTTCAATCCATGCAGGTGTTCTGGAGAAGAAGATTTTCAAAGCAGGATACCCCCTGATGAATATTTTGTTCCATCCTTGATCCATCCCTTGGCTGATCTGGCCGAAATGCACTTGGTGGAGGACCATGAGTACTTCCTATAAGGTTTCATCAAAATCCCCTTAGCCGTTTTGGAGGAGAAATCGAAAATGTGAAAGTTAACGGACAGACAGACAACGGACAAAATGTTGAAAAATAGTAGGCTCAATGACCCTTAATAATCACCTGAGTAAAATGTAATCTACTGAAAATATACTAAAAAGCAACCAAAAGCATGGACAATTCATTGAAAAGGAGAATTAACTTGCATAAGGGTGGACTGCCTAGCCGGCGTTTGTATAGATCTTTCAAGGAAATGTGCAACAACAGTCAAAAACATGTGAAATCCATTTAAAGGGGGAAATAACATTCACAATTTCTGCACATTTTTTAGTAGATTGTTGTGGTGATGACTGGATAATAGGGAAAAACAGCCCAAAGCATGAAAAAATCCACTTAAAATGGGAAATAACACCCGTAAGGGCAACCTGACAATTTAATTCCTGTTGACTTTTTCGTAGATCTTTGCGTGGTAAACATTTTTGCTTCTTTCAATTTCTCTCAATCTATCACACTTTTCAAGATATTAGGACAAAACTGGCAAAAATATGAGAAATCCAATAAAAGGGGAAATAACTCCCAAAAGGGGCGACCTGACAATTTCGACCCTGTTGACATATTTGTAGATCTTTTTGCATGCTGAACATTTTTGCCTTCTTCACTTTTACTCTACCTATTATACCTTTCAAGATAAAAAAAACCCAAAACATGAAAACTCCGCTCATTTTGAGGTAACGGTTTTTTCTCTAGCTTTAATAATTTTGGAGACGCATGTATTAAATCAAAATTATCTGCTTACTCATTCGTTCTATATTTATCCATGGTAGTCATGTTTGGTCCTAGCCTCTTTACGTCCGCAAACTGTATGTGGCATTTCATGGTTATATTTCATGTCAAGTTTGGTTCAAACTGGTCTAATGGTTCTGGAGAAGTAGTTAAAAATTGTGCAAACAAAACTTATATTTTCCATTTACTTAGGTATGTGTGATCTTGACCTTTGACCCCATGACCTTGAAATTTCGTCAAAATGATCCTCTGATAATTCCTAACAACTTTCTCATACGGTATATCTTTGTATACATAAAGGTGATCAGTTTTGAGTTATCAAATAATTTGTAAAACAAATGTACCCTGTGTTATTGAAGCACCCGTAGTGGCTCATTTATGGACAGATTTCATTTTCGCAAACTTTGTAGAAATTGACTTTAAAGTAAAAATGAAGAAGTACTAATTATAATCGAAGCTCACGTCCATTAGAAAACGACGATTTGATGTGCAAATGGTCTCAAAATGAAGAATAATTGCGAATCCCAAACGGGATAGGACCAGGTGTCCGGAAGGAATCAGCGTCCTCTGCTGGCACGACCGTCGTAATGTTCCATGGAAACCTTTCTAGTTCGATGAACGGGTCAAATTCGGTGAAAAGATAAAGTTTTGTGAAAAGGTCAAGTTCGGTGAAAAGTATGATTGGCGAAAGAAGTCTCTGTCTGTGACCGTGCTCCAGAATACTATATAATATTATTTAGAGGGGGACTTCAAAATGCTTAACAAGATCCCCGTATCGACCATAAAGCGTCTTAAAGTCTATTTCAAGCATTTAACAAAGTAACCTTGTGTAAGTATTTTATTGGCGAGTCAGAATAAAACATTCATAAGAAGAGCATAACATATAGATTGTGAAATGAAAACGCCATAGGCAGGGGAAGATGGAAAATTACTAATTAGAAATGCGAAGTTCGTGATATGAAAATTGAAATCTTCGCGTTTGTCATTGAGGAAGGTGTGAAGTTGACCGTACTTTTCAATAATGTATACAAAATTGGAAACTAATCTATGGTTCATAAGAAGATTTTAAAGATGTACCACTTTTGATCCTTTTAGGTCCATTTTAGAACCCCTATGGGTCCTAGCCCCTTTTAATTCCCAAACTTTATGCAGCTTCACATGTGAATGTTATATGCCAAGTTTGGTTAGAAGAAGATGTTTAAATGCAAAAGTTAACAGACGGACGATGGACGACGGACGACGGACATTTGGCTATAGCAACAGCTCACTTGGCCCTTCGGGCCCTTTCATTTTTACAAGCACACAAATGAGATTAAAATTTTAAACTCACTTATGCTGTGGTTTCTTTTCTGCTGATCTGAGCATCTTGAAGTAGGAGCTCTTTCCGTGCATCCTCTTGCAGCGTAAGAGAGTGATAAATCTTTCGAGTACATCATTTGGAATGTTCACTTCACCTAACTGGAAATAGTTTACTTCTACTTATCGCTGTCTTTACACAAACTGTATGGTGTGCATCCTTCTAAACAGTCTGAAATTCCTAAATCTAAAAAGTTGATATTCTTCATCAAGGTATTTATATATAACTTATCTTAATATGTAAACATTCAACACCATGCCAAAAGTGACTCAATATAAAATCTCATACCAAAGTATAAGTCTACAGGATGTCCATAATAAGGGATCAGGGCTCAGGTTCCATGGAGAAGTAAGCATCCCATGTTGCCAGGCGCCATTTTCCTGTAGCTTTCTATTTTAAATCAACCATTTTAAATACCTGCCACAACGTTATGATTTGTTAATTCTTGACAAAATTTGCATATTTATAAAAAAAAGACTCATCTTCTTCTGATATATGTTTTAAATTTCTTTAAAACTTTATCTTTTAGAAACAGCAATTATTTTTTGCAGTAAATATTTTGTTGCCGTTACTATGAACAACAAAAGAAACGTTGCTACAAATTTTACTTGTCACTTACAAATACTTGTGGTGACCATGAAAAGGAATTGATTTATTCCAAATCAGTCTAGAAAGATCTTCCATAGACGTCAACACGAATGCGCAAACGTTTACAAGATGTCAATGAGTATATCATTCAGGCCAATTATTTTTTAAAAGTTGATTTAGCAAAGAAAGCTATGAGGAAATGTCTTAACCGTGAGTGTGACATAAGACAAAACATACAAACAATGGCGAACATTGGAAAATACTGATCTGTAAAATCCAGCAGTGGGATCAAGTGTCATAAAGGAGTTAGAATCTCCTGTCGTAACGGTCACAAACAAATTAGTAATGGATCGATTCCTACATACTTTGCAAACATTGCTTGAGAAAGCCAGTTTGGCAATTATCCGCTTACACATGATTAATTCAACCTTACTATTTGTATATGCATACTGTGTTAACACTCTGAACTTGTTTTTATGTCTGTGTTAACATTTGTTTTTATGTCTGTGTTAACATTTGTTTTTATGTCTGTGTTAACATTTGTTTTTATGGAATATGAGGTTTTTTTTATGTCTGTGTTAACATTTGTTTTGTAAACACAGCTAATTCCCCTTTAAATGTATGTTGAGGATAAGACAATATAAACAAAAATGGCGAAATTGGAAAAAACTTCTGATCTTTGGAAAATCCAGAAGTGGCATTAGGTGTCATGAAGGAGTTCGAATACCTTAGTAAGGTTACTCTTGTCCTAAGACCACACAGCAAATTAGTTATGCATCTACAGAACAATTTTACGAAATGTTTACTTAAAATACGGTTCCTCGTATCCCAATTACAACAGCGTGTTAAGTAGTTTGGTTTTTGGTATTATAAGAAATAATCGTAAACGTCAAGATTAACATCTAACGCCTTAGTTTTTATTTGCAAGGCACATTACTATAATTGTTTGTTAGAAGAGCGAGGGTTTAATACGAATCCTGGTAATACAACATACACACGTAGCTAATCCTTCAAAATCACGTGTCTGTATTACGCTCTGCAACCGATACTGATTTATTTATAATTATATACGACTTCTCTACACTTTACACAACTATTCCACATAAAAAATTAAAAGAAAGACTTTTTAACATCATAGACAACTGTTTTTTCACTAAAGGTGGTACCCGAAAATTTAAATATCCAGTGATTGGTTATCATGATACTTATTTTGTCAAACACCACTCTGATTCTACACATAAATACACTGATATTAAGTTGATATAAATAAACATGCTGGAATTTCTAATAGACAATATATCTGTAATGTTCGGAGACGTGGTCGTTCAACAAACTGCCGGCACTCTTATGGGAACCAATTGTGTCCCTTTATTGGCCGACCCGTTCCTTTATTCATATGACGCAGACTTCATTCCGAAATTGATGAATCAAAAGAAGAAAGAGCTAGCGATGTCCTTTAATTTCACATTTAGATATATCGACGACATTTTTTCAATTAATAATGACAATTTCCATACATATGTCAATGCGATATATCCCAGCGAACTAGAAATTAAAGATACAACAGAATCAAGAACACATGCTTCATACTTAGATATTTTACTTACTATAGACATAGACGGGAAATTGGCAACTAAGCTATACGATAAACGCGACGATTTCGGCTTTCCCATCGTAAATTTTCCACATTTAAGTAGTAATATCCCACATTCACCCGCATATGGAGTCCATATTTAAGAAATTATCCGATATGCCAGGGCGTGTTTAACATATGAACATTTCATATATAGATGTAAACTACTCACTGACATTTCATTGACACAGGGATATCGAAAACCGCGTTTGATGTCAACGTTTCGTTTTTTACGGTCGGTATACGGTCGGTGTTTGCGATTACTGTTTCACTGGGTGAAATGTTGAGTTTGCCTTTTCATTGTTGAGTTGGACCTTTTCATTTCGTTTCTCGGGACTTGACTGTGACCGGTTCGACAGGGGATGTTACCGATTGTGATCGAGGATTGGTTTCTCACGTGTTTGTCATTTTTGGGATTTGACTGTGTCCTGGACCCTAAAAGATCGACTGAGGGGATAATTAGATTAACTCCTCCATGGCACGCTGATTTCCACCTCTTGTTTGTTTCACCAGATTTGTGTGTATCTGTCCTGTTATGTATACCATTTTTGCCGGTTTATTTTCTATCTAGTGTCCAAACACTCCGTATAGTATTTAATTACTCTGGTATTTGAGATGTTTTGTACTCCACCAGAACCAGAAGACATTTTGAAATTACATTAGATGTTTCTGCATTTTCAATTTACAATTTGTGTTACTACAACCATGTATCCGCCATCTGGATTGTCCAGTATTTCCGTGTTTTTTGTCCAAATATATCAATTTATTATGTTTGTATGTAACTCAGCTGGTATCTGGTAATCTGAAACATTCCTGTGTTTCATTTATACTTGTGTATATAAAAATTATGTTATCTGTTTTTTTATATTGATTTTATCTTATTAATTAAGAAAAATACACCCAGTTCAATTATCAGCTTTGATATTAAAACACCTATTTAGGTATGCTTGTCTCTCTGTAATATAGTATTCTCAAGATATTAACATTTTGTACAACTTTATACGTATTGAAATATTGTAAAATCATAATTAATTTGCCATCGACATCCAGTTGATACATATAATTCCTTTTACAGTGTTGTATGATAATTAGTCGCAAGCATTTATACTATACACAGGAAGGACACCCTTGTTGGTAGTAAGCATTTAACCTTCAGTAGCCAAAAAGATCAATGTAGAAATACAGGGATCGCCTGCTACATGTCATTGTGTAATGTTCCTTGTACATTAGTATTCGAAATTTTATATTTCAAAGATTTGATATATCATTGATTGATACAGGGTGTGGTGTGTCAAACGTTGCAATGTTCTATAATTTTGTATTTATGTTTGAAATTATATATTTGTATTAAATAAGTGTAAACATATGTGCAATATCTTATATTTGTATTCACAACTTATCATAAATATATGTGCCATAAAACTATATATATGCAATATAAATATTTATGTGCAATAAAATATATCCATGTTTGAAAAAATAAATTGTATTATAAAATAAATAGATGTGCAATAAAATCTATATATATCTACCTGTATGTGCGATAATTTGCACTGTGGGATACCGGGCGGTAGATAATTTGCATAACATGTAATATATAAAACCGGTACCGGATATTAAATGTTAATATATAAAACCGGTACCGGATATTAAATGTTATAACAATATTTGTGTCAGAAATGATAACAGGATTTACTCGAATTATATATTTACGTAAATTCTAGTTTTCAATTAGTTTATTACCTGAAATCTCCCAGATACTGGAAGTTTAAATGATAAAAAAATCAAATATTGCATTTTGAACATAAATATAAAATCATCGAATATTGCAACGTTTGATACGCCATAAAAGGGACTTTAGCCGTGATTTTTTTCAAAACAATTTTTTTTTCTTTTTACTATTTAAATTGATGTACAACAATAACAAATATATATACACAGGCAAATATCTCTTATCTGTTATTGTACATCGATCTAAGTACAGGCCTACCAAGGTAAATTGGCACATGTTTACAAACACACCGAGTCTAAATCAAATCATAACAGGGATGACAAGCCACTTGTCGTCACAAAAGTATTAGAGATTCAGTAATGCATGGAGTCCGTGCAAGGCAATTATGTTTTACCTGTACAACCTATTTTTTATCGTTTTGGTTTTCGACGCTACCCGGAAGTGCCACTTTCTCTTGGTACACCTGTAATAAACAGGAAATCATATTTCGCGGGAAGCACAACTAATGCCTCTTTAAAAGTTATTGAACACAATGATGTGAAATTGTAGACATTCAATCCGAATTTTCTCTAAAAGTAGGGTGACAGAATTTTGCAACTGATTCTTAAACCTGGTAGAAAATCCAAAATAAAAGTAACACAATTACTTCTTGGTACTATTTATTTCGAACTCTGCAATCTTTAAGCCAGACATTTTTATCATGATCTGTGTCATTCACTGAGCAATGTTCGGCACCACACGTTCCACCAAGTCGTTGTCGAAGAGCCAAAAATATAGTTCTTTCTACGTTTGCTCTTTCACTGAAAATATCTTTAGTTGTAAAAGCTGTTGCTGAACCCTAGTATGAAGTGAGAAATATGCTATTAGAAAAGTCTGAAAATTCATCTTTTTCAAATACCATTTCTTTTATAAGTATTGCTATTGTACGATTCACAATAGATGGCGGGGCGCAGTAACCTTTTTATAATCATATGGATGATTCTACTCACTTTTCATTCATGTATGTTTTATTCCTCATTGGATACTGTTAGGTATGCTGACAAAATAAGGAACTCCCCTTGATTAAAATAGGCGGCAAAGTGCAATCGTCCCCTATGATTCACTATATCAAAATGAATAACTTTTTTGAAGAATGATTTTGATTGGTCAATACAGTGAAGTGATTATTTTAAATATTTTAATACGGGCATAACAGTGGACTCATGAGGTGAATGATCGGTCGGCATTGACTTCTAACTCCTCCGTGGCACCTGATTCCGCTTCTGGATTCCCAAGAGTTCCATGGTTGTCCATATTTCACTGTGTATATACTGTCTTGCTGTCCTCTTTCGTTTATTTATAAATATTTCATACCTACTGTTGTAGTTACATTTGTAAATTCCCCAAATGTGTACTGATACTTCTGAATAAGTATTGATTTGGGAATTTCCAAATGAACTAAATTCGAATAAGGCATTTACCTAAATTTTTTATTTCAAATGAATGGTTTTGCTCATCCTTGTTAATTCATACAGGATTTCATTTTGACGTGACCATAAATTGACGAATGTTTGCCTGCACAAAAATATTAATGAATATATACCGCTTATACGAATACATAAGTTTCTGACTGATATTCCAACGTTGAATGGTGATTATATATATAATACACGCACTTGTTAAGATAATAAAATTTGTGTTTTTCTGTTACAAATGCAAATCCCTGTTTTATTTCTAATTGGGAATTGATATCTGATCCCTACTTAACATTAATACGTAACAGATCAATCAGTATACAAACTTAGTGTATACGATGAGGCAGGTTCAATGTTTGAACGTTCGAGAGTTCCAATTTATTTATAAAGTACAACTGCACTTATCTTGTGACACGCAGAACAACCTACATATATATCATTGATCTATCAGAAAGTCAATAACAACAATTTTAATTGAATCAAAACTGTAAATGGAAATTGCAAAATAGATTATAGTTGCACGCCTTTTTTCTAAATCGTGAAGTAACCTTTCTTTGTCTAAACTCACTCAAATCCATCGTGAAGGGAATTATGATGATAAAGAATTATAAAAGGAATATAAAGACACTAAAGTCCATGGGCTATAATATCTGTTAATGATCATGCTTCAAAGTAAAAACGAAGAATCGAAGCTCAAGCCCATTGGAACACGACGAATTAGATGTGCAATGGTCTCAACATGAAGAACAATTGCAAATTCCAAACGGGATAGGACCAGGTGTCCCGAAGGAGTCAGCGTCCTCTGCTGGCATGGCATACCCGTCGTAAATGTTCCATGGAAGCCTTTCAAAATTTGAGTACGTACTCAAACTATTTTTTCATATTTCTGAAGTTTTCTTCAAATTAACAATAATTTTTGTCATTATTTACAGTATACAAACGTGTCCAGTTACGGAATTAATTTTGCGTGTTTTTACTTTAAAATCATGAAAAGTTAGTTGAGCCTGAGTACTGAGTAAATTTTGTGGCTTCGGACCCTGTTGTACCAGATTTATATCTATATCCTGGACATCCTGAAGATTTATAGTTTGGTCTCTGAGATTTATATATTGTAATATCTGCGTGTCCTGCTAAAAACGTTTGACTTATCTATGACGTCATCAGCTAAAGTTGAAGTGCCGCACATTTTGACCTGTGTCTAGACTGGCGCCAATACAGAATGGGTTCTTTAACATGTAGTCAGGTCGACCGTAACACGAGACCTCGGGTTTAAGTCGAACCCAAGAAAGTTGTCACATTGAATTCTTTTGTCGAACGTTGAAGGAAAAATTACCTGTTAAGATGTATCCGGCAAATGCCATGCTGCAAGTTTTCAATTCACTGGGTGGGTGTAAAATTTATAACATTACATATCACCAAATAACAGGAATCAAATCCAGGACCTAGTTTTATCTACATGTATAACAATACAAAAATTCATATAAACGACAGCAATATATTTAAAAGCATAATCTGCATAATTACGGTAATTCTAGTGTCCTGGATATTGGACCATGTGATTCCAGTACTTAGGTCAACATGTGAATACTTCTTAAAACTTTCAGAATGTCATAAAAGGCAATATCAGACATTTATGCTGTGTAAAACCCTAATGTGATTCTAACTACAATATTTCAGTTTAACAAAGGAGTAAAAAGGCATTTTATTGAAGATCGGAATTTTGATTTAAATGCAAGTCCGATTGGTTTGTAATCCTGGACCATGGGTTGTCGCAACCGCGTATCTAACTATGGGTGAAAAGCGTAAATTACGCTATTTCGTGTTCCTTCAATGTTGGTAAAATGTATACTCTATTAGACACATCATCGGGGAGGGGGTTCAATGCCCTCTGTGGACTTACAAGGACAAATACCACATTTGCATTCTGTATTTATTCTGTTTCCAATTCGTCATACACATCAGGGATAATAAAGAACTTGAAACTGGGAACAACCATAAATGGAAGCGTTAGTCTGGAAATTAATTCCCATGGAGTCAGTTTAGAAGTAATAGATTAATGCAATTTATTAGAGAAACGACATTGTATAATAGCAAACAATCAACATTTTGCTAAAAACCTATTCATTGTATGTAAAATTACTTTCACATATACTTATAAAATTTAAATGAAAATACTTATTACATGCACTTGCAAAACATGTAATGTAAAAAAAAAATCACAAGATGTGTTTGTGAACCACGAATGACCCTAGTCCCAACAAATTTCTATGCTGGCAAATGATATGTATATTTTAAATACTGCAATGTCCTACATTTTGACCCCAAACCATCCCAGGGGCATGACATGATGTGAATGAAGTGTGAGCATCCCTTAGATGAACTAACAGTCTAAGTTTGGATACTGTATCACAATCCAAACTTGAATTATTGCACTTTATATGTAAGCGGGATGAAATTATGGACAAACAGACAGACACACGAAGGACGAACGGTCCAAACACCAATGCCTTAGTAGGACCTTTCATAATAAGACTGAGGCAAAGAGTATTATTAAAGTTATTTTTCACTTTAAAACCAGAACTGTAAAGTAATTAATGTTCTATTAAATTAATGGGCAAAATAATTGATCATTTTAATAATCAAGACAATATCATAAATTCTCAAAACAATATTTTTCACTTTAAAACAAAAATCATTTTTTTATTAGTCTACATACCTGAAAATGGGCTAAGCGCAAAGTACATCACTTTTACGGTTAGAAACTTGACCCATGTGTAGTTATAATCAACATTATAAACAAAAGTATGAAAATGGACTGAATACAAAGTATATCACATTTAACGGTAGGATAATAAACCAAGCCCATGTGTAGTTAGAAACTTAACCCATGTGCAGTTAGAATTAACATTATAAATAAAAGTATGAAAAGGGTAACATTTACATTTACAGACAATCAGTTTTAATGGTGAGGGAGAAAATCTGGTTACTATGTACCCGTGAAAACACAATCGGACTTCCCCAAGAGTAATCTGGCGTACTTAACCAGTTGCTAGATTTATAGACACTCAGTTTTAATGGTGAGGGAGAAAATCTGGTTACTCTGTACCCGTGAAAACACAATCGGGCTTCCCCACGAGTAATCTGGCGTACTTAACCAGTTGTTCTTTATCTGACTCAAGTCAATCAAGATAAACAATCATTAATGATTTGCAAGGTTTATTTTGTCAATGTGTAAAATAACCCTATCCAAAAAGTATCAACAACCTAGTATTCAACACATTTCTACGAATACTACTAATCACATACTAATCATGTCGTAAAAAACATGTAGAGTGACAAAAGTGAGTATACTTTTTATTTCTATACTCTATATATTTCATAAAAAAACACATTGAAATAAAACAACTATTACAGTTTTTTCCTGTTCAATTTCAATAAAATTTTCACTTTCACTATTAATATTTTTACATGTCTGTGTTTGTTTTAATGTAAATTCCATTGTTTCGTTTTAAAGCAAGCATGAGTTGAATTATGGCATATAGAATCTAGTTTTCAGTTAAAATTCCTGAATCTTGAAAACAGAAAATTTGAACATTATGATCTAATGCAAAATGAAAATATTAAAATTTTATTTTTGGCTTTATGGTACAAGTTTTACCAAAACTGATTTATAAACGACTTTATAAATGTGGATTTACATCAAATATATAGAGGAAGCTAAAAATATACTCACTTTTTTTTTATTATACAACCTATAATTATAATACGATTATTGCTAAAATGGCATTATATTGTTGTCTGTTTTCAGATTTGCTTAATTCATTACTATACGTCTACCAATGTAAAGTGGTACATCTTGTTCAGAAACCTAAACAATACTATTTATCTTCAAATAAAAAGGGATCCTACAGGTAAGACATTTTGCTGTGCTCTGATTTCACACATTACTGTAGCTATCATTTTTTGTGTCGACACGTACCAGGTCAACCGTACTATTATTAGATTTAAACTTATGCTTGTTAAACATGTGCCAATTTACCTTAGTAGAACTATACCTCTGAATTATGGTTACTTTTACCAGAACAAACATTATAACTTCCAATTCAAAAGAGTAATCTAAATCCTATATCATGTATATCTGTTACCTGATTCTATATGAGTTAAATCATCAACCCCTGTATTTACATTGGACTCGCCCATTTTGAAGAATGGTCATGGTCCTTTTTAATAATTCAAGTGTGAAGGATTAATTCAGAATCCAAATTTTACAATATTTTACACATAAAATAATAACTTGTACACACCCTATTTATGATTGTAGATCATACAATTTATTGAGTTCGGGGAGTCTACATGTGGCCACAGAAGTTGAAGAATTAAAGTAATTATAAGACAGAATGTTATATGTACTTAATGCATGCTTTACATTTCCAAAATATCTGTATATTTGTACAGATATACAGTAGAACTTTGGTGAGTCAAACTTTAATGAGACGAATTTCTCAATGTCACAAACTATTGACAAAGTCCATAATAGATTTGTTATCTATCACTACTTATAAACAATTTATTATTCGAACTTTATGCGTCAAATTTCTTGATGTTTTGAATAGATTGTTGGGCCCATTTCTGTAAAATCATTAAAAATCCTTACAAATAATTGAAAGTCAAAAGTGACATGTGGACAAAATCACCCAATGGCAATTCTCCTTCTCATAAACACTCAAGGTTTTAATTTCACGAAAATTAAGTCAATTTTAGTAAACACTATTAAATATTATTGCTGTGTATTAGTGTATGTCTTAAATGGTTTTGATGTAGTCATAGACACCTTATAGAACCTCTGAAACTTAAGAAGGTGATTGTTAATTTGTCAAAGTCCCAATGTTTTGAACTTTTCTAGATGGTCCGTTGAACTTCAACTCAACAAAGTTTTACTGTAGCACATGTATATGTTCTAGTGATGTCAGAAGTACAGCAATTAACGCAAAAGTATTGCTAAAAAGTCCCAATCAATTCTCTAGAACCCCGGGCCCAGGGGCCATACAATTCACATTCTTGTTTTCATTATACAAAATTTTAAAAGAACTGGGTTAAAAATTTAGGGAAGAAACTGGAAATATAAAAAAATTAATTTTAACTATCACATTCCTACAACAATGGATGTTTTTACGGATCACAAAAGATAATCTGAGCAAATCAGATGACCTAAAAAAGATGTGTAACTGAAATTCTGATAGCCAAATCTGATCACAGCATGTATACAGCAGGTAAATTAAAACAATATCTAACCAATGGTCATGAACAAGTTCACCTGCAGACAAAGTTAACGATAACAGACCAATTATGAACTTTTATTCCTAAGGTCGCGCTGAAATCACAAAGGGGTTTTCTGAGAGTAATCACAAAAGACGTGCATATTTTCAAATCAATATTTGTGTTTTTCATTTGGTGAAACAGTAAATTGCATACATGTAAACACAGGCCTAGGTTATGAATGAAATTTAAATTCACAGTAAAAGAATTATACTCTAGAAGTAAAACAACTTTTAAAAATAGTACAGCCATTGCTAAAATACATGTATCACCAGGATGAACATTAAACATTTCAACAAGGAAGCAAAAAATGGTGCATATAAACGTCTGTCAACAACATTTATAAAAGACATCTAAAAGAAACACAGGCAGTCTTGCTGAAAGACAACAAAATGAAGACTTAATCCATGGCATGTGTCAATTTTTACACAGCAGAATACTTCTGATAAGTGCATTGACAACATCTAAAGACTCGTCCTGGACTATGACAATGTCAAATTTATTTTTGTAAAGTTCTAAGCTCTCGTCAACCTACAAAAGATACAAAATGCATACACATAAAAGTTTATTCAAAATAATCTTCATAAATATTGGAAACAAATGCAAAACCAATCATGTTACAAAATTATTTTACATCACATTTTCAAAATATTTAAAATTTTAGATGGTGTTGTTTTAGATTTAGGAATTTTTTTTTGTTCATTTATTTTGCCAATCTCTTATACAAAGTCGTCATTCCTTGCACTCTTGATCAATCTCTCTCAACGTCTCTATTTTACAAGATTTTTGTAAGCTATATAAACGTACTCTAAATTTTACTCTTTATAAGCCATTTGCCTTTTCTGCATATATCTTTAGTTTTGACAGAGAATGAAATACTATTTGAAGCAAAATTACTTTTTAAAAATTGCTATAAATAAAGGGACTACATTTTTGTTAAAAAAATCCCTATTCTGAGTAATTTGGTTTTTATATTCATTCTGTTGGTTACATGCCCACGTGTCTTAGCACTGACTTTTAGACGTTGACAGATAATGATTGAGAGTGCAAGAACAGACAACTCTGTGTAAAAGATTGATATTTTTCTGTACAATTACTCCTCAAGTATGGTCAATAAACCAGTTATAGATGCTGGTATATGCAGTGAGACAATTGATATTGTGTGACAGAAACTTATCAGTTCAGTAATAATACTAAATTGTATCCAACTTTTACATCATGTGATTCAGTCTTGTTAAAGTTGTAATTTGTTTCTACAGTATTTAATCCTTTTACCTCTAAAAACACATTTGGACTGATCTAAGTCATTGATTTACAGAAGATTCCAATATTTTCCAGGGGTCGATGAGTTAACATAAACAGTCAAAACTGCACAAAAGGCAACCTCTGTATAAGAGCACCTGCCTATAAAGGTCATTTGTTAACTTTTTTTTATAATGAATAAACCTCTTTATAAAGGCCACCTGTTTATAACAACTACTTTTGCCGTTCCATTAAGTGGTCTTTATAGACAAGTATTGTGGTCTTTATAGACAAGTATTGTGGTCTTTATAGACAAGTATTGTGGTCTTTATAGACAAGTATTGTGGTCTTTATAGACAAGTATTGTGGTCTTTATAGACAAGTATTGTGGTCTTTATAGACAAGTATTGTGGTCTTTATAGACAAGTATTGTGGTCTTTATAGACTATATTGTTATCCCCTCCCTTTCATTTGGAATTGGCTCTCACATTTAAGAGTGACAAACAGGTTAAAATTTCCAGGTACACAGTTTATTTCTACAAAATGTTTTAGAACTAACCTTCTTTTATTCATTTTATAAAAATTATGATAAGCACTGAAAATTTAAGAGCTTCCCAATTGACAAGACAATATATATTATACTGGAGCAAAACTCTGACTAGACCATTTTTTATTTGCACACTTTATGTGGCTTCATATTGGCATAGTTCTTTGAAAATTTAGTGTATATTGATTGACCTACTGGTTCTTGAGAAGAAGTTGAAAATGTCTCTAAGTTAACAACAGACAAAAGACAATCGCAATAGATCACTATAAACATAAGCCCATAGTGATCTAAAAAGACAAAATAAAACAGGTCAATTTTGAACTCCACCTGGGTTTAATAGTCTCTTCATATTCCTGAATTTCAAATACAGTGGAAACTAGCCATAAGATCATCTCACATTTCAGTTAAAAAATTTCCAATTTCTTGATAAATATTTAATAAGAACAGAGCCTATCTTAAGAAACCACCTCACTAATCAGACCACTTTGAATTAGTCAGTTAGGTGGTCTTAATATTGAGGTTCCACTGTAATTTTGAGCATACTCAAATGTTAACGAAGAAAGCAAATCACGACCCTAACCCAATGGAACATTTCGTGAGTTGCCGATCCTCCATCAGGTTAATCAGTCGCCTCCCCTCAATTGGAACTATAAACTATAACTTCTTATTATAAAATGTTTCTCATGTTATATCATAAAGAGATATATGGCTGGATTGTTAATCTTGATTTTTTTAAAGGGGCATTCATTGTACTTATACATAAAAAGAATATTTTGATTTTTTCTACTATTACTACACGTACTTGATTTTTTCTACTATTACTACTCATACTTGATTTTTTCTACTATTACTACACGTACTTGATTTTTTTCTACTATTACTACTCGTACTTGATTTTTTCTACTATTACTACTCGTACTTGATGTATAGTAACAAATAAGAGGTATACACAGGCATAAATGTCTTATGTTCCTATATATTTTGTGAAAATAAGGGCAGGTCCAGTGTGGTAGTCAAGGTTGAGTTAATCAATTGCAAGTGAAAAAGTGCCAAACCTGGGTTTCTTAAGCAATTTTCACAAAATATAAAGGATTTTTTTGTTTGTCATTCTATATCTATCTAAGTAGTAACAAAAGGAGGGATTTTTAAAAAAATGCCCCTTTAACAGTTTAATAATGATGGTTCCTTTATATCATTTCTGTTTGTTTATAAAATATATAAATAGAAAATATAGAAGTCAAAGTGTTAATCGTAGGAGGTTGAGAAGACAGTACACAATAATGGTGGACATTGGACGAATGCGACTCTCACCTTCACATTTAAAAATCCCACAGTCAATTTATTTTGAACACCAGTAGCACCGTCGGCCATTTGTAGATCGCCCATTGAGTCACCTATGAGGACTATGTTGTGTCTGTGCTCAAGCTTGGTGAAGTAATCCGAATCGTGTATGGCACTTTCATTTTTGTTGTAAACGTGAATCAGATCTTCTTTGAAGCCTTTCATTTTCCCCTGAAATGAAAATAAGTTAACTCATCATAACCCCTGTAGCCACATTTGGACTCACCAATTTCAAAGAGTAGTAAAGTCCACTGTCAGAAATTCAAAAGTAAATGAATTGCAATAAAACATTTACAATAACTTTACATACCATATTAACTTGTTCACCCTGAATTATGAGTTGGCCATACTATTCATTGTATCTTTTTGATTTGGGTGATTCTTACAGGGGTTGCTTTACACTTTATGCTCCTCAATTCAAAAAGATACATCATACCAAATTTGGGGAAAATTGACTATGTAGTTTACAAGAAGAAGATAAAAATGCTGATTTGCTTAATATATGATGAGGCAGATGACAACAGTCAGGGATCAATTGCAATAGGTCTCCTGAGTATGAAATAGACAACAAATCAAAAATATCTCAAGTGAAAAAGGAACAGCAACATCCCTGTACTTACAGAGAGAATTCAAAAACTAAAAACAAGTGCACAAATAGTTTTAAAACAAGATGTGTTTGTGAAACACAAATGCCCCCAGTTCTAACAATTTTTTGCAATGTCCTACATTTTTACCCCACCCCACTGATGTCAGTGAAGTGCCAAACACCAAACACCAGCGGACCTATCAGAAAACAAACAAATGCAGAAACACAGGAAACACTGTCAGGTCATTCAGTATGAAATTTTCAACTGCTCACATTTCACCATGATTTATTATCGTTTGATTACTATGAGTCACAAAATCAAAGAAATCCTGTATACTGCTATCTCAAACCAGTACGTGTAAAGTTAGACAAATGCTAACTCTGTGTATAAAGAAATCAACAGGACTAAATACAAAACAAAAATGAGAGGATGTTTGCTTCACAGTCTTCTTACATCCCTTAAAATAATTTTTTACAAGATATTTATACACAGAGTGCCAGAAATTTTGACCACTGCTATGGAAAATTGCCGGTAGGGTAAGGACCTCTTGCCACACATATCATAAAGACTGATTATATGAAAGACTCATTACTTTCAAATATTAAGTTTGTGGCGATGGAACAAAAGCTACTGTCATGACTATAGACCTGTTTTTTTTTTTCACCCTTGTACGACAGAAAGTATATCAATGCTGTCTTAAATTTGCCCTGTATGAATACAGTTTCAAGGCGGCTTGTATGCCCATGCTTCAACTGTTTAGCTTGAAAATTTCAAAAGCATTGATACTTTAAATTCACCATCTCAACTAAGGACAAAATGTAGAAATTTAAAAAGGCGCGAAAATTTCCAGGTAATTGTTTGATATTCCAGCACTTCAATTTTGTGATGGATTTTCCGGGTGAATTCAAGAAAGTATCTGTTCACAAATTCAAATACCTTATGAATTTTAGTATGATGGTTCATGTTTATTAGCCTCTGTCCACATATTAGGGGCTGAAAATTCCTTAGGTCCGAGGTCCAGGACCTACATATTTTACTTTCGGACCCTGTCATTTTCCTGCTTTGTGGGTCCGAGGACCTAAGTCTGAATCAGTGAATGATTATTCTGTCAGTTTCTTTCTAAACTTTATTTGTTTCCTTTGTAAAGTTCAATAGTCATTTTCTAATATGATTTTGTGGCAGTTTTTGATATGTAATTTTGTGTTCCTACCTTAGATAGTAGTTATATGTATTGGTTAATTATATCAAAAGTCTGGCTTGGATTTATTGTAATTGGACCCATATGTTAGAGGACCGGACCCAGGGAAAATTTAACAAAAAAGTCCTGGACCAAAGCATCTGAAAGAAAATTTTCAACCCCTGCATATATAACAAAGACTGTATGGCTTTAGAAGTAATTCTACATAATGCTTAACATCTACAGCACTGAGAAAAGCAAACTTTGTTAATGAAATGAACTAGTAAATATATGAAAATAGTAAATAATATATACTCTTAATAAACCTGAATAACTCGGTCATTATATTCTGCTCACTATGATCATCGCCTGAATGCGTACAGACTCAAAATGTGTTATACTGGATATTACTGCATGTTGCATTGTGGGATTTGTGTAGGCTGCAGTATTACAACTGGTGAGAAAAGTAGGAGGGGCTCGTGGTTGATGTAAATAACGCAGTCTTACTTTTGAAATGATACAATATAAAAAGGGTATCCAGTTGTAAGCATTATCAGCATTTGTTTGAGATAAGTAACTTGTAGGTAGAGCAAACAGGAAAAGTTGTCCATGATTTGACTTTTATCAGATATGCCTATTGCGCATATTCAAAAGATTAGAAAGTATGATTGGTACCCTTTGAGATAGCAGTTTGAGATTTTCCTGTGACAGGGAACAACTGAGGCATCATTATCATTTGAAGAATTCAAACCTTCAAAAGGAAAGAATCAGAAACCGAGAGGGCTTGAATTATTTGAGTTAACTCTTATCATGAAAATCATGTACAGTAAAACCTGCTTTAGCAACCACCTGTGTATAAAGACCATTTTTTGCTGTCAGCAATAGTACCATTTGTGTACAAATCAACCTCTATATAAAGACCACCTCCTTATAAAGACTGGTTTTGTTGTGTTCCTAAGGGTTTGTGATATACATGTTTCACTGTCGTCATACCGGAGACAGGTATGTCACTGTTTATATTCAAGTTCAATAATACTAACTGCAACTCACAAAATTAAAGTCTTCAGCAGTTTTAAATTCATGAATTGAATCATTCATTGCTATGTTTAATACAGTTGTTGCAATATATGTGATTTAATGTATGACAAGAGAGAGAGAGAGAGAGAGAGAGACTATGAAAAAAAATTCTAGTTTAGCACTGAAACAAGGAAAAATATAGCTCAGTGTAAATAAAAAATTTCACCTGCTCATCAAAGTCAAGATAATTTGATACAACTTTTATGTTTTTATGCATAGTGGCTTGAAACTTGATAACTTCCTCTAACACATCTCCTATACCAGCTGAAAAGATTAACAATGGAATCTGATATGCATCCAGCTGATCAAACAACCATGTACAACCATCCCTGTGAAATAAAAAAAAAGATAATTCAAAATACCACTCAATGGACATCCCTGTAAAAGCAAACAACATAGGTTAAAACACTGCTAAATGGACAGGTACAGCCATCCCTGTAAAAGCAAACAACATAGGTTATAATACTGCTAAATGGACAGGTTTTTAATTTGGATTTTGAATAGTATTTTTAGCCAAAATCAACAACTTTTCCATTATATGCATTGTGTCACATTTGTGATGGCCAGTTACATGTATTAATCGTAGAGAAGAGAACCCAGTTACAGTGTACCCAGGAAGAAACCACCTGCCTTCTGCACGTAAACTGGCAACCTTTCTCACAAAAATCAGTTCAGGTTCACCTGCGCTGAACATAAGTGAGAGACTTCATTGTTCAAAGTGTGATGCCTTAACCACTCGGAAACAGAGGCCTCTGTAATGGACAGATGCAACCATACCATATATGGGTGGTTAGTTTACATGCTGAAATAGTATTTTATCACTATTATTTCAGTAGCTCAGCTGACTGGATTCAAGGTCCTCGTCAAAAATTACTTTTGGCCGTTAAGCCGCACTAAATAAACTCTACATTTGATGTCAAGGTTTGAATTTTCAAACCAACAAGGGAAGGATGAAAATAAAGAACAAATACAATTTTTAATAAAGTATTCTGCCATATTGGCATAACAAAAACTTATATAAAATCAATTTAAAATAAATCTGAGATCAATCTGAGGAAACAGTACTGTGCCTAAACTTCATCTGCATGTCCTTTCAAGATCTCACCGGAGAGGTTAGGGATTTTGTGTTGATGATTTTTTAACAAGAAAGAATGATCATGCAATCCTATTTTGACGCCAAGCCAAGAAATTTGATAAAAGTATATTTGATAAAATGGCAATTTTACTGGATCCCAACCTGGCCGTTGTAACAAGAGTTGACTGTAACTGTAAATGTGTATAAGTGACTATCTGTAGATGATCTTCAATTTGCAGTCTGAGAAGAATGATCATCATCATTATCATCATCATCATTATCATCATTATCATCATCATCATTATCATCATCAGCTGATAAAACTATCAACATTTTTCTGTTATACAGGTAGTGTATGTACATGTGTGATAAAACCTATCAACATTTTTCTGTTATACAGGTAGTGTATGTACATGTGTGTGTTGATGATTAGTGGATGCCATGGGATGCTTTTAATATGACATACTGTATTGTATTGATTGAAAATTGATCTGAAAATAAAGAATTCAATAAAAAAAACATTAACTACACACTTCACCATGTTCATGTACATGTACAGTCCAGACAACAAGTGTATATTTGATCAAACCTGGGCTCATCATATTAAGCTTTTATGTAAATGTTTACCTTAATTTGGCACTTGATTTTTCTACCATAGACCTTATTGATTCCTTTGTTAAATTACACTCAATTAGAAGTTCATGAGCTTTGGTCCACCTATAACAGAAAGTGTACGTTTAATACAAGTATACCGCATATTAACCTTTTAGATGAATCATGGAGGAATCAAAGATTACAAAGCTCACCAAACACCAACACATTTTACACAAAGCTCACCTCATACCAACATATTTTACACAAAGCTCACCTCATACCAACATATTTTACACAAAGCTCATCTCATACCAACATATTTTACACAAAGCTCATCTCATACCAACATATTTCACACAAAGCTCACCTCATACCAACATATTTTACACAAAGCTCATCTCATACCAACATATTTCACACAAAGCTCACCTCATACCAACATATTTTACACAAAGCTCATCTCATACCAACATATTTCACACAAAGCTCATCTCATACCAACATATTTTACACAAAGCTCATCTCATACCAACATATTTTACACAAACCTCATCTCATACCAACATATTTTACACAAAGCTCATCTCATACCAACATATTTCACACAAAGCTCATCTCATACCAACATATTTTACACAAAGCTCATCTCATACCAACATATTTTACACAAACCTCATCTCATACCAACATTACAATATTCTGTAATCTTTTAAGTGAAAAAAATTCAAACAAAAATAGAAAACAGTAAGTAAATCACAATTTGAACAAAACACCTGACTTACTGAATAATATCAAGGATAAATATAAATTTCATTCTTTCACAACAAATAACAAAACAAGCTCATGGAACTTGTAAACATATAAATTTCTCTTGTTGACTCTGATGTTGGTGTTAGAGGAATGCAGCTGTGGGAGGAAATTGGAAGAACCCAGAGAAAACCCATGTGTCAGAGCTGGCGAATGTTCAAACCGTTGTGATATCTGGATACCAATTAGTGCTTAAAGCTGAACTATGAAGATAAAAAGCTTTTGAACTTTTAATAAAAAAAAATGTGTGATGAAAAAAATGTTTTGAAACATTCCCACTTCATATCCCCATACAGCTGACATATTTGTGATTGTTTCTCTGGAAATTCAAGTCACACAGCAGGTAGGAAGCAGATCGCTTTGTTTATGTTTTGGAAGGGGCTTGATCTTTGGAAAAATGGAATAACTTTTGGATTTACTATGGATGAACTAACCATTTCTCTGTTGTTGCTGTTTGTACGTTGCTGAAAACTTCACAGGATGCAAAGATGTATATTTCTCTTGAAATGTCTGTAGACTCAGTACACACAAAAGTACAGGTAAAATTCGATGAGTATTGTTAAGCCTCTGGGACTTTGCACGTTTCGCGTTGGGAGTACAGATATACAATGACGACCAATATAACTAATCCGCCTTTTATACCTGCTGTGGGACTTGATTTTCCAGAGAAACAATTACAAATATGTCAGCTGTATGGGGATATGAAGTGGGAATGTTTCAAAACATTTTTTTCAACACACATTTTTTTTTATTAAAAGTTCAAAAGCTTTTTATCTTCGTAGTTCAACCATAACCTGGTATACACACATGCAGCTTACTGTTATTCAGCAGATATTGTTTGACACTTTTTATGATATCACAAATGTACAAAAGAATTTCCTATAAATGAAAATCATAATATATATATATATATATATATATATATATATATATATACTTTCTTTGTGCCGTATCTAATATATGAATGTGATGACTTACCATTCTACCATTATAGGTATCTTTTCTTCCATAGACAACTTAGGATTTGTCTCTATTGGAAAATAATGGTCCCGCAAAGCACGAGCCTGTAATACATCAAGATATACGCCTAAGTGATGATCTTATATTGTCATTTATTGTTTAACCCATTCACCCCTGAAGACACATTTGGACTTGTCTAAGTCATTGATTTACAGAAGAGTCCATTGTTTTTCAGGGGTTGATGAGTTACAACCTTTTACAAGAACTTGTCACTGATACAAGGTTCATCAATTGTTTCAGTTTTCACCTAATCTTCATGACAAGTGATCAGAGAACCAACTCATCTAAATGCAAATGTTTCTTGTCAAAAAACCAAATGTATTATTTATTTTGTTGTTAAAAACAGACTTTAAATGCTGGAAAAATGCATAAAAAGACACACTTGATGCATGTTAATTTAATTAACACTGAGAATGATAACAGTCAAAATCTTTCCTTTAAGAAATGTTTTTTTAAGAATGGATTTTTTTCATTTTCTCTGGTAATTTTGATTTTAACTACCTGTAATTTTGTCAGAAAGGTGATGAGAAATGTTCACTTGCCTGTCTGGCATACTGGTGTACATTTCAGCGCCCTACATGTACATTGATTGCGGCTCTATTTCACTTTACCAATTCTAGCCAAGTACCAATTCTCACCAGCTGTTTTTAACTGGCATAGAATGTGCAAACACGTGAGTAATTTCACAGATTTTTTTTGAGATTCCTGGACAAGACACTATTCTGATTGTTAAACTTTAAAAAAGAAAATTTCTCCGACAAACCAGAAAATATATCAGGTACAATGAAACAAGTTGCGAGAAATGGTACTTGGTGAATTGGTCGCTGACCAGTATGGTATAAATTTTTAATGGTTTACCTTTTCTTTAAAAGATTCTGATAAAACATGGCCTTCCTCTAGAACATCTGAAACAAATATTAATCAATTTCCATAATTTTGTTTTGCAGAAAAACACTTGTTCAGTAAAATTCTTCAAACTGATACTGTAAATATGGAAATTTTCATGAGACTATTTTCACGGAACAACCATTCTGAAACTATTATTCATGAGATGATACTTTTGCGTTTTCAAATGCCCATTTTTGGCATACTGTGGAACCTGTTTTAGAAGTCCGCCCCTTCTGCCACTGAAGTGTGGTTTTACAAGACAGGTGGTCTCTCAAAAGAGGTTTTACCGTATAAGCAGAAATTTTAGCGAGGATTCAATTTTGGCATTATTAGCAAGGTTGTTGTGATGGCTAAAACTTAATATCGCTAAGCTAACAATTCATTTCTCATTGTAGATAAGTTATCATTTTTTAAATCATAAATTCTCTAAAATTACTTCTCGCTAAAAATATATCATATTTTTAGGACAAAACGCTAAATTTGCATCATGCTAAAATTACTACTTATACGGTAATTAAAGGATTATTGAATCAAGAGTTCGTGAGAATGTGGTCTCCCAAGACAGGTGGTCTTTTACGACAGGTGTCTGTCAAGACGGGTTCCACTGTACTATCATTGTATTACAAACATTAGCCGTGTTCTTGTATGAACTCCCAATAAATATCAACTGTTTTCTAAAACTTGTCAGTAGCTAAAATCAAGCCCAAGAAGACTGCATTGTGCCTTTCAATTTCACTTTCAGTATCATGTTAGAAAATTAAATGAAAATTTTATTTTCACAAGTGATAGCTCTCACGAAATTACATGTATATAAAATTTTATCGAAGAACACCAGATTTACAGAAAAAATGTAAAGTTGCCAATAATGTAATAGAATTATTTTACAAAAAAATAAAAACAAGTACAGTAAAACCTGCTATAGTGGCCACCTCTATATAAGGATTACCTGTCTATAAAGGCCAGTTTTGAAAAGTCCCTTGACTGCATACTTCAACTAAAATGAACCTGTGTATAAGGGTCACCTGCACATAAAGGCCAATATTTTCTGGTCCCTTGGGTGGCCCCTATATACAGGTATTACTGTACTGTTATATATTTTACAAATGAGTTCATACTTATCAGATACTTCTATAAGATATGTTGAGGATAATCTACATATTGTAAGTTCAAAATGAACAAATAATTAGAATTTTAGAGGAGTGATTTCATTAACCCCTGCAGTCACATTTAGACTCACCCAAATCAATAAATAGTATAGTCTACTGCCATAATTCAGGGATGAACAAGAAAATATTACATTTAAAATGTTTGTAAAACTTAGATTCTAGATAATATACTCCTGAAATTTTACAGTAAACGTAACCATTCTTTGAAATGGTTGAGTTCAAATTTGGCCACAAGGGTAATTGTGTTAACTCTAATCAGTACATGTAATGTTTGCTTAAGTCTAAACTTTATGTTCCTATATACATGATATATATAGATATAGTAAATTTCTGTCCTTATTTTAAGCTTTGAATAAAGACTAAAATATCTCATAAATCAATACTAGATGACATATAAATATGTATTACATAATAATATATTATGACCATGCATGTACAAACAAGTCCATTTCTGAAATTGGAAAATAAAGAGTTGAAAGCTGTAAGTAAAACGATTATACAGGGTGAGTAAAAAAAAATGTTCCCAAATCCACAAAATAAATAAAAAAAACCATGTGAAGGTACTCACTACATAAAATATGAAATTACCACAGCAAGATACAGGTGCTAAATTTATACTTTTTCTTTAAAATTTATGTTAAATCACAGGCCTTTTTCTATAGTTTCCACAGAGCAGAAATTTGGCCCCATTCCCAATGCAGAATACATGTACATGTGTTTTGTTCTAATTTGATGGGAAAAAAAATCCCAATTTGGTGTTGAGGTCACAACCAAAATGGAAATAAATTCATGTAAGGGGAAATGTGTTTAAATAAAGATTCCATTACATTTAGATTTTCATGTGTGCAAACAATTTTTCCCAATTTGACACAAATTCATGTGAGAATTCCCAAATCTGATGCCAATGGTATTTTCCCATAATTGACAGAAAAAGGCCTGAATCATATTATCCCCAATCACAAATGTTACTTTTTTAAAAAAAATACATTACCAGTACTAATTTTCACATATTTTCATGAATTCTAATGAATTCAGTTTTGGAGTTTTGTGAAAAGTTCTTTATACACAACACAAAACTTTATTAAAATCCATATAACCTGGGGAGGTGGAGTCTTGTGAACCCTTTTTTGACCTGGACCAGTTTAAGTTTCAAATAATATAGCAGAACATTAAAATTACACTGACTAGAGTAATCATTCCTACTTGTCATCATACATAAGAGAGTATCCAATGAGAAATAAAACGTTTTTCCCGTGTAGCTTGTCATAATCGAAAAGTGCGTAGAATCACCCATATGAAAATTAAAAGGTTACTGTACCCCACCATCTTATGTGAATCGGACAGTAACTGTTTTTAAATTTTCATGGGAGATTGATATACATGGAAGACGGTCTGTTGGAAATGGCTCCCCCGGAAAAAGACGGAGATATATACATTGTATACTTTAACACGCCAAAATTGATGCAATATTTTCTCTTTATATATTTTATATAAAACAACATTTTTTTTTCAAAAAACTATTACAAAGTAATTCCCCATTCAATTTCAATGCAATTTTCACTATTAACCATTAATGTTGTGAAGTTTCTGTGTTTGTTTTCTTCCAAAGTCTCATCACTTTGTTTTATAGTACTGATGAGTTTTGCAAGATATAACATTTTAATGATTCTTTTTACATGTTTTAATGCATGTACATGTATGTGTAAATAGGGAATTGTGACATAAAAATTTTAAGTTCATGTTTTTATTGTGAAATCTTGAAAACAGAAAATTTGGACATTTATAAGCAAATACACACTGAAACTGTTATATATTCTGAGTTTTATGATGTAAGTTTCATCAAGATTTATTTAAAAAAAGACTTTCCATGAACATTTTGAAAAATTGTGGATTTATATCAAATATATACCGGTATGAAAAAATTAAAAAGTTGTATCAATTTTGGCACATAACTATAGGCTACAAAGTACATGACAGACCACTAATGTAAATGCCTGGAAAATGATGGAGATATATACATTGTACATGTAAATAGAAGCACATGTGTAGAATATTCCTTTGATAATTGTTAAATGTATATACATGGGGATCACCACAGGATAAAGTATAAGATTGGCGGAGACGTTGTAGGTGGCGTCAGCGATGGGTCTCAAAATTTATATATATGGCTGCATAAAAATATGATTTACAATATTTTGATAACCAAAACAGAAAGTTGTTATTTAAAGCACAGCAATACATTGTACTTTTTAAAACAAGAAAAGCACTGAAAATGTGAGTTTTAAAGCTGGCAAAACAAAAAATATAAGCCGTGTGGTCAAAATCTGGATGTGGCACAAAAAATTCAAGCCTTGCACAAAACCACCCATAAATTAGCCTTGGTGATCCCTGTACATATACATGTATATTTTCCCCTTGACATATAAATGATATAAAATATAAGATTGTCATTAATGCAGATACATGCATTCAAGGCTTCTGCAATAAGAATACAACCAGGCACATAAAAAGCAAAAATCAAACAAGGAAAACACACAGAAAGTCTGGGTCAAGTCATTCTACATTTACCTGTGTAGGAGTCGGGTCTGGGTCTTCCCACTTGAACAACTTTCAGCAATTTCAGTAAAAAAAATGGGTTGTACAAGTAGGAATTGTGTATATGTTTGTAACACTCTAGTAATTAGTTGTAACAACAAACAATTTACATGACTCAGCAAGATATATAATAAAAAATTGTATTTTATTTACAAAATGTACAAATTTAATCATACAACAAATTAGCCACAGGTGTGTAATTTTACTTGGTTGTACAAGTGGGAATATAATTTTTGAAAAGTTGTACAAGCGAGTATGAAACAAGGGGTCTTGGTAGCCCGGTGGCTAGATCATCATGCCCTAACCCCCAGTGGCTAGATCATCACGCCCTAACCCCCAGTGGCTAGATCATCACGCACTAACCCCCAGTGGCTAGATCATCATGCCCTAACCCCCAGTGGCTAGATCATCACGCCCTAACCCCCAGTGGCTAGATCATCACACCCTAACCCCCAGTGGCTAGATCATCATGCCCTACCCCCAGTGGCTAGATCATCATGCCCTAACCCCCAGTGGCTAGATCATCATGCCCTACCCCCAGTGGCTAGATCATCATGCCCTAACCCCCAGTGGCTAGATCATCATGCCCTACCCCCAGTGGCTAGATCATCACACCCTAACCCCCAGTGGCTAGATCATCATGCCCTACCCCCAGTGGCTAGATCATCATGCCCTAACCCCCAGTGGCTAGATCATCACGCCCTAACCCCCAGTGGCTAGATCATCATGCCCTACCCCCAGTGGCTAGATCATCATGCCCTACCCCCAGTGGCTAGATCATCATGCCCTAACCCCCCAGTGGCTAGATCATCATGCCCTAACCCCAGTGGCTAGATCATCATGCCCTACCCCCAGTGGCTAGATCATCATGCCCTACCCCCAGTGGCTAGATCATCATGCCCTAACCCCCAGTGGCTAGATCATCATGCCCTAACCCCCAGTGGCTAGATCATCATGCCCTACCCCCAGTGGCTAGATCATCATGCCCTAACCCCCAGTGGCTAGATCATCATGCCCTAAACCCCCAGTGGCTAGATCATCATGCCCTACCCCCAGTGGCTAGATCATCATGCCCTAACCCCCAGTGGCTAGATCATCATGCCCTAACCCCCAGTGGCTAGATCATCATGCCCCTACCCCCAGTGGCTAGATCATCATGCCCTAACCCCCAGTGGCTAGATCATCATGCCCTAACCCCCAGTGGCTAGATCATCATGCCCTACCCCCAGTGGCTAGATCATCATGCCCTAACCCCCAGTGGCTAGATCATCATGCCCTACCCCCCAGTGGCTAGATCATCATGCCCTAACCCCCAGTGGCTAGATCATCATGCCCTAACCCCCAGTGGCTAGATCATCATGCCCTAACCCCCAGTGGCTAGATCATCATGCCCTAACCCCCAGTGGCTAAATCATCACGCCCTAACCATTAAGTGTAGTGTCTCATCTCTAGTCAATGTTGGTTAAAGTCCCACTGGAACTAGAACCTAAAACAAATTTGTGAGGATGTTTATAAATTTACTAATGGAAGGCCAGTGGTCTCGGGTACATTGAAACCGGGTTCTCTCCTCTACAATTAAACTGCTATTCGATATGTGTAGTTAGTGTGGCCTTGAGCCCCACTGAAACCCAAACTGATTTTGTGAGAAAGCTTGCCAATTAACTATAACTGTTGTGTTGAAGGATAAATTTGTACAAATCAGACTATTGAAATGTTTTTGCTCTAATCATATAAGTACTTGTTAAAAATTCTTCAACGTTCATATTTCTAAATATCCGTTTTTTTGACCTTGAGAAAGAAAAAATAAGAATAAGCAGCCCATTGTGTGCGAATAAAACACTAACAGAATAGCAAACTGTACTAAAGGTAAACATACATGTATAATTACATACATGTACCTGCACATATTAACTCTTAAAAAACCTCAAAAGCAATGGATTCTTCTGTAAATCAATGACTTAGGCCAGTCCAAATGTGTCTTTAGGGGTGAATGAGTTAAGTTTGTTTAGTAATCAAATCAAATACACAAGACAGAAAAGCTGTAATGATGTATTGTAAGTATTTAAGAAGCCGATCATAGCCAATACATATACATTGATATATATTTGAATGATTAGACTCAAGAGCTTCTTAGAATGACTTGACTTAGAGCTAGAAAACAGTAAGAAAAACACACATATATCAGTGATTTTCACATTCACAATGTAATCACCACCAAACCAAGGAAGAATTTTGTACTTTTAAAAATAACCAAATTTCTATAATTATTCAAATCTAAATTTAGAAATGTTCATCAATTACACATTCTTCACCATCATACAACAAAGACCTTTGTAAATTGTATATAATTCCCTTTTTCAATGAAGAGCTACTCTCCTCAATACTGTATAGTTGTATAACTTCACGGGGAGAAAATTTTGTGTTTTTCTGAAAGGATCTTATTTATGGGCATTAAATTTCGTGCAAGACCGTTTCCAAAACAGAAGTGTAATAGGAGTTGAAGTCAAGATTGTGATACGTGTATACGAAGTCTGGTTATATAAATCCATTTTGATAGGAAATAACTTTTGCTTTTTAATTTTGATTTTTAACATATTGTCTTTCTGATACTTCATAAGTATAAGGCATTATATTCACTGGTATTTAATTTTGCGGTATATTTCTTTGACCGTGAATATAGTGAAATTAAATCCCATGCAAATAAAAGCAAAATCCCATGCAAATAAAAGCAACTATACAGTAGTTTCTCCATTGAAAATGTACTGACTGGCTTCATATATTTTGTCAAAATCACTGAAGAAATGAAAATAAGACACAATCTACATGTACATTAATCACGGACATACTATGACATGTGGAACAAATGTTTCCTTTGTGTGTGTATTTGGACAGTGTGCGATCAAAGTCTGCAACAATCTGTAAATAAGAAAACAAAATATCATCTGTTAATGTTTACAAACATCTGTTAATGTTTACAACATCTGTAAATGTTTACAAACATCTATTAATGTTTACAAACATCTGTTAATGTTTACAAACTTCTTTTAATGTTTACAAACATATCTGTTAATGTTTACAAACATCTGTTTATGTTTACAAACATCTGTCAATGTTTACAAACATCTGTTAACATTTACAGACATCTGTTAATGTTTAGACATCTGTTAATGTTTACAAACATCTGTTGTTTACAAACATCTGTAAATGTTTACAAACATCTGTTAATATTTACAAACACCTGTAAATGTTTACAAACATCTGTTAATGTTTACAAACATCTGTAAATGTTTACAAACATCTGTTAATGTTTACAAACATCTGTTAATGTTTACAAACATCTGATTGACCCATCCATTCTTGAATTTTTTTCCATCACATAAATTTAAATCTTTGGCATAATGCACAGTTTGAAGACAGAAAGAGTTCAAATGCGGCTTTTATTTCCATTATGTAACATCTTTTCTTCCTTACCGATACTGCCAATATGTGATAGGGTTCTCTCAAGAAAGAAACATTAGATCTGCCTCATGTGAGAAAGCCTCATGAGATCAGCTTATCTCACTTGAGCATGTGACATGATTTGAATAACTTCCAATAATAATGATATGACTCATGTGAGAGTTCATTCGTACACATATCTCTTGTCTTACTTGGTATCATGTCGGCAGTTTAAATTAGTTGGTCACCGATTTCCATTTATAATGATTAACCGGTTACGGTTCTGTTAATGAATAACGGTTAACTGATTAGCAAATTTACTAACCATGACAGCCCTAATAGGAATATAAGATTTTGTTATGCCTGTGTATAGCTCACATAAAGTACATGTACAAGTAGTAAAAGAAGATGAAAATCAAAATAATTATTTTTTAGTGAACACATCTAATGCCCTTTTACATGTAGCTATACTACAGACTAAGGACTGCTTTCCATCAAGTCTGAAATAGTGATGTCTTCAAATGGTAACTGCAACAAAAGAGCACCTGTCAATTCTAACTGAAAGCCCTGTATGAAACAAAGATAATGAATGATAAATAAGTGAATTAATAGAGGATGAATGAATTAATAGAGGATGAATGAATGAATGAATGAAAGAGTGAATGAAAGAGTGAATGAATGAAAGGGGAGATTACTTACTATGAGTCCCCGAGCAACGCACACCTTTCTGAACAAACTTAGTCAGAGTAAAATCAAAGTCTGAAATAACCTGAATAAATCATAAAAAGAAAGAAATATACAAAAGATGATACAAGGACATCAAACAGATGGAACTGTACATTAAATCTTTAAATCCCTTTGCCCACTCAGTTGCATGCATAAAGCTATTACTAACCTGGCTGTTTCTGCCAATTTTGGGAAAACCAATGCCGTTTGCGTAAAATTGGGAAAAAAATGTTTGCCCACATGTAATTCTAAATGTAATTGAAACTCTTTTAATTTTAATTTCATTTTCCCTAGCATTAATTCATTTTTGTATAACAGTTGTGGTCTGTAAACAAAATTGCAAATTTTTTTCACCAAGTTGGGAAAACATGTAATTTGAATTTGGAATGGGGCCGAATATCAGCCTTATGGAAACTAAAGAACTAGGCCTGCTAATATCTTTATACAACGTACTAGTTCATGCAGTTTTTGTTTGCTCTCCAGAGACAGACGCTTGTACTTTTCCAATTGGGAAGATTCCAATACATGTATTTTCCACAAATTTGGAAAAATCTAACAGCATCAGAAGTATATCTGAAGACAATTTCTCTGATGTTTTAGTTATGTTAGTGTTTAATTCATTCAAAATGTCAATGCTGGCTTTGTATCTTGTTTGTTGAAGAATATTAAAAGGGCATTAATTTGTTTTTATTTTCTTGTTTATCTTACATGTAGCATTAATCAATTACAACTGATGCTTACTACTTTTCTCTCAGAGATTAAAAATTGAGAATATTTTGAACTGAAATTGGGAAAAATATTATATCTTGCTATTAGGAATGGAGCCTTATAGTGGAACTAAGATGACCCAAGAAAAAGCCCCGTTATATATATGTAACCTAATTTCTTAAGTCACACTGGTGCTTGTACAATGCACTACAGATTTCTGTCTATAAAGTTTTTGAATTATTTTTAAAAAAAAAAAACTATGATGTACGGAAATAGTTTTATTTTTTTTAATGTTTTTAAATGTCTTTTTATGCCACATTGAACAATTTTTCAATGATACGGTGGACTTCAGTCTGTGACAGTGGAGGAGAGAACCTAGTTACAATGTACCAAGGAGGAGTTTATCAACCCATCGCAAGTAAAAGTCAGGTTCCAACAGGGGAGAGACGATACAGTTGTACAGATTATGATGTCCATGCTACAGCAGTGCATTTAATAAATGAAACTTACAATTTTGACAGAATTTCCATGGGTTGAATGAGTAGTCAACCAAAAAGCATGACTCAGATTGACATGTGAATTATACACGATGATTGTCATGATGATTCTAGTACAAACATGTACTATTATGATGCATGTGATGGTACATGTATATAACTGAATAATGTCAAACTATTCAAGTGTTTCAAAGATCAGAGTATGAAAGAAAAGGATATGATATACATGTATATAGAACAGAAAATAATGGCATGGATTATTAAACATATAACACATACACAGCATGACGATACTCAGTTACACACGTGTCACATTGAACATCATACATGTAGTATAGGCTAAACCACATACACAACATGATAATACTGAGCTACATGCATGTATCAACATGGAACATGATATAATGTAAATATAGTATAGGCTAATCAACTTACACAACATAATGATACTGAGCTACAGGCATGTATCTACAGAGAACATGATACATGTAGTATAGGCTAATCAACATACAGGACATTATGATACAGGCTTTACCACATATGGTGGTATAGATTATATCATATACATGTAGGACTTAATGGCTGTATCATGGAAGGGATTTGATGATATAGGCTGTATCATGTAAGGGATTTGATGGTATAGGCTGTATCATACATAGGACTTAATGGTATAGGTTGTAATGGTATACATGGTATAGGTTGTATCATATAGAAGACTTAATGGTATAGGCTATATATCATACATATACTAACAGGACTTGATGATATAGGCTATATCATACATGTATATACATTGGATGTGATGGTATATATGTAGGTGATATCCCATACACTGTATGATGGTATAGACTAAATCATATACACATAATACATGTAGGTCATGATGGTATAGGCTGTGTCATATAAACATAATAGGTCATGATGAGATATTCTGTGTCATATAAACATAACAGGTCATGATGGTATAGCCACTATAGGAAGTGTCATATAAACATAATAGGTCATGATGGTATAGGCTGTGTCATATAAACATAATAGGTCATGATGGTATACATGTAGGCTGTGTCATATAAACATAATAGGTCATGATGGTATAGGCTATGTCATATAAACATAATAGGTCATGATGGTATACATGTAGGCTGTGTCATATAAACATAATAGGTCAAGATGGTATAGGCTATGTCATATAAACATAATAGGTCATGATGGTATAGGCTGTGTCATATAAACATAATAGGTCATGATGGTATAGGCTGTGTCATATAAACATAATAGGTCATGATGATATACATGTAGGCTGTGTCATATAAACATAATAGGTCATGATGGTATAGGCTATGTCATATAAACATAATAGGTCAAGATGGTATAGGCTGTGTCATATAAACATAATAGGTCATGATGGTATACGTGTAACATGTATCCTATACACTATATGGCAGTGTGTACTGTGTAGGCTATACACATGATACTTTGTATCTATCATGATACATGTATATAGGATGTGATGGTATAGCCTAGGCTGTATAATTATCACATACAGTGTTAACACTCATACACTTGTGCATCACTGCCATCAGTACATGTACCTATACTCACTCACCTCTGAAATGTGATGCATTTTTATTCACATCAATGAAATATAACCAACCCGAAGTTTCTCTCAGTGAATTTATACACACAAGCATGGACGTGATGGATGAGAGATTAATATACACGGGGCATTTTAGTCAATACCAACTTCAAAACTATAAAACTGAGATTAACTCAACTTCACTTACTCCTGTATCTGGATTTTGTAAGCCGGTCAAGTTTATAATGTTGTCAGAATTAAGTCCATTCTGTGCATTTCATTGTGCAGAGACACACACAATATACATGTATATATATATTAGACTTTATCACACAATAAAAGATTATGTATACATTGTACATGTATTGTATGTATGCTTGTACCAGTATATGCACACACTAAAGATATGAGACTGCTATACATGTACATACTGGTACATGTTGCATACATGTACATGTATAAAAAGTTTGATTGAAAATTTGAAAGCAGAAATTTGGAATTTTCTATTAGATCTATTGATAAAGATGATGACCTTGATGCACAAAGCACTTAAGTCACCTTGTGATCAAATGGTTAGGTTATGCTTTTTATGATTATGTTTTTTGATGACTGATCTTGACAAACAGACTTTCACTTTGTGAGCAACGTCATCCTTTTTTGCAGCAACTTTTCCAATATTATTTTCCTCCAATAAATCTCACATTTGTCTAATTTACTGTCAAGTATTAAAAAGATCTTTCAAATGATGGCTTTTATATAACTACTATCATACCTGTAATTTATCAGGACCACCTTTAACGATGTTCTGTATCACCTCTTTGACATGGTCTGGATCTTTAATATGAACATGTTCCAATGCTAGTTCTGCTATCTGTTGGCAAAACACAAAAGTTTGACTTAAAAATGTTAAAATCCATTCAACACAGATCAGGTGTCAATTTCTTAAAAATCAAATGGGAAATGCTATTCTCCCACCTTGGACAGGAATATCTACTGTTTTCACTGTTTTGCCAATCCAGAATTTCTCTGTCCACACCCTAGGGTGCAGACTAGCTACACATGCCATGATATCACAATATAACTTTAAATCATGAAACTTCTATGTTATGAGAAGTGCATTATTAAAGGTCTTGTCAGATTTTATTTATTTGTGCATAAACATGTGTTTGAATCATGGGAGAAAAATAATCAAACATTGGTGTGTTGTGTGGAAAGGGAAGTCTCAACACTTGAGGTAAGAATCGGAAACGCCAATCCTCGGGAAATCATCTGACTGGACAACCAGATTCTTACCACAGGGGGCGGATATTTCCTTATGATGCTTATCCACTCAACAGACCCATGTAAAATAACTGATTCTACTAGTCATATCAATTCCTCTACCCCATCTACAGTCAGTTCTAAGTACAGTGAAACCTGAAATGTGGTCTCTCAAGACAGGTGGTCTCTCAAAAGAGGTTTTAGTTAAACATGTTAGAGGATTATTTAATGAAATTGTTTTCTGGTTGTGGTCTCATACATGTAGGACAAGTCGCTCAAGACAGGTTTCAGTGTACATTGTGTGCATATACAAATGTACATGTACAGTAAAACCTGCTATAGCAGCCACCTCTATATAAGGATAACCTGTTTATAAAGGCCGGTTTTGAAAAGTCCCTTGACTGCATTCTTCAACTAAATTGAACCTGTGTATAAGGATCACCTGCACATAAAGGTCAATATTTTCTGGTCCCTTGGGTGGTCCCTATATACAGGTTTTACTGTATTTGTTACTTTGCCTTCATAAACTGTTTCTTTAAACTGATAAAATAGCATTCATACATTGGATTGATTTTAAAATTGCTACCCCTATGATATCAATATACATGTGGTTGGAAAAATGCCCAGAAAAATGCTTCATGATTTTAGGCCCAAGATGTACATGTACATATGTTTGTTTTGAAGTGGCAATCTTACCTTAAAAGTAGTAAACAATGAATGACTATGTTTATCCATCTTGTCTGCCTAATAAATATTAGTTTTGACTGATTTAGTCCTATATACATGTATGACTATAAAATCTTGGTTCATCAATTCAACCTGTGTCCCTTTCTGCAGTGTCACCACACATAGGAATTATAACTTAATTTATCCTATAAACACTGTGTATACATGGTATATACATATATATATAATAGATATCCCTGTATGTGTAACACTGTCAAAACATTCATCTACAGATTACAGTATACATATTGTTATATACATAATGTAAACAAATCTGTGATATCAACTGATCAATCCCTTAAGAACAATGGACTCTTCTCAGTCTTCTGTAAATCAATGACTTAGACCAGTCCAAATGTGTTTTTAGGGGATTAATGAATTAAACACCTTATACATTTTATTAGTTCCAGGGCACACACACACATAACAGAGTTAATCTGTACTTATTTATTATCTAATACGTTATCCTGGATCACAGACACTGAAAGTGCAGGAACACGGAATTATGGAAATACATCTCCTATACATGTACGATTGGTCATATCCTGGTCAGCTCTATACATCGGTAAACACTGTCCACTACATGTGTTGACCCACTGACAAACTGTCAGATTTCTGTACAAACTGTACAGTCAAACTTGCATTAAAGGCCACCTCTGTATAAAGGGCCCCTGTCTATAAAGGCCATTCAAACATAATCTTTGTTAAATTTTTAGAATGAATAAACCTCTTTATATATTCCATCAAATCGAAGCAGACCTTTGGCCAGTGAGTAGTTCCAGAGCACCTACATGTAAGGTGACTGTTAAGATCTGTTTCTAAGTCTATTTTTACACATATTCATGTATAACTGTCCATGTGGGTCAACATGGTCAAGTGATGTACTGGTATGCTTGAAAATACATAATTATACACGTACATGTACACTGTACATATATAGAACACATATATACATGTAGTTCACCTAAAGCCATGTAATTTCAGAAGTCATTTTCTTCTAATTGTTTCATTTTTGTTGAACCAATTCACCCCTAAAGACACATTTGGACTGGCCTAAATCAATGATTTATAGATGATTTCATTTTTTTCCAGGAGTTGATGAGTTTATCACAAGGAACATTTTCTATGGAAATAAAAAAAAATTTAATATTTCATACATTGTGTAACTGTATACATGTATATGCAGGGCACAAAATAGCAGAAATTGCCGTAAAACATTTACAGGTTACACTAAAAGGAATGACCGTGAGGCGTAACCTGCAGGTTACAATAACATTAATGAAGACATAAAAATTAAATTCACCAAGAACAAAAAGGAGGTTAAGTGATTTGTATTTGTTGTATCCTCCACATAACCTGAACTGCTGTGTTATTTTGTGGTCTGATATGCATTTATTATATTGTACATTTTTCATTACTGTACATGTAGCCTAGCTATATCAGCATGAACAATGATATATTTCATATGAATCATAAGTCTTATATGTACATGTTTATACACATATCACTAAATGATACATGTACATAGTAAGATTACCAATAATCATTTAGTAACTTATGGACTATATTGACTGTGGAAAGATATGGTTGGGCAATATTACATCATACATCAATATTGCAAGGAGTAATTAGTACCACATTGTGAATAAAACATATACAATGTACCCAAGTCTAAATCCTCTTTGATATACATTATATAACACACATTCTAACTAGAACATTTGGTGTGTGTGTACACACACACACACACATATATATATATATATCTATCTATCTATATATATAATATATATATATATATATATATATATATATATATATATATATATATATATATATATATATATATATATATATATATATATATATATCATAATATAAATAAATTGAATGCTATATGCATATGCAGGATTTTTTTTTTTTGGACAGTGCAATGAACCCTTCCAATTGGGAATTTTCTGTCCCAATTGGCCAAATTGAGAAAAAATAACTATCGTCATTTAATTCATTGGAGTAAAGACACAAAAATTAGCTATTCTTATTTAACTGACATGGTTTTCATATGAAGACTTTGAAGTGCAGTTCATATATGTATACGTATATGTACTAAATTCTGCTTTTTATTGTTTAATACTGAATGTGAAGGACATGGTGAACATAATTGGGAAATTTTTTATCAAAATTGGGGAAAAAAATAGCAGATTTTGAATTGGGAATGGGTCCTTTTGTAGGACTCACATGTTGATAATATTAATCCCTGATATATGTCTAAGACAAAGGTATTTTATCTACAAATTTTGTTAAGACTAAAGTTATCTTAGATTCTTTTTAACATATAGTAAAACCTGCTATAGCGGCCACCTCTATATAAGGATTATCTGTTTATAAAGGCCAGTATTTTCAAGTTCCTTGACGTCAGACTTCAACTAAATTGAACCTGTGTATAAGGGTCACCTGCACATAAAGGTTAATATTTTCTGGTCCCTTAAGTGGCCCCTATATACCTATAGGTTTCATTGTACATGTGTAAGCTTACAAAAAACTATTTCAATTAATCAAAAAATCTTTGTTGCGATGGCCATGATAATTAGAAGTGTTTCTTTATTTAAAATGTTGATTTATTTATTTTTATGTTTACAAGTACATGTGTATATATAAACAATGTGCTAATAATAATGACAAAAAGAAAAATTATCTATGTAAACAAATACTGGTTTCACTATTACATAAGATCACAAGATTTAGAATAAGTACTTGAGAACATAAACATTTACAGTGTACATACATGTAGTCTATTGTATTTTTATTTTAAAAGATAAATGTCATGCAATGACACAAATAACTTAACGTGAACAAAATATGAAAGTGAAACAAGTAAGGTTTTCATAAAATTAAGCTATATCAGAAGTAGCCCGACTCAAAAATAAATTGAACTTATGTTTCAGCATAAACAAAATGTATATGCGTAATACTACCTGTACATATATTAAAACTTTTATTCATTTTTATTTATCAACATCAGTGTAATAAAATGTATTTTTTTATTTGATTGTCATGATTAAAGCCATGTGACAGTCACTGAACCATTTACACTCATTCAGGGTGTAGATTTGCATGTACATAATATATCATGCTTATATACATGTTATATACAGTAAAACTTGCTATAGCAGCCACCTCTATATAAGGATTACCTGTTTATAAAAGCCAGTTTTTTTCAAGTCCCTTGACTGATATGTTCCCAATGGCAAATCATATCTTTTCTCCCCAATTTTTTTGCTCAATGAACCTGCACAGTTGGTCTCAAATGAACTTATCAAAAAAAAAAAAAGGATTTGCATGGCATAGTACATGTGTAATATATGATATGCCTGGTATGGCTGGTAATGTATGACAACATTGGCTAATCTTTAGTTCATGATACATTTAGAACATTTTTGGGGTGTGTGTGTGTGGTTGGGATCAATATTAGTCTGGTATTGATTCTTCCAGTTTCATGAATAGAAGTTGAAGTTAAAAAAAAATTTCATTTTCACTTTGAAATCAAAGAGTTTTATACAAACTTCTGGTAAAGAATTATCTAATGAAAAAAAAATCCATATCAGATCTAGGGTTACCTACATGTAAAATTGATAATTTTAATAAGTTTCTATCTAATTAAGTTAAAGTAAAATTTAATCACAAAGATTTTCAAACCTGAAAATAGATCTGGGATAGCAAGGAATTCATACACTATCCTAGTCAGACCAACATTAGCATACACCTCTCCAGTATAGGAGTAATAGGACCCACACCAAATCACTGTACCATCGAGCAAGTACAGACACGTGCACAGCTCGTTTTCTCTACAACTGCTATCAGGACAACAATCAAGGATGTGTAACCAAGTTACTGGACCAACTTCATTGTTACTGGACCATGCATCTTCAGTGAAAATCACATAAGCAGAGACAGTGGAAACAGCCTAGCTAGTGCTACTTGTATGCTATATAAGATCCACCATCAGATGATTGCCATTGATCCAGCCAAATATCATAAACCAGCTGGTGGCAGTAGAATTAGAGGCAGCCACAAATTTTGACAAATGAAAGTAAAGAGAGAAGTCTATTAACATTCCTTCTTCCCCAAAACTACAAGAGAATGGAACAAACTATTGTAAATTGGGATACATGTAATTTGGCCATTGTTTAATTTTGGCCAATTTGGCTACCTTATTGAAATGACCAAAATTAAACTGTCCAAAATATGCACACAACGTTTCTACCGATAATTTTCAAAAATATATTAACGTTTTAATAGATTAACAAACAAGGGTTTTTTTTTTTTTTAAATAACACTGTGTTGATGTTAATCTTGATTAAGTATCATATGATGCATCAATTCTAATTCTTCTACTGTCATTTTTTGATATCTTGATACATGTATTTCCAACACCTCAAATGTCTGACTCAACAAGACCGAGATCTGATGGTATATGTAGGCTAAATTTAAACATGTTATGATGATATAAACATAAGTGGCCAAAATTTAACTGACTAAAAAATAATCCTTCAATGGCTTCATTTTATGACCAAAGTGGCTAAAGTTTAGCAATACCAAAATATCCCAATTTATGGTACCATTATCTGCATATAGTTCAGTTGGGATCAACTGAGAACTAATTAAGGACCTTAGTAAACACCATACTCCCATGACGGCTGGATCCAGTCATATCTAAACTACATGTAGACAGCAGTTAGGATTCCCAATGTACATACTGGTTTTATACTATATACATCATTACATGTACTCAATCCAGTTTTTCTGGACAATTTTTTTAGATCAGGGAATGACCTCCTTTCAGTTACACTCAAATGCTAAGTTGTAATCAGGAAGAAAAAAAGAATGAGTGTGTGTGTGTGTAGGTCTTCAACATCTGTATATTAAATAGCAAGAACCCCAACTGTGCCAGTCTGTGTCTGTATTACACATTTTGTAATCTTACATGCATTTGTTACCCTAGAGGTCACAACAAGTTCATCAACTATATAATAATTATTAATATATACCAGTTTGATATTGATAAAACAAAAATGTAAAACATGAACAGGATTGGTTAGCCATGTATATATCTACATGTAGGCTACTTGAGTCTTAAAAAGTTTACATCAAATCCATCAAAAAGCCCTGCCTGTATACACCAGATATCTGATGGATTCTGATCATGAATAAACATGATACATTCAATGACATACTGTACTACACCATTGTCTTGTGATGGCTATATACTTCAACAGAACAACAAAACCCGATACCTGTCCTCAGTCGGAGATCATGAACACGACTTCCTGATGTTTAGCCTACAGATGTCGTTGTCGAACTCCAAATGGATATGAGTATTTGAATAACAAAACGCATTACTAAATACAAGTACACAAATCGTGAAAAAATGGATTACTGAACCTACATCGGCCATATCTTCTTTACGGTGGCGGCTTTTGATTTGGTGTCTATGATTTTCCGAAAACGTCCAGTTAATTTTGAGAAACCGAAAGGGCTCTTGTTTAATTCTGCCTGGTTCAGTACAGTACAGACGACGTTCGCTGCATACCAAACATTCTCTCACGAAATTGAAGAACGTCGTTAATGAGAGTAACGTCCCTTTGTTTCTGACAGATGACAAACGTACAATTTTTGTTTTTAGTATTATCAGTTTTAAACATATCGCTGATTAAGTGATACGTCATCTTCGTACTATTTTTAGTTTACCCATGTAGTAATTTCTGCGCCCTTGTCCACCGTCGTTCTTTCTTTTTAATATAAAGTTAAGAAATAGATAGATAGCATAGTGTCGGCACCATTCAAAAACCCCGTAAGGCGTAACTGCATTTCGGCAACTTTTCAGGAGCAAAAAAAAGAAACAAAAAAAACCCCAAAAAAACAAACCCAATTTTTTTGTTTTTCGTTTTAATGACCTGAAACCTTTAACAGCTATACTAAATTCCACCCTTTTTCGAGTCATTGGATTGATATAACATTCAAAGTTGAACAATCTGAGTAATTGTAGTGACAGGAATTTGCATCAAGGAGATTTAGACATTTCACCGAAATATTGCAGTTTCGGTGAAAAAAAAAAAAAAAAAAAAAAAAAAAAAAAAACGAAACTGCAATGCTGAAATTGAAAATAAAATTCAACAATATTTAATCTGTATACTTTGACAAAATACTATGTAGTGTATGTCTTGTCAAGAGCATGCACAATAATGTATTTCATTACAAAATCCGATTATACACGGGTTGGGAGAAAATATACCATTAATGTTTCGATAGATATTGTCCTTTTACTTGCTTCCACTTTCTTATTTATTTTTATAATGCTTAATACTGTAATTAAACCTCCCAGATTTGCATTTAGATGTCACTAACCTATATTGCATTAATTTGGCCCTTTAAACATTTCAATTGATGTAAAAAATGTTTTTAGGATTAAACTCTTCCTAAAGAATTCCTGAGCTACTAATGGCTTAATATTTCAAAATCAAAAACCCTGAATCTGTCACTATAATTGCAGTTTCGGGATTGTCGATGACGCATTTTTTATCCAACCATTTTCCAGGATTTTGTCACGTGTCATTTTTTTCGACGGTCCCATTGGATATCAGTTCCAGTATTTTTGCAAAAGATGCACAATGCTTATCTATGTTGAACAATTAAAAAAAACCGCAATTTTGTAGGATTTTAGGTTAGAGGGGGTGCTTTTGATCTTCACAGTGCCCTAGGATGCGGATCGAAAATTTGTTCAGGGGTGGGTGAGGGTAACAGAATTATACTAGACTGTTATAATACAAGCCTTATAGAAAATGTTTTGTTTGACAAATTGTTGGATAAATTTTGAAGCAATTATTAATTTGAGACTATAGGGAAACGTTGTTACTATGCTTTGAGAGAATATCGTGGCCGAGCGGAGCGAAAATTTCTGGAAAATTGTTATTAATTTTTCGGCTTTTTACTTAGAAATCAAAAGTTTTACGCCTATTTTTGGTCACTACATGGGGTCGGGTTTTAAACATCTTTCAGAAAAAAAAATGAAATTTGTAAGGCCGTAGACGCATTTTTCTGCTTCCAGACGGAAAATATGCTTGGAATCCCCTAATAAATCGCACTGAATACCCTTCTGAAAAGAGGATTGATTTAGCAAAAAAGTAACCTAAAATTGGGACAGAATTTCGGCATAATTAGTAATAGCCTCCAGACACTGAACTATGGCCTCTTTATCCTTAAAAAATGTCATTGATAGATTAATTTAAACTGAAATTGAAGTGGAATTTGGTGATGACTAGCGGGTTCGGGAGTAAGCTCCTGAGATAAAAAAAAATTGCAAGCCTGATGAGGTATATTCTCTAGCTTCCAGACACAAAATCGTTTTCCCCTTGTCTTTCACATTGTATTTTCATTATTTCATATTTTTATTCTGATATTTAACATTTAAAAATTTTCTTGAAATGCAGCAGTTTGATAGTAAAAATATTGAATTTAATACAAACTTAATAAGATTTTTTTTTTTTTTTTTTAGATTTAAACATATTTTATTGTTTCTAAACAAATGGATTGGACACAAGTTATAACAACTTATTAAAGTCCTTTCCGTTACATACAACATAATACATTTTAACATGTCACGTAACGATGATTTAAAACAACAGGATTTATATTTGTTTCAAAATTAAACAAGAAAAGAACAGAAATTAATTTACAAAAGAAAGAACGAATATGCGGAAATGGAGAACTATTTTTTATATAAAGCTAACTTATTAAACTAACATCAAACTAACATATCAGGCCTGTATACACTAGACTGCATTCGAAAAACGTTCTTCTTATCAAAAAGTCTTGAAAGTACACAAACCGGAAAATCTTTCTTCTGTTAACAATCCTATGCATTCTTGAAATCCAATCCTGAAAAAACTCGCAATCATTACAGGCCCGATATTACTTATCATTTAAAAAAAAAAAAAAAAAAAGACGATTTACAGTTTGATTGACTCATAAGACCATCAAATGAAATGCAAAAACCAAAAATTACAGATAACTTTTTTTTTTTTTAAAAGGTATACAAATAGGCCATTGAATCCTCAAGAAAATCGTTTAGTGGAATTAAGATATTTCTGAACGCTTGTACAAAGTTTTTTATTTAAATGTTAATTAAGGCTGGGGTCACCATATTTTATTGTTTCAATAGATATATTACTGTACCAATACAATTCGGTTAACAATGTAATACGCTTATCATAATATTTAGGGCAATGAAAGAAAAAATGGTTTATGTCTTCAGACGCGAAGCCACAATCACAAGATGGATCATCAATCAAATGGGCACAGAATAGATCGTAATTTAGGGGACTTGCGCGGTTTCGGAGTTTACAATGTAAAGTGTTTGCTTTTCGGGGCCCATAACTTAAATAGTATTTGGTTTGTATAGTTGAAGAAGAAAAAATACTGTTCCGCAGTGATTTCTTAAAATTGTTTTTTATTTCAATGTTTTTTGTTGATTGCGGTAAATTGTTCCAAAGGTTTGTTGTATGTGGTATAAATGACTGATTTGTTAGTTGAAGGCGAAATAAAGGCAGTCGATAATCGTTATAGTTTCTAAGATTATAATTGGGGTCGACATTGATTGGTAAAAGATCATTTAAATAAGATGGTGCCCTATGGTTATGAATATCGAAAAATAAACTAAGTTTTCGGAATTTCCTTCTTTCTTTTAGCATGCTCCATCCTAACTCCCTATATAAAAATTCTGTTTTTAGTAAAAATTGGCAAACCAGTAATTATTCGAGCTGCTTCTAGTTGAATGTTTTCTAATTTTGATTGACAAGTCACACCACAGTTATCCCAAACTTCACATGCATATTCCAGTAAAGGTCTTATGTAAATCAAATAGATTTTTTCCAAATTTTTTCTTGATAACAGAAAATTCAATTTCCTCAATGTAGAAATGTATTTAGAAACATTTTTTAATAAGTAATTTATATGTAAAGTCCATTTAGCATCGTTGTTAAATATTAAACCTAAATGTTTGTGACTATCGACAATAGGTATCAATACATTATTGAAAACAAAGTTAGGTATAAATGGTATTTGTCTATTAGTGACTAACATTATATCGGTTTTTTCTGGGTTGAAAGATATTAACCATTTGCTCGACCATTGAAATAAATTCTCCAGATCATGATTTACTGCAAGTTCGATGTCCCTAATGTTTGGAGATGAAAATATCAAAGATGTATCGTCAGCATAAAGGTTACATACAGAATTTACAGATGACGCAATATCATTTACAAAAGAAGACCAAGTATAGAACCCTGGGGGACTCCCGATTTGATCAAACGTTCTCTTGATATACTGTTTGATAATTTAACACACTGTTTTCTATTTATCAAATAGTTTTCGATCCACGAAAAGAGTTTGCCGTTGATTCCATAGCCTCTAAGTTTAGTTAAAAGTCCCTTGTGCCAAACACGGTCAAAAGCTTTTGAAAAATCACAAAAAACAAGGGCCGTGTATGATTTCTCTTCTGACGCTAAAAGAATTCTGTGGTATATATCGATGAGTTGGTGGGTTGTGGAAAATTTTGGTAAAAAAACCTGATTGTAGTTTGTATATCAAATTATTTGATGAAAGGTAATTGTATATATATTTATAAACAACTCTCTCAAATATTTTTCCCACACAGCTTAGTAAAGATATTGGACGATAGTTCGAAACGGAAGAGCAATCCCCCTTTTTAAATAGTGGTATTACGTGTGCAAGTTTCCAAATATCAGGGAAAATACCTAAATGCAATGATTCGTTAAACAAAATTGAAAGTGGTAAAGCAATTTCGTTTGCTACTAATTTTAGCATTCTGTGACTGATTTCGTCTGGGCCTGTGGCTTTGTTTTCTTTTAAATTTTTAATAACATCAATTATATCTTGTAAATTGAAGTTTATTTCACTTAACGATTCGTTAGTTTTATTTTCAAAATAGGGAACTGTTTTGTTAGAATCATCAACATCGGAAATGGATACAAAATAATCGTTTAATAGTTCGCTTTTGACAGATTCATCATCAGTGATAGTACCATCTTCATTGTTTATTAAGGGTGGTATTGAAGTAGATAACTTTTTCTTTTATCAACATTTTCATTATCTTCCAGTACGTTCGGGGATTTGCTGTATTTTTGTCAATGTAATTATCAATGTTTTCATAAAACTGTTGTCTGGCATATATTTTCATGTTATTTATCTTATTTCTAATTTGCTTATATTTTTCAAATGAATTGGGATTTTTATTTTTCAAGTATTTTTTCCTATATCGGTTTCGTTTTCTTATTTGTTTTTTAAGTTCTTTATTTATCCAGTGTTTGTCACTAGATTTTACTGTTATTTGTTTAGAAGGAATGTGTTTCACAAAAATTTCATAGATCTTTTGTTGAAACTTTACACACTTGAGATTAAAGTTATCGAAAAGATTTAAATAGTGTTCCCAGTTTATATTTCTAAAGTCATTACGCAATGAATCAATATTTGCGTCCTTGTAAATCCAAACATTACGTTTATAATTTTTCTTTAAACAATTAAAATACTTTAAAAGAACACGGACTGCTTCGTGATCACTAACATCAGTTTGAACCGGAATGACTTCACTTAATACAATATCTATACAATCACTTATAATAAATGGGTCCAACAATTTTTGAGAAGTCTCAGTCACTCTTGTAGGTGAAGTAATAACATTTTTTCAGGTTAAAATCTAACAAAATATCAGTACAATCATTTCTGTTTGTTGCTAACATATCTATGTTGACATCGCCTGTAATTAAAATGTTATTAGTCAAGTCTAAAGCCTTTTCAAGTGAATGTCTAAATCTGGTCCAAATACCAGTTGAATTTATATGCCACTGAGGTCTATATATTAGGCATAAAACACATTTTACATTGTTTATTTGAATCTGAAACCACATTATTTCATCTTCGTCGAACTCTAGTTGGGTAATACGTGAAATATTAATCTTATTTGTTGAATATACCAACAAACCACCACCAAACATATTACGATCTTTCCTAAAGATGTTTTCGAAATTTTCCAATTTTATATGAATGTCGGGTATAGATGGATCAAGATGTGTTTCGGTTACACAAATAATATCTACTTCATCAGTGAAAGATTCTAGAAAAGATAATTTATTTCTTACACTTCTTATATTTAAATGCATAATACTGAGACAATTTTGTGTAACACAGGAGCTATTTGAACTAAAGGAAGAGTTAGTGGATACTGGACCTGGATTTGGATGAATGTCACCACATATCAGTAACATTAGCATCAAAATAATTAAAATATTACTATTAGCGTTCAATGACTGCAATATCAGGAGGTACTGTAAACAGATATAAGTCATTAATGTCAAGGAAAATATATCAAAAACAGTAGATTTTTCATTTTTACACGAGTATACATATTTAGCTTTGCCCGTTATTGAACCATGAATCTTTCCATAAAAGTAACCGATAGTACATCTCCAAGTTACAATATCACAAAACATTAAACTTATGGTATTTTGAATGGAAAATATCTGCAATATGACTATCGGTTACCTCATGGAATGTGACTTCAGTCAATTATAAATTGACCGACTTTTGTTGGTCGATTGAGCCGCAAATTGGTATTAGATTCCGCACAAAAAAGAAAAGAAGATGAAAGGGTTGTGAAAGTCTCAAGTGAGAATAACAATATGAAAAACAAGAACATAAAGTTAACATGGCTATATACACTATAAACAAGACATTTATCAAATTGATGAAAGCTATGTTAGTGACTGGATGGATAGATAGATAGATAAATTAGGCCCCTAATGACCAAAGGCGACAGTGAATTATAATGGTTAATATTTTCAGGTTTTCCAATAAACTAAATAATGTATTTTAAAGCTGTGTTGACCTTTGCACTGGTTACGATGTGAAATAACATTTCGAAGTTGTGGTTTTAAGCCACCACTATATTTCTTGTATTTTAGGATTATAATGATTTGAAACAGTTGTCGTATTAGATGCCATCAACCTTCCTATACGTATTTAGGGACAATATTTCAAAACATCATCATGGAACTGAGTCGTGTATTTGTTCTGTAGAAGTGGCGCGCACTGCGTATATCGGAACTTATTTTACACGTTTCCAGGAGACTGAAAATGGGCTGAAACACTAGATAAAGAATTCTTTTGAAATTCTCTCATATTCTTTAGATTGGACATTTTATTTACAGAGACAAACTATATAGTGATACCAGGGATAAACAAGTGTTATAAAAAATATAAAACATGTGTTATATATGTGTCTGGTGATACTGAATAATACCTGTTCAGTAGTAGTTGTTGAAACGTCTGTGCCGATTGTGACGAGATATTTAGACTGTAGGTGTGACCAGCAGACATTTTGAAATAAAAAACAGTGAATAAAGGAATTTTACTGGTCACAGACATTTTTTTACTGGTCTGTATTATATATATACATATATATATATATCCAATTGAAAAGAAAATACTGGTCAATTGGACCAGTTATCAAATAGATTTCACTGGACTTTTTAAAAATTTACCGGTTTTTCTGGTATGACTGGTGAATTTCAAAAACTATGGACCAGTGAACAGGGGGTGCGATAATAGGCCTACTTTGGTATCTGTGTTTTATGTTAGACAACCCACACATTTCGTTAGATATAAATTTAGCAATTAAATTCAACGATAATAATTTATTTTCCTTAGAAGTGTAGTCAGGTTTTCGTAAATTTGCGCTCTAACATAGACAGTCAAGTATAGAAGGCTGAAATTTTCATTTTTAATTTCGTGTAAATCAATACGTTGTTTACACGAATTAAATATGCTGTTTTGTTTGTTTGTTTGTTATCATCTGTGAATATTGACGAGGTAAGTCACTTTAGAGACATATAGATCTAACACATGTAGCCTATAATATAAAACGACCAATATAAAATCAAAGATTACCATAAAGACATCACCGTAGTTTATGATACTTAAAAAACATATGGCAGATATCAACAAATTTCTTGTGAACTTGTATTTTCTGATGTCTTTCGGAAAAATAATTTGGTTTTTGTTGTCCACGTTTATCGGCACGACAAACTTTATAGAATTCAAGATATCGACAAGCTCGTCATATTTGATCGGGATCGAGCTCCGATTGAACATTGACCTTTGTTCTTCGTAAGTTCCCGTGATTCTCCGTTGTGCATCGTTGTAAACATGGACGAATACAGATGAGCAAAAATAATAGAAAAATATTTAGCTGAATAGTTCTGTTCTCGTCCATGTTCTTAAATAACGAGACATTCGTCTCATATAGGTAAGATATTTCCTAAGTGGTAGAAAATAATTTTAGTATCCGCTGATGCAAAGGCAATGTAGCAGGCGATGAGGCACCTGACATTATGCATAATGCAATATTGATAAATTATTCTCCATAGCTGGCGACACGTTTCACCCCGAATAACATTGACTTTGTGAAGTTAAATTTGTGACTTTTTGTTCTCGTCTTTTATTGAAAGTATCTTTTTATACTTGGAAATTTAGAGATAAAAAGGAAAGACAGAAAGTAATATTTCCTAACAGATCTATATCTACAATGTAGGCTATCAGAATTTTACATTCAGCAGCATCACCAAACAGGTCACAGACACGGGGGCTTGGAAATCTTTTTCAGATCGTATTTGCTTGGTATTCGATGAAAACACTAGGGGCTTGTTTTTTCCTAGTGTTTTCATTGGACATCGAGAATATAATGTTGAAAAAAATATTTCCAAGCCCCTGTGAATCAGTCGACTTGTCTGGAAACAAACCCAGCAAACAAACAACCCCAACAGACAAAGAACTGTACTACTTATAACATAGTGAAGTTTATACTATTTCGTAAATTTCATACAAAATCTGTTTTACACAGAAGAGTTGCATTTGAAACAAATTCTGACCATTTTTCAATTTAAGTTTAGCAAATCTTCACTTATATATAAATGAAGTTTTGATGTAAATCAATATATTCGATACCATAATGTAATCAAATTGTATTTGGTATTGTTTTGTACTTTGGAAAGATATTATTTTATAACAAAACACTGGGCAATTTTAAGTAATTACATGTACATGTACATTGTAAGCAAAAGACCCTAAACTAGACTAAGAGGCTATTCATTGTAAACACAAATACATCATATATCATCCAAAGAAAACTACATGTAATATATATTAGGTATATATGTAACATGTAAAATAATATAATTAGGAATCTCATGTTGAAAATCAATTGAGTCAAAATTCTAGAAATGTCAAAGTTGAACAGTCGGTCTCAATTGTTATGGAATGAAAAACATGTTTATAAAGTTTCGGTTATTAGATATTTCATACTAATAGGGGAGGTCAAGTGAATTATGAGATTCCACTGTTAATTAACATAAATTCATAACTTTATCACGTTAAATGTACATCAATATTCAAGTACTGAATTTCTGAAATCTGTATGATTGTCAAGTGCCTTCATAATTTTTGAAGTATAGCAAAGAGTGGCCTTCCTAGATGAGTGGTTAGAGCATTGAACAACCATAAATTAAGTTGCTCACCTCTACTTAGTGAGTGTCCAAGCAATGCTAGAAACTCTAAGCCTTACTTAAATCTAAAGCTGAATTTGTGACAATGTCTGCAACTTTACACATGGAGGCCTGTGATCTTTACCCAAGTTTATTGTAGACTGCAGGTCGTCTACTTCATCATTACAACTGACCACCATCATATAACTGACCACCACCATATAACTGACCACCACCATATAACTGACCACCATCATATAACTGACCACCACCATATAACTGACCACCACCATATAAAAATTGTTAAGTGTTGTTAAATCAACACCAACAATAACAACAACATTAACAACAACAAAAACAAACCAAAAACAAAAAAAAACTAACCCCAAAACATCTATTTTAACAGAAAACAACATTATTACAATACAAAACTAAAATACAGTAAAACCTGCTTTAGCTACCACCTGTGTATAAAGACCACCTGGTCACAGACCATTTTTTGCTGTCAATAATAGTACCATTTGTGTACAATTCAACCTCTATATAATAAAGACCACCTCCCTATAAAGACCGGTTTTCTTGTGTCCCTAAGGAGGTTGTTATACACAAGTTTCAATGTAGATCACTTATTAAGCTTGAAACATTTTATTGTTTGATAATTAAAAAAGACAACCTATTAATAATCTTTTTTCAGTCATCACTTCTGTAGGGTAAACAGTAACAAAGGGAGATAATTTGTACCAGGTACATGTTGCGCGGTGTGGTGTTATGGTGTTGATCTTAAGACAAAAATGATAATAGGAACTGTCAGGAATCTACTTCACTGTAATGACTTTGGAAAGATTATTCATTACAATCATTAGGATAGAAAGTGTACTCAGTTATATGGTCAGTTATGGTCAAGTGTGGGGCCACCGTGGCTGAGTGGTCAGAGCATCACGCTTTGAATCATGAAGTTTCTCACTTCTGGCCAGCGCAGATTCGAGCTATGGTGGAACCAAAGCTGATTTTTGTGAGAAAGTTTGCCATTTTACTTGGGGAAGGTTGTTGATCTCTTCTCGGGTACATGTACATTATTGTAACTGGGTTCTCTCTTCCACCATTAATAACTGGTTGCCACCATAACTGAACAGCTGTTTAGTGTGGGATAAAACACTACTCAACGTCAATAAGTGTACAAGTCAAAAGATACATTGACATGTTTCTATACAAATGTAAGATATCTAAATAAGATAAATCTTGAGAGATAAACAGTTTGTCAAAATTTATTGGAATGGACACTCTTTGTTGTCTTAGAATTACAAAAATAGTATAAACATGATAAATATTAAAAGCTTCTAACCTGATTATTAGGTACATGTAAATGGTTTCAGTCCATCAACTACCGATATACATGTATATTAAGGAAATATTTAGCAGGAGTTGCGCTAGGCATCGCCAATGTCATAAATAGCGATTTTTTATTTCAACTGGCGACAAAAAATTGCTTTGGTGATTTTTCTGGCGCCTCCAATTTATGGAAGTTTTAAGCCATCTAGATTGCATAAGTCATTTATATCGTCCACATGATCATCAGAAACAGGGATTAATAACCCTGTTTATTAATTTAAAATGTCAATAAACTAAACAGAGGTGTAATTATCAGACGAGTGCTGGGGGTAATTACACAATATGACCTGTAGGGGTCAGGTACATGATTGTAAAGATAAAGTAATTAGATCTAACCTGTATATTTGAATTCCTGCACCTATAATCACTATCTATATGTTCTGTCCCCTAAGCAGACTTAAAATATCAACATCATTAATGCAATGTTAAATTCATGCAGCTTGTATATCAATCCTGAATTATTTTAATTAAAATATTTAACTGAGAAACATCAAAGCGAGATCGTGGTGTCTTCTATGACGTCTGCACTTCACACCATTAACCTCTAGCGTACATGTATTATGGATGCATATTAAATATAGTGATGAATTCAATACAAAAACGATGTTTTATTTTAATTAAATAATATTGTAAACACAGACAATAATGTCTTTATGTAACTCATTGAATTGAATTAAATAAATTGACAGTAATGGCAGTTAACACATTTATATAACCTCAATAATCTTTTTTATTGACTTTGAATCTAGCTTCAAAAATTGGAAACTGGCGACAGATTTTGACAACTGGCGATTTTTTGGCGACACAAATTGTTCAACCAGCGCAACCCCTGTTAAGTTGTGACTTCATACAGAAATACTTAGATTCGAATCATTTGATGCATGCATTTGCAAATTTGTATTTTACATGTCATAATAACAATTTAATGTTTCATACCAATTACCGGTGTCTTACGTGTATCATTTTCTTTCTTTTTCAGTTGATGCACAGACAAAGTAAAGCATTCAGAACACTATGTCGTAAGTTTAGTTGTGAAATTATCACTGTGTTTATATTATGTTAGAGATAAATAAATTGATATTTGATTTGAAAAATAGATGAAAACCAGGTCTCAGTATATTGTATATCTGAGCTGTTTAAAGGCCCTCTTCCCAATCTTAAAAGATTGCTCACTTTCCCCAGAGAAATAAAGAAATTATCATTGTGTATGTATTACAGATAATTTTTCATTATTATGAAAAATTCATCAGCCATAGATTAAATGCCACACATTTTTATGTGTACAATGTACTGTGAAGTTATTCCAATGCCGCTTTCTTGGATATTGTCACCTGTTCCATGACTTAGAACTTTGGTTTTAAGTTTCACCCCGATGAGTTACGGTTAGGGCTTTTACTTCTTTTGGCATTATGCTTGGTAAAGGAACAGTTGCCACCTTTTATAAATTCTAGGTATGACCTGTCCTGGTATAGTAAAATTCATATACAGTGGAACCTGTCTTGAGAGACCATCCCATTTGCCACTGATGTGTGGTCTTTTAAGACAGGTGTTCTCTCAAAACAGGTTAAATATGAAGAATTATGTAATCAAATTGATTTCCAAATGTGGTCTTAGAAGACAGGTGGTCTGTCAAAACAGGTTCCACTGTAACATGGTAGAATGGAGTATCGTATGGGTTTAAATATAAATTTAAGGAAATAACTAATAAAGCTAAGAGAGATTAAAATTACACTGGTAAGAGTAATCATTCCAACTTGTCATCATACCTATGAGGTCGGTAGTGCGCTCGACTCTTGATCATGCGTTCGAGTCCAGCCGACGGCGGGTTGGTTTCGTGTCCTTCGGATGAGACAGTAAAAAATGAAGTCCCATGTCACAGTAGGTGTCGGCACATTAAAGAACCCTCACTGCTCAATGGTCGTAAGTGCCGAGCATAGGCCAAAATTTGAAGCCCTTCATCGGCATTTGGTGACGTCTCCACATGAGTGAAATATTCTTGAGTGGGATGTTAAACAACAATAAAGTAAAATACGTAAATCATACCTATGAGTATCCAGTAAGGAATCAAACAGAAGGCTTGTGATTGGTCTAGTGGTAGAGTGTTCTACTCACAAGTGGAAGGTCCCGGGTTAGATTCTTGGACCGCGTCATACCGTAGACTTTAAAAATGGTAGTGACTGTTCCTTTGCCAAACGCTCAGCATACAAAGTGAAAGTCATGAGTCTTTCGGATGAGACTGACAACAGAGGTCCCGTGTCACAACAGGCGCGGCACGTAAAGGAACCTTCACTGCATTGGCGTCAGTTCATAGCACAAGCCAAAATTTGTATCACTTCACCTAAAGCCGATGACATCTCAAATTCTTGACAGGAAGTAAAACAACAATCAAACAAAACGTTTTTTCTTTCCCCTGAAACTTGTCATGATGGAAAAGTGAGTATACTGGCAGAATCATCCATGTAGTAAGCAAAATGTTACTTTGCCCTGCCAAGTTATGTAAATTGAACTGTACTGGGTATCGAGCCCAAAGCCATCTGCTTACTATTTGGACAGTGTACCACTGGATGTGTTGATACACAACCAGCAAATGGAAATGAAAATTTGACAAGAATGATAACCTATTTAAGATATCAACATTTCTTTAGGTCCCATGGATATTCTGGCTCTAACTATGACCGTTGGGTGGAGAGAACAGACACCTCTACTCTACAAAAGATGAAGGAAACATTCTGGACCACAAAGCAAGCTGTTATACAGAAGCTCGGCAAGAAAGAAGATGAACATGTGGTGGCATCTGATATGGAACTAGATACAAAGTTAGAGGTATTTGAACATCATTTTTGTGATGTGTATGTTGTTTGATTTTGGCTTGATTTAATGAGTGGTATGACTTCTTAAACCTCTATGTCCTTGAGAGGTGTCTATGTCCTTGAGAGGTATCTATGTCCTTGAGAGGTATCTACGTCCTTGAGAGGTATCTATGTCCTTGAGAGGTATCTACGTCCTTGAGAGGTATCTACGTCCTTGAGAGGTATCTACGTCCTTGAGAGGTATCTATGTCCTTGAGAGGTATCTACGTCCTTGAGAGGTATCTATGTCCTTTCTTGACTGCTTTGTATTTCCAGTGACTTTTTAAGTGCCACTACACTTGTACAATCTGACGAAGGTAATCACACTGCACAGCCTTGACCATTTACCCTCTGTCTAGGCATAGAGCTGTGCGGACAGGAGATGAATTCTCACAACTGAAAATCTGGCATGACCAGGGTTCGAACCAGGGACCGCCATGTTGAAGATCTGGCTCTCTTTCAGCCGAGCTAGTCTGTCTGCAGATGTGTTTATAAACCTGATAGATGTGAAAGAATTAAAAATTAGGGGCATTTGAACATTGTTTTTGTGATGTGTTTGTGAACCTGATAGATATGAAACAGGTCAAAATTAGAGATATTTGAACATCATTTTTGTGATGTGTTTGTGAACTTGATCTCTGTCATACTCTCCTGTCCAATTTAAGGACTGAAAGCTGATTCACATTGGTGAGGATATTGAGGACTGGATATGTAATGTTAATATTTACTGTGTTTGCGGTGTCATAAATACATGAATTCAAGAAATACACTGTAACATTGTGACCTGTCTTTAGGGACCACCCCATCTGCCACTGAAATGTGGTCTGTCAAGACAGGCTCCATTGTAGTGAATAAGTTTTTGATAGAATTATGTATAGTTATATATTATGGACTGTCTCCCCAGTACTTGGCATTCCTTTTACTTTCAATCTGCAAATTTAAAAGACCGTGATAGAGTCGGGCGGGACAAAAACAGAAAAAAAAATTATTATGTGAAGTTAAATTACTGTACAGTACACAAACCACTATGCTTAGCAGCTACCCAGAGACCCTATGCAGAAAAATAACTCTATATAAGTTCCCGTCCTACATGTGATGTGATTCACTTTAGATCACTTGAGTGACTTCTGTTGTCTTAGTCATTTGTTTTCATCTGTTGTTAGATAAATAAGTCATTCTAGTTTGCAATGTGCAGAAACTTTTGAACATTTTAAACTTCTCAAAAATGGCAAGGCCATTTCTCATCAAAATCATAGCACCTTGCTGACTCATAATCATTTGGCCTGGCATTTTTGAAAACCCATCAAGGTAGCTTGGAATAATTCAATTCATTCATTTATTTTATTCCTTACAGGTTTTCAAAGCAATACAGATATCTTCAATGGACTTGCTACGAGTGATAGAGAAATATCAAGACAGGCTTTGCAGTAAGTAATATCTTATTAAAGTGTTAATGAATGGGTATCTTCATATTGGCCCTGTATTATGTCCAAGGCTTGTAATAATGGCCTGAGAATGGCTGTATTGACCCAAGGCAATGCCAAGGGCTAATACAGCCTATTGAGGCTATTGATTCATCAATGCTCTCAGACTGCTTGTTTACCTAGTCAATTAAACATACCGTATTCGACCCTATAAGCGCCCATGTCCGTACAAGTGCCCCTCCCCTTTTTTCACACATGATCAAGTGTCTGTTCTAGCCAGCTGACAAGAGGATGTGAACCAGAAAAACATAAATAACTGTTTATCTCTAGCCCCATGCAATGCAAGAATGTTGATAGGTGTCCACTTTATTAACTACAAAAACTTTACCATCATACCTTATAAAAATTAACTGTTTTATATCAGTTTGCCTATTTATTGGCGTCCAGCCCTTTTTTCCTATTTTTGTAGCACCCTGGGCACTCAAATACAGTAACTTTATAACATAAGACAAAATCACTCAAATGATAACATGAATTGTAGTGATTCTATATTTTTTCCACAAGTTCTACATTTAATACAGGTTTTGCACAGACCTTGAAAAGTTCTTGAATATAAAGTTAGTCCTTGAGTAGTGCTTGAAAACAGAAATACCCACGAAAATTGCTTGATTTAAAAAAAAACATGCTTGATTATTTGCATCAGAGTTCTTACATTTTACTTCTTGCATGTTTATCATGTTTATTCATTACCAAAGAAAGACTTTAACAAAAAGAAAAATTAACTCGGATGATATAGACATTTTACCTAGAATATTTCTTTGGAGCGATGCATTTTTGTGATCCTGAATCTCTATAGTGTCTAGTGACACTCTAAGCAGTATTTTGAGGACAACCATTGAAGTGTGAAAAAACCTTCCTGACAATTTTTAGCTCGCCTAGATGAAAGTCTGGAGAGCTTATGCCATAGCCCCCGTGTTGTTGTTGGCGTCCGTAGATAAAACTGTAACCTGGCCTTTAACTTTTTAACCGGGCTCCAATACTTCACATATAGATTTCTTATGATAAGAGCTTTCATTTGGTACCTTGACTTTTGACCTAGTGACCTTGACTTTAGACTGACCTACTTTTCAAAAACTTTAACTTTGGTAATAGCTTTTAAACCATGAGGGAGAGGGCTTTGATATTTCACATATACAGATTTCTTATGACCCGAGCTTTCATTGACTTCTGATCTAGTGAACTTGACCTTGGACTTCGACCTACTTTTCTAAATTTTTACCCAGAGCTGAAAGAATCAAAATTTGACCAGTCCTTTGACCTTAAAACCTGACAGCTGTGGGTCAGATATCTATTTAGAAATTTTTCGCCCATTTCGGCGAGCTTTGTTGTCTTCTGACAACTTTTGTGTTTGTTTTTTACTTTGGTTTGACTTGCTGAATCATACCCATTGAAATGGCTTGAAAAACAGAATAAAAAGTTGTAAAAACATGCTTGAAAATCTTTTTTCATTGGCTGTATAAGCCATGAAATATACCAGAATTCATCAAACACTTGTTGCAACAAGATTTAAATACCGATAGGTATTCATAGAAAGTAATTTTAAAATCTCAATTTAGGATTATCGCAAGAAGAAAATGGAACAGGAAGATTTCTTAAAACACAAAGTAATGTGGACAAAACTAGAGCTGGCAAAATGATGGCTGCAGTGGGGAAGTCACAGAGCTTTGCAGCACAACAACGGTAAGTTGTATATATATGTGTGAACTTTAGCGTGAATGCAATCTTTCGTTGTCCTTCTGATCTGCTAATCTTTTACTACTATGTGTGTGTGTGTGTGTGTGTGTGTGTATATATATATATATATATATGTGTGTATGTATGTATATATATATATAGATATATATATATATATATTTATATAAAGCACAACAGTAAAAACTGGAGGTCACGTGTCACAGTAGGTGTCGGCATGTTAAAGAACCCTCACTGCTTAATGGCCGTAAGTGCCGATGATAGGCCAAAATTTGAAGCCCTTCACCGGCATTTGGTGACGTCTCCATATGAGTGAAAGATTCTTGAGCGGGAAGTTAAACAACAATAAACAAACAAACATATAAAGCACAAATACAGAAATAACAAGGCACTTATCAACTCACCATGCCCCACCTTGTGTTTGAGTTCTCGACTTACAGCACCAACCACCTGGCTCCCATGCTCACTGCCCTAACCACTTGGCATCTATGCATTCACAAAAATGAATGCTTTGATAGCAGTGTCCTAGGTTCCGAACATGAGAATTCGGTCGTAGAGATAGAGTTGAAAGGTACTGTCCTATGTAAATGACAATAGCTTTTACGTTACACATATTCATATCAATGGGAGAGTAATGATACATGGTTTTCGCTTTCTAGGACAAAATGTTTATTGATCTGCTGTCACCCTCCATTCGTTCATGTACAAAAACTTTAACCTGGCAACATCTTTTGAAATATCAGTAAACCCTATGTATAACAACCATGTTTGAACTCCTTCTTAGGGATTCTGTCATTGTAGTGAACTTGATCTTAAAAATAAAATTCACAAAAGACACATCAACTGGCTGTGACTAAAAGTATAAAATCATTGTTGTAATATGCTGGTTGATGGATGGAATAAAAGTTATTTGAATTCTGCATTAACCCTTTTACCCCTAAATTTCTAGATGGTACTCTCTTTTCTATTGTTTAGACTGATCTGTTGTGGTCTACAGGGATGAAAGGGTTAACTCATAATTGCGATACTTTCATTAATTTACAATAAACACACATATTTTAAGCACAAAGTACCAGGGGTTTATAGACACTTCTGGGACAGGTCCTGTACCCTTCCAATCGGGAATTTTACTCGGCAATAGGCCTAATCCTGAAAAAAGTAACTATGGTAATTTTAGTCATAAGAATAAAGACACAAAACTTGTGATTCATTTTATAACTTCTCTTATTTAACTGACAATATGGATTTCATCGAAAGACTTCACAGTGCAGTTCATAAATGTACTAATTCTCTTTTTTATTGTTTAATACTGAATGTGAACCACATGGTGAACATAATTGGGAAATATTTGCTCAAAATTCAGAAAAAATTAGTTGATTTTGCATTGGGAATGGGGCCTTTTATAGGACCCAGATGTTGGATGTTATTAATCCCAAAGTACAAATATCACCTTTGATTGGATTCCTTTGTGAAATTATATACCAGGATCTTTCGACTAAAATGCTAATTTTTTTCTGAATTTTATGATGTTGGACACAGATTTTTTTATTAATTGAAATAGTTTTTTGTAAGCTTACACATGTACAATGAAACCTATAGGTATATAGGGGCCACCCAAGGGACCAGAAAATATTGGCCTTTATGTGCAGGTGACCCTTATACACAGGTTCAATTTAGTTGAAGTATGCAGTCAAGGGACTTTTCAAAACTGGCCTTTATAGACAGGTAATCCTTATATAGAGGTGGCCGCTATAGCAGGTTTTACTGTATATAACATTTTGTACATTGGTGTTAGGCAAAATACTATTGATAGGAGAAATTGTTAGAATAATGAGTTGTTATTGGACTGGTTTTATAGGGAGTAGAGCTTTAATATTTCACATATTCAGTCCTTATGATCTACCCTTTCACCCGGTACCATGAACTTTGACCTTGTGACCTAGATAATGTCAGTTTACCTACTTCTAAAAATCAATCTTTATTTCAGTATCAGAGATACACTATTTTCAACGGCGAGTTATGTTGTCCTATATCAGACCATTGGCAAAAAGCTGGACATGTCTAATTGATAATCTTTAGCATCTTTCAATTTTTTCCCTTAAACAAGCATGTGTGGTGTTTAAAATCTTTCCTTGCATCTTATTGCTGGGTGTATCTAATAACCAGACACTCTGTTTGTGTATGTTTATGTAAGTGATTTTCCTTGTCCATTTTAACAAGCTTTCATGTATTTGTGTTTGGGAGAATTATAATAAATCATGTACATTTTAAGACATACACTTGAATCTTGTTATATCGAAATTGAATGAGTCAAAATTTTAGTTATGTCAACTGTGAATGGTTGGTCTCAATTTCTAAGGATAGATCTACATGTTGATTAATATTTGGGATATCTCAAAGTTATGGGGGTAGTCCTGTGAATTTTGAGATAACAAGATTCCACTGTATGTTTTTATCCCCCGCTTTCGCCAAAACGGGGGGGATATTGTCTGTCTGTCCCTCTGTCTGTCTCTTACGCTTCATTTCAGTGCAATCACGGCAAGAAACATTATCTGATTTTCTTCTAACTTGGTAACAAGGTAAAATGCCTAAAGGGCTCAGCCAAGTTTGATCGCCACTTTTGGCACACATTATTTGGCGGAGTTATGGCCCCTTGAATAACGAAAAATGTTATATTACCACGGATCTGCTTAGCATCATTACAAGTATTATATATAATATTCAGTCTTTGCTTATTTCAAGCAGTTCACTTTATTCCGTAATACATGTTCAATAACACATCTTACCTGTGTATAAGGCTTTCGGCTTTGTTCGATTTCCAAGCAATATGTCTTGTGTCAACTGCATGAAAATTACATGTTTCAACCTAACCTCAAAAGAGTTTACCTACAATATAATTACTCCTTTACGAAAGGGGGGGGGAGAGATATAAATTCTATGAATTAGCTTGTTTATTTTGACAATATTGGGAAATACATGTATATCTGAATTTTGGGAAAAATAATATTAATTTGCACAGGAAAACAGCTAAAATTCCACATTGTGTGTGGGTGGGTGTTTGTCTGTCTGTGATTTTAATTTGTGTGTTTGTTATGTGTGTGTGTCAGTCTGTATATGAGTGTGTGTGCATGTGTGTATATGAGTTTGTGTGTGTGTATGTCTGTCTGTCTGTCTGTATATGAGTGTGTGCGTGTGTCTGTCTGTCTATGTGTATATGAGTTTGTCTGTCTGTCTGTATGTGTCTGTATATGAGTTTGTTTGTGTGTGTGTATGTGTATGTGTGTGTGTGAAGAATTTGAATAAATGCTGTAGTAGGGAGACCTACATTTATAAGGTATTAGTTATCATCTACATGTACATTAATCATGCTAATATATTCTATCTTCTGATTCACAGATTGTCACTCAGAGTACCCTTAGTACGTCTGTACCAGGAAGTGGAAACATTCCGATATCGTGCAATATCTGACACACTAATGACAATTAATCGGATGGAGGGTGCTAGAACAGAATATAGAGGAGCTCTTTTGTGGATGAAGGCTGTATCAGAAGAACTTGATCCAGATATGTATAAGCAACTAGAAAAATTTCGAAAAGTAACTTTTTTTTATGTACTTCAAGTTTGTGTAGGAACTTCAAAATGAATGACTATAGAGTAGAGATCCTACATGCGCACAATTTTATCAATTTGATTTTTAATATACAGTGAAACCTTATTGTACTGCCACCATTTGTTCAGCCCAAATATGGCATTATAAAGGGGTGTGGTGATAGGTAGCGGGAAACATTTAATGAAATTATATGAGAAGTTGGAAAATTGGACTTTCAAAAATTTTGGCATAAAGCGAGATGGCAAATGAAACAAGGGATATTGTAAGATGTTTCACTGTAGTTTAGGAATGAAGCTAATTTATACCGTGTTATACATTATAATGTAACTTGAGGCAGTTAATTATGATTTATAAATTGCTTTTTTGGGGGAGGGGAATTCTGAAAAAGAGTTCTTTCAAATAAATAAAAGCTTACAATTATAGAAACAAAATCTTTGTGTAGGAGTTTTCATTATGTTTAATATACAAGATTTAGAGGGTGGGTAACATTTTCAAAACTTTCTGCCACAGATACTAACTGTTTGATCTATGTTTGATATTTTTGTAAAAGTTTTATTTAGTGCATCACATGATAAATCGCAAATATTTCATTGGATTACGTTGCCACTACTCTGATGTGATAATGCCTAATACCTGGATACTATCACTTTTTGTTTAATTTGACAGAGTTATCTTCCCTTAATGCAATCACTGTACTTTAGACAACAAGCAAATAGCATACTACCTGGGGTTATGTCATATGATGCTCAAAACCTGTTCATGCAGGGATTAATATTATCAATATCTGGGTTCGGTAAAAGGCCCCATTCCCAGCGTAAAATTTACTATTTCTTTTTCCCAAATTCGAGCCAATTTCCCATATATGTTCACTGTATAGCTCACATTTGGTAGAAATTTCAACAGGAGAATTTTACAATGCATAAGTACCACTTGATCAAAACTTTCATAGCCTCAAAAACATAGTTACTTGCTCCCAATTTGACCCATTAGGACATAGAATTCCCAACTGAAAGAGCTCAGGGCCCTGTACAATAAAGGTCTATAAACCTCTGTAATGCGTCTTTAGGTGGTCACTACATGTAATATGCTATAGTGTTGCTTTGGACAGCAGAATAATGCCGTTCCTATCGCTTGAGCACTTTTGCCCTCTCAAAGTAACACTATGAGAGCATAGTGCCCTGCTAAATAGGCATTCATGGGTAAACGGTTCAGGAATATTTAAATTGATTAATTTATTTTCTATAAACCCAAAAGGAATTTTGATGGTTTGTCTCAATTAAAAAAATATATAAAATGATTCTCATAATTTTTTCCTGCTTTTCAGGTTCAAGGACAAGTGAGAAAAACAAAAGCCAAATTTGATAAATTAAAACTTGATGTAATGCAGAAAGTGGATCTTTTAGCGGCCAGTAGGTGTAATATGTTCTCTCATGTGTTAGCCAACTATCAATCTACGTTGTTGCATTTCTGGGAAAAAACGTCACGAACAATGACTGCCGTAGCGGAGAGTTTTAAAGGATACCAGTACTATGAGTTTAACATTATAAAGGTCAGTTAACAAACAAAAAAATTATTACAGAAATTGTCACATTTTCATATTACTAAATGTATTTAGATATCTATACCCCTGGCGATGACATAATTTTTGGGATGAATAGAAATATTTTTGTCCATATTGGAGCTAATGAAAAAAATATAGTCTGATAGCCAAGGATGGTATTGTACAATTTAGTTTGGGGTTAGGTCTTTCAATAACGCCTGCTAAATTGACTCATGAATTAACAATTTTAGCAAATAGAGTCATTTTTTTGGAATAGGGAGAACATTATGGTATTCATCTGAAAAAACATTTTTAAAAGCCTGTTTATGTTTAGAGTTCCATACCAGTGAAACAGGGAAGAGGGAGTTACTATTGGTATTATCTGCATCTGTCAGAATTGTTAGTCTATCGGTAAAGCATGTTAAGGTTTTTGGTTATTCTTTGCTTTGTTAAATCAGTATGTTCCTTAATCAGTATTTTATCGTATAGTCATATAGTTTATATGTTACAAAAACCAGTTATCTACCTTGTTCTTCAAATACAACTTTGGCAGGAATTAGCAGAACCAAGTAAAAAGTTAGCCGAAGACACTTCAAGGTCAGAACCAGCGGAGCGTGACACTGATGATGATTTTGACCCCAGCAAGTAAGTAGATGCAATTGATACCACTCTTAATTCAAAATGTACCATTTGTTGTAATGTTTTGAATGAGGTATCCTTAGTTTAGATCCCATGTTAGAATTTTCTGGTATCTTTGTATGGTGTACAATATTTAACCCCTCCCTTCACACACTTCTGTAACTCCTGCTATATTAGTGATGGTTATATGTTTTAGTGTGGCGGATCTTGTTATTAGTAGCTTTATAGACCTTGTTTTGATACAAAATTTTGGTTGCTTTTTTATTGTGAGCAGTTTTAAGTAACTAACTACCTAAAACATACCTTTTATTGTAATGGCCAAAAAGTTTGCATGGGGGTAATATTTGTGAATTACCATAGATTTCAAAAAGAAAAAAGTGAGGAATTATTATCCACGTAAGATTCCCCTGCAGATTCTAAAAACTTTCTTTCATATGCTCTGACATGTGTGTACTTGATGGAATAATGATATAAGTGAATCTTGGAACAGAAGTAGGTCAAGTATACCTGTGTTGTTGTTTGTTTGTTTATTGTTGTTTAACGTCCTACTCAAGAATCTTTCACTCATACGGAGACGTCACCAAATGACGGTGAAAAGCTGCTTCAAATTTGGCCTGCGCTCGGCACTTACGGCCATTGTGACACAGGACCTCGATTTTTACTGTCTCAGTCTGAAGGACAGGAAACCAATCTGCCGCCGACTGGACTCAAACTCACGACCTCATGATCAAGAGTTGAGCATGCTACCGACTGAGCCAGGTCAGCTCTACCTGTGTTGTAATTCAAAATAAATATAATTATTTATAATTATTCATAAAAAAATATGATTATTCAGAAATTACGATACTTTGTATTTTCTCATACTTCTGTCTTGGTCACTATTGTTCACATGATACCATCCATTGCCCATGCTTTCTTGATCAGATCAGATTTCTTTAACATTTCATGGACAGATTTAATGACCCACTTAGCATGCAGGGGTGTCATTACCAAAAGTCTCAGGTCTACCTGAATATCCTATTTTTCACACTCTTGGCTATTAAGAAACTAGATGGAGAATATCAAATGTAAGTTCCAGAGGGTAGGTGCTTGCGATTTTACTTTCTAGAGATTTGATACAAAAAGATGAGATGGATTAAGTACACACATAAAATAAGGAATCCACAATATGCGATGAGAGAGAATTTGCAAACTGATCTACCATACACACTGTCTGGTTAACGCAAGAAAGATATTTTATGAACAGATTAACACCTGCACAAAAGGTTTAAAAATAGAAAAATGGCAAAATTAACTCCTCCCCTCCCAGTGATTTATCATTGTTTATAGTTTACAGACCAATCAACTGTTTATTTCGATTTATGTTGTATCCTCTGTTATATATTGTTATACGCTGTATTGTATCATATGTATACCATATCAGATCGAATAAACGTACCGTTTCCTGGTAATTTTTTTTTTTAAATATTTATTTATGTCTGAGTGTACCACTGCATTTGTTTTCTGTTTATTTATACAGTTGAACCCAGATATATTGAAATGGAAAGGGGATTAATTTTTCTTTCAAATAAACAGGGATTTCAAAATAACCAGGTTATCATGGTAATAACGAAATTTGGCCGTGGAATAAAAATCATTTCAAGTAAAGCGGGATTTCACTGTATTCACTTAAATGTCGCACTGTTTTTTTGTATGTTGTCATTTATAAGTGTATTTATTTCATTCTAGCACTGTTTTTGTTCAGTGTTACTTATTAGCGTACTGATTCAATTTGTTTTAAGACATGACAAATGTTCCGAAAATCACACAGAGGAAGAACCAAATACTCTACAACAACGAAACTCGGAGGCACATTCTGAACAAATTTTTGAACCAGAACCTGAAACTGAAGAGAGGTAGTAGTTTGTTGGGAATGGCCTGATATTTAATCACACTGGTTTATTCTGGTTTTTCTGCTCTAACGTTGAAGCTGTTTGTTTCTTGACTGTACTAAATATTTATCATAATACTGGCACAGTAAATGTATTATCTTTATATAGAGATCTGTGTGATGAACTGGATCAATTGTATCATTATGCCTACTTCTCTTTTTCCAGGTTTGAATATAAAATGAATCTTGAAATAGACGAATATACTGAAATAGATAGCTTTTGCTTAAAATAACATATATATCAGACCTTTTTTTTTTATAGTATTCATGGTGCTAATATTGGCACCATTCCCAATTCAAAATACATGTACATTGATGGAAAAAATTCCCAGTTTCCTGTGACCGTATTGAAAAATAAATTAATGCAGGAGGAAATGCATTTAAAAAAGTGATTCCATTACGTCATGTACATTGAAATTTACATGTGTGAAAACTATTTTTTTTTCCAATGTGACATCAATTTACTTTAAAATTCCCAGTTGTTTTGGCAATGGCATTTTCCCACATTTGGCAGAAAAGACCAGTATTATACACATTTACAATGTACACAGCTGAACTCTCTACAGATCTCTTCTGAAAAAAAAGTTTTACCAATGTGAAACTTATCAAACGGTCTACAATATGTCCTTATATATTAACATTTCCCACAGCACTCTCTCATTGACCAAGTGTTTATTTAGACTGCTTATATTAGAAATGATAGAATTTCTTCATGTGACTAGGCTTGGTTCCTGGCTAAGAAAACAGTTCATGAGTTTGCATACAGCCAAATGTTCTGTTATGTTACATAATTTAACTGTTTTAATAACAGCAGAGAAAAGATCATTTAGTGCATCGCTGTCAGCAATAACATTTCACTCCTACACTGAACTTGGCTGTTCATGATTTGGTTTCTATATTACTCAACAAGTTACCATTTGGTGTCGCTTGTCCCTAATTTACAGAGTTATTATCCTTTTTGTGTTAAATTCTGGTTTCTAAATTTCTCAACAAATTCTCTAAAACTTAAATTATGACAATACCTCAGATAAGTTTCCATTTGGTGTCCCATCTTTGTCCTTGGGCTGTGTTTACTTTCACAAAATAATCAATTTAACTCATCAACCCCTGAAAAACAATGGACTCTGCTGTAAATCAATCACTTAGACCAGTCCAAATGTGTCTCCAGGGGTGAATGAGTTAAAATATACAAATTTAGCACACACTTTTGTTTGAGAGCATCCTATGCATCTTTTTGTTTTATCATACGACTGTACATAATGCATATATATATTTTCAATCGGACAATGGGCACTTGTTGGAATGCTGTAAATTTGGTGTACAATTTTTTCTTTGTTGGAATATTTTATAATTAATTCGAAAATACTGAATTTATTTGTAAATTCAGTATATGTTGAATATATCAGTATCTGTGAAAAATTGGAATGTGTTGGGAAAATATGACTTGTATTGAGGTGTTTGCACATGTAAAAATATTACAAACTTAAAAGTACATTGGAATAGAATATTCAGAATTGATCAGGGCATACTGTGTGTTGGAATATCATGACTTTCCTGAGCATTGCTACATGTATTTGAATGCTTTATGTTTGTATTGGCTCACTAAAATGTTCTCACTGAGTGATTATAGTCAACAAGAGATTTAGATGAGATTCTCTTATTTGTCTACAGTCAACTCCACGCATAACGAAGTGGAAGGAAGATAGATTTAAACATCGTTATAGCTGGATTTTGTTTTTCGGATTGATATAGTACAGTGTTAGAAATACATAGGGAAGAGATACATCCTTGCTATAATCTGTATTTCATTATATACAATCTCGTTATAAGTGGAGTTGACTGTATATTGATGATCTGTAAGTAACACCTACTAACCACAATATGATATGATATGATATGATTTATATATATATATTTATGTATGTATATATATATTTGTACTTTAGACTTCACAAACATGTAGCATTTATTCACACTTTCATTATTTTTTTATGTTTTATCTATAATTCTGTTTATTCTTTCTCACTTTGGAATTGTTATGTAATGTATTGTTCATATTTGAATTTTAACAGGGGTTACCATACTGTAACTCTTTGCCTGCCATCGTAGTGCTGTATTGTATACAAATATGTTTGTTTGATTTGTTTAAATATTTTAAATTATCGTCATCTTTTCAAACATTTCTTGGTCAGTTCTCTTCAAATTTGGTTTGTGGCATCAGTAGCATGAGGGTAAAAAAAAAATGAATATGTTGACCCTTAGTTATTAATGGTTTTGTTCACAGGACAGGCAACTTAGTGACCAATGACCACTAAGGTTATTTTGGCCTATGGTTTTTTGATTGTGTTTTTAGATTTTATGCGTGATGCGGTTCAATGCATAGAGGTTCCCTAACGAGGGATTGTTCATTTTCATAGTTATCTAATTTGCATTACTTGACATATATCAGTAATATACCAGATTTTCATAGATAAGAGTTCTCTCCCTTTGACTTGACTTCGGTATACAGTGAATTTTGTATATAACGACCTCCTTAGGGACACAAGAAAACTGGTTTTTATAGGGAGGTGGTCTTGATATACAGGTTGATATGTACACAAATGGTATTATTGGGGACAGTAAAAAAAGGTCTTTTTTACCCAGGTGGTCTTTATACACAGGTGGTGGCTAATGCACCTTAATGCACTCGCATAAAGATGATAACATATAGTGATGAATTGGGATAAGTTTCTCACACACACGGATACATTTGGGAAAATGAAATAACATTTGCTCTAAAAAAAATTAATGACTTTGGTGTACAATGTGCATATCAAATGCACATGAGGTGAAGTATACATATATCTACAAGTATTTTAGCATTTTTTAAAAGAAATGAATAGATCTAGTGCCACATTTAACAATTTTTCAGTTACATATTGGCTGCCAATTTTTAATGATGGAGGAGAGAACCCGGTTACAATGTACCCGGTTACAATGTACCGAGAAAGAGACCACTTAGTCAGCCAAGGTTCCTGCTTTGCTCGAACCTGCACTGACCAGAAGTGAGAGACTTCATGGTTCAAAGTGCATTGCTCAAACAACTTGACCTCTATTTCAGAACATCAACCTTCACTTAACTTATCGTATTTTACCCATTCAGCGCCCATGTCCCTATAAGCGCCCCTCTCCCCTCAGTGCACATTATTGAGAATCTGTTATAGCTGGTTGACAAGGAGATGTGGACCTGAAAAACTGCAAGTAACAGTTTATCTGTAGTCCCCCAACAATAGAATGTCAGGAATAACTACAACAACTTTACCACTGTCCCTCATAAAAAATTAACTGTTATATGTCAATTTGCATATTAATTGGTCCTATTAAGTGCCCACCCCTTTTTCTTGAATTTTGTAGTGCCCTGGGCACTTAATGGGTCGAATATGGTAAATTAAACTAGATAATGGAAGGTTATGTTTATAAAGAAAAAAGAAAATCCTAAACACTATATCTTATGTACTTGTATGAAATATTTTATTGCAGTATACATGTATGCACATAAGTTCATTTTTCTGCTCATAACTTTCAGTAATTGTATCAAAAAGTATTCCGTATTTATTATAAAAATCATGCTGGTGTTTATCATATTTGTAATTTAGGATTTTTATTTTAGAAATTAATCTGATTTGGGTTTTTTTTGTATTGAAGCAAGGTTTAACCCTTTCAACACTACAGAACATAATAGACTGGTCCTAAACAATAGAAAAGAGCATACCACTCAGATATTCAGTGGTGAAAGGGTTAATAATTTATCTCTTTTTTCAGAGTAATATTTGTTTTTCAGGATCATATGAACAAGTGTTTGATTACTTTTCCTTTTTTTAAAATGTTAATTTGTTCTCTGTTTTCTTGTTTTAATAGATTAATAGCATTTGAAGATGAAGATGAGAAAGGAGATGAAGACAAAAAGCAAAATGGAAGTTTACAAAATTTATATGAAGACGATGGTGATGGTAGGTTCTTTGTAATGCTCCAAGATAAAAAAATGGGGGGGGGGGGGCATATTTGCTTTGGTTTGTTTCTTTGTCTATTTGTCTGTTTGCAACATTTGGTTTTCTTCAAATAACTTGATTTTCGATCCTTAAACATAACTTGTTTAATAAAGCATAGATTCTATATCTATCATGGGACATTGCAAAATTGCCTGTGTGAAGACTTGAGCACGCAGTGAATTTTGCAAAGTGAATTATGCAAAATTGTGCATAGGTTTCGATCAGTTCGTCTTGCAGTGATGTGAAGAAACATAAAATCAATGCTTATAGATTAATTGAATTTTAAGAACAACAAAGTCAAACATTAGAACAGCTGTTTATATTTTGTTTGTTTATGATAACTTAAAAACAAACAAGTGAAACTAATACACACTAATTGTGGGTGTGAATTAATAAGAGAATTGGTCCAAAATATTTTTTTCTGTTTTTAACCAATGAAATTGTCAGAAATTGATTAATCTTAATTTTAAAAAAAAGGAATTGGAATGATGTCTTATACGGAGAGGATTTGAGATGAGTTCTGTTATGGCTGACATTTGGCAATATTTGAGTTATGGGCTTTTGATATCGTAACAAACGACTTAGCTCTCATAGGCATAATTATGGTTCATCTAATACAATGAACATACCTAGTATTTGTTTTCAGTAATCAGGATAGCCTCTTAGAGAGTGTTTGAGTTGTTGTGATATTTAAAGTCAGACTTGCATTAAAGGCCACCTCTGTATAAAGGGCACCTGCCTATAACAATGTATAAAGACAAATCAAACATTACCTTTGTTAACTTTTTTTCATAATAAATAAACCTCTTTGTAAAGACCACCTGTCTATAACAGCTACTTTTGTTTCCTTGAATGGCTTTTTTTTAGACAATTTTAACTATATATTTGTTGTTGTCATTGTAAACACACATAGATGACATAGTTGGAGAGTATAGTAGATCTATAAGTCTGTATATTGAAGGTAAAAATACTGTGGAACCCCACTAAAAGACCACCATGTGTTGGAGACCACCTCACAATTTAGACCATAAATATTCAGTCTCTTGTAAAATTTCTTTATTAACATCAATTGAGTCTAAACTTTCGCTTAGGAAACCACCTCGTTAATCAGACTAATTTTAGTCACCTTTTAGTCAGAGGTGGTCTTTGTAGTGAGGTTCTACTGTATACAGTATTAATAAAGTATACAAAGATCTACCACGATAAAGTGAAACATCTGGGTTCTGTTAAAACCAAAATAATACTGTCTGTTATTCAAAAATAGAATAGTACAGGTCAAATATTTGACCTTGCTTCGATATCATGTATTAGCATAGCTCTACCATTTTTCAGGTTTTTGTGCTGAAAACTAGTCGGTCACCCCTGTTATGATCTGCTTTAGACTTGTTACACCGGTATTGATATAAACACATGTCAGTAGTTTATCTTGATAGATCTTGAACTGTAGTCGCTTTTCATTGTGGTTACCATCACAGCAATAGAATATTAAAAGAATTCAGAATTTTAAAGGGAAATAACCAAGATGCTGCAGCTACTAGTTTATCTACTGTATTTTTTTTTTTCTCTAAAAAGAAGTTTGAACACCTTTGCTTTTATATACACCTTTAATTCCTGCACTGATTTATCAGTATATGCCTTAAATATGATGATCACATGGTGATGAAAGAGCTTAAATTGGGATCTTAGAACCTGTCTATTCTGGAGTTGTTTCCATTTAGTGACTATAAAGAAAGAAGTTTGGAATAGATAATTGGAATATAGTAGTCTTAGTTTGGGTGGCATAGAGTAGTCTTAGTTTGGGTGGCATAGAGTAGTCTTAGTTTGGGTGGCATAGAGTAGTCTTAGTTTGGGTGGCATATAGTAGTCTTTGGGTGGCATAAAGTAGTCTTTGTTTGGGTGGCATATAGTAGTCTTAATTTGGGTGGCATATAGTAGTCTTAGTTTTGGTGACATATATATATATATATATATATATATAGTAGTCTTAGTTTGGGTGGCATATAGTAGTCTTTGTTTGGGTGGCATATAGTAGTCTTAGTTTGAGTGGCATTAGTAGTCTTAATTTGGGTGACATATAGTAGTCTTAGTTTTGGTGGCATATATATATAGTAGTCTTAGTTTGGGTGGCATATAGAAGTCTTAATTTGGATGATATATAGTAGTCTTTGTTTGGGTGGCTTAAACCCTACAGTCCTATGTTTTATTTCCTGAACAAACCCCCAGCTCTATATTTATGGCAGGAGATTATTATATATTTTCACTTTCACTTTTCAGAGAACAAACAAGGGAAGTCATTTAAAGAAGAATCATCTAGTCCATATTTAGAATTTGAAAATGAATTGACCGAATCTCAGAAACAAGACTTTGATTTTAGTGGAAAAATTTTATCAATGGCCAACAATCTTCCTCTGAAGACTAATAGAGATCAAGGTAAGAATCTACAGTTTATATGTCATAGTTTATCAAGGTCCAGGGGCCCGTTTTACGAAAGTCCCAAGACTTAGACTTGGTCTTAGGACCACACTTACGACTTGCAATTTAGGAGCCACGACTTCTTGATAAAACAGACCCCAGGATCACACAGATAATCTTTTGCAGTTTATCCAGGTCCAGAGGCCTGTTTTATCAAGAAATTGTAAATCTTAAGTCTTATGGGGGCATTAGCTGTGTTTACCAAAAAATTTTTTTGGATTTTTTTTCTACTTTTATTACTCGGACTTGATGGACAATAACAAATAAGGGCTATACTCAGGCATTAAAAAATTTTGTATTCCTATATGTTTTGCGAAAATAAGGCCAGGTTCAGTATGGTATTTATATACAAATAGTTATGGTTGAGTTAATCAGGGATTTTCCACACACTTTTAAAAATAGGGTCTGGGCCTTTTGAACTAGGAAGTTTAGCTAAATTTGATTGATTTTGGCAAATTTAAAGGTGCACAAAACTATTTGCACAAAACTGTTTGAAAATAAAAGAATCTCTTCAAATTCATTGTCATTTGACTTCAGTTTGGGAATTCGACTGCAAATTGGGGAAAAATTCATTAATTTTTTTATTGCATTGGGAATAGAGCCTTATTTCGGCTTCTTCGATAGGTTGGAAAATCCCTGATAGTGTTGCCTACAGTGGTTTTTTGGGCAATGCCTTTGCTACAGGTGGTCAGGTCTTAAACGACTGTGGTCTGTATTGACCAAGTTATCTGTACACTGCAATAGCTTCAGTAGTTTAACTCATCAACCCCTGGGGTCACATGTAGACTCACCCAAATCAGTAACTTTAAAGTCTGTTGTCATATTTAGGGGTGGACAAGTAAATATTGAATGTAAAATCAATTTGAAATTTGGATTCTAAATTATACATCCCTGAATTCTGACAATGGACTTTACCATTCTTTGAAATGGATGAGTCCAAATGTGGCTTCAGGGGTCAATGAGTTAAAGGGGCATTAGCTGTGTGTTCCCCCCCAAAAATTCTGTTTTGATTTGCTATTTTGATTCATGTACAAAAACAAAAAGGGATATACACAGGCCTAAAAGTTCTTAAATTTCTATATAATAAATTTCGTGAAAATTGCTTGAGAAACCCAGTTTGGCAGTCATTTGTTTGCAAATGATTAATTTGGCCTCACTATTCACACTGGACCTGGGACCCGTTTTACGAAAGTTCGTAAGTCCTAAATCCTAACTTTTAGTCCTAGCTACCATGGCAATGCATCGCTGATTGGTCAGTTCCATGACAATTAGGACTAAGACTTGGGATTTAAGACTTGCAACCTTTCGTAAAACGGGCCCCTGATCTTATTTTCACAAAATATATAGGAATATCAGAATGTTTATGCTTTTGTATAACTCTTATTTGTTAAATAGTAAAAAAAAAACAAAATAAAAGTTTTTGGAAAAAACAGCTAATGCCACTTTAATTACATTTGTCAAAATAACACACTAAAATATTTTTTTTCTGATTTTCAACAACTTTAATAAGTCCAGAGTGAAAAAAAAGTGTAAACTATTTGTGCATTCAGCATGTGCAATAGAAATAAATAAAATGTAAGCATTTCTTGATTATATCTAGTTTTCTGGGCAATCTGATGTGCTGCAAAACTAAATGTTCATGGTATACTCTGTGGATATTTTTCTTTTGAACGTCCCAGAAAACAAACATATATCCATACCAATATGGGACTTGACATAGTTTTAGAAAGTTATACTTTTGATGTTGATCCTAGAAGATCTATAACCATGAGGTTTTGTCTGATTTTGTTTTATTATTTTCAATATTTTTGTTTTTGTTTACCTGTTTATTTTTTTTTTTTTTCAACCAATCTTGAATAATATGAGATGTCACTTTATACTGCTATCAATGTACAATGTACATGTATCAGTGATGTTGGAGTTGTTGTTTTGTTTGTTTGTTTTTTTTTTTTATAACTATCACTGACTTTGAAACATCACATTATACAGTTGTTGATGTTTATATATATTTGTATTGCCGGATTTTCCCTAGAGCCTCGGACACAACAAAGTATCCCTTGTTATTTATTGCTGTTGCCATGGGATGCCATATGCTGTCATTCTTTGTCAGTAGAAACTTTGAAAATGTTCCGTCTGGGAGCAGGAGATGTATGCGGTGGTTCTGATTGTCCGCTGCAAACATGTATCCATAGTCGTCGATACACACGCCATATGGCTGTAATATTTGATCCTGTTTTGTTCCATAGCTTCCGTACTGAGCTAGATATTTTCCACTGGGACTGAACACCTTGATGTTTGGAGCTGCGCTGTCAGTAACCAAGATATTGTTGTCATGACTGACGGTGATGTAGTATGGATCCACCAATATTTTAGATCCATTCTCATCCTTTCCCTCGATGGTCTTAAGTAGGTTGCCTGTTTTGGGGTCGTGAACAGTTATTCTAAGGTGCCGACAGTCCACTACAAGAATTTCACCCTTGGTGTTGGTAGTTATCCCCCGTGGATGTTTGAAAAATCCTTCAATGGAGCAAACATGGTTTCCAGATGGAGTAAAGATTTTGACCTTCTCCATTTCATAGTCAGTGATGGCAATGTCTCCAGTTTGAAGGACAGTCACATCAAATGGTGTTCCTAATTTGTGTTCTTTACTACCCGAAAATTCTGTTTTCAGTTTTCCGTTCTCATCAAATATCTTTACTTTTTTATTGTCTCTATCCACTATGACAATGTCTCCCTTTTTTGTTATTGCTATTCCCGTCGGCCAGACATCTCTGTTGTCGTCATGGCCATCTGCATCGAATGACATCACAAGTTCAGCGGTATTCTTAACATTTGGTAGTACAGAGGTGATTGTCAGGCCCTGTTGTCCACCAATGAGAGAAGACTCCTTTTTTCCGATTGGGACTTTATCCAAATTCAGTTTCCCGAAAAGTGTTTGAACATTTTGTTCTGATGAACACCCAGAATTGAAGTCCATTCTTAGTTTGCTGTTAATTCCATCAAGCTGCATACGAACAAGTTGTGTCAAACGGAATGTTATTTCCTTGTGTAACATCAGTATCTCGTCAGACTTGCCAAATGACATCAAACGGCTTAGATAATCTCCATTGTTTCTTAGGGACTTTGCAGCAGTTTCCAAATTGTTGATCTTTCCTTGAACGTCTCGCTTTTCTGTTTCACATTTCTCAGTAACTTCTCTTTGCAAATCATTCTTGCATTCATCGATCAATTTGTGTAGTACATTAGCTTGGTTTTCCATGTTCGATACAAGTTTTTGCTTGGTTTCATCCAGGGAGTCTGAGTAATTTGTCAGAAACTGAATATATTTTTGAATTGATGGTTCTCGACTCTCAATGCTGGAAAGTAGTCCATTAATTTGCTGTTTATACTTCGGAATCGTTGTTTCAAAGTCTAAAGTTTTATGACCATCATGCTCAGTAGATTTGCATTCCATGCAGATCAGCAATTCACATTTTTCGCAAAATGAATTCAAACGGTTTTTGGAATGCGTTAAACATTTCTGGTGTTGATGGTCTCGAATATCATGATCATACAGACCGTTTTTGACTTGCTGGAAAGGAATGACCTTGTGACACCTTGTGACCTTTGTTTTACGATGTGCCTCTGTGCAGTCACTACACATATCGTCATGGCAATCTAAACAAAGTGAGGTAGCAGAAACTGTTTTTCCATCAAACACACAGTACTCACATGTTCTGTTTTCTTCATGTTTATAATTGTAAAGTTCACACAAACTTGACAGAAATCCATTCAAAGAGAATTCTTGAACACCATTTTCTTGTATTCCTATAGCTGAGAGACATATAGGACAAATTAAATGTTCCACTGTTTCTTCATCACATTCTGCACTATTTTCAGAGGCATTGTTATCGGAATTATCTCCCTTTTTAATGGCAATAGTTGTCTCCCTTGGAATTTTTTCTATACAGTGTTCACAGAAACTGTGTAGACAAGGTAAGATGCGTGGCGTCAAATACTCACTAGAGCAGTTGGAACATTGGAGAAAATCAGATTCCAGTAACTCTGCTAGCGTTTCGTTTTCTGATTTAGTTGTCATGGTGATCTAGAAGAAAATGAAAACAATAACAGATTAATTGACCTTGTAATTTTCTTATAGAATTTTTATAATTTCTAATAACTCGTAAATCATACTCAATGTAAACTCACTTTTAATAGTGTTACCTGTATACTGATATTTGTAGCTTAGTTTGTTAGGGCACCACTCTTTCAACCATTTAAAGTCTCTCACCTTTATCTAGTTCCTGTTTGAGCCCCACTGGACCCTCATGAGCTGATTTTATGATTTCACCATGTTTACTCATGGAAGGTTGGTGGTCTCGGGGAAATTGCAACTGAGTTATTTCCTTTAACCTTTCAAAACTGGCCACCGCCATGCCAAAAGTGAGTCAACTAACGTCATTTTCCCATAGCTTTCTATGATATTTTAACTTTATAAAAATAATTGCCCTGACTTATATACAAATGTACTTGATAAAATCTTGTAAACTTTTGCACATTTGTATGGAAGTCTATGAACTATCTTTCTAATTATAAACTGGTTTTGAATGTGTCAATTTCTTTTCATGAAAGCAGTAAGTATTTGTAAGTTACTAGTGCAATTTGCAGCGATATATCCTTCTTTGTTTCTGATTAGTGGCATTGACAAATTACTTACAACAAAGAAAAATTATTGCTTCTCAGAAATAAAGTTGCAGAGAAGTTTAAAACTTATATCAGATGAACATGGATAGACATTCTTATAGATGTGAGAGTTTTTACGTGATTTGACGCAAGCATTACTTTGTGGTAGGTATTTGTAAAAGGCTGATTTAACATAGAAATCTATAGGAAATGGCTATAGTTGACTTGCTTTTGGCACAACGCTGTAAAACTGAAAAAAACGTCATGTATCATGATTCAACATTATCATGATTCAACATTTAAAAATTAAATATACCCTTTAAACATGTACATGATGTAACAAGCAATATATGATGATGAGCTTTTAGATATCAGATCATAAGCTATCGAAATTTACCAAATAACCTTGTTTATCTTCATAGATGTGTGTTTGAAATTAAAATCCTAAATTCTCGTTAACAATTTGAATGAATCTTGTTATTATATTATATACTTAAGGTCAATATTTTAGTTTTAATGTTTATCAGTCATACTAAATGGGGAACTGCAATTTTGTTGATCTCTGTGTTTGGACGTTTATTATTGATTCTAAATCTACAGTAAAAACACACCTCAGGGTCACATTTACTTAGTGGGAATTAAATAGCCGTTCTTTCTTATGTAAATATTTTAGTTAACATTTACGATGTGTTCACATGTTTGGCAGAATTGGTTTCATACATTGGTTAAATTGACAGAATTTATTTATATAATTGATTTTTCATTTAGAGTAAAATTGAAAGATAATTTGATCTTTCCTTTTAAGAGTGTGTATATATATTGTACATTGTGTAAGAGAGAGAGAGAGAGAGGGAGAGAGAGAGAGAAATTTCATCCTTATGCAATTTTTTTTAATTGGTGGTAAGCTTTAAATTGTGAAATTAAAGATATATACCATAATTGCTTTCGGAAAAACCTTTACTCTCGGAATACTTTTTATCATTTGGATCCACCTTATTATTGTTATTGGATATTAGTGAATTTTCATCTAAATTAGATTAGAAATATCTGGCAAGGTATTTTGTGTCTGATTTTCTCAGTACATGTCTACTAGAGGTATTAAGCATTTGAAACTTTATTCTGTTACACAATGTAAAATCCATATGTTTTGCCAATCAAATTTTACAAAGAAAGTAATTAAATGGAGTTCGGTATAAGTGGATCTTTAATAGTTTGTGGTATAAGAATACCAGTCTTGTATTTACGTTGTTTACAGGTGTGGATTTCTGAAAAGAGATAAAAACATTACATATTCTGTATCAGTCTTGTGTTTGTATATTGTATTACTGGAGAGATTTTTAATCCTGGTTACTTTCACCTTATTACATGTTTTATGTTTGAAAACATATTCACCCTGACTTGAATTAACCCTATATCACAATAGGCTCCTGAATGGTATGTATGTCTGTGCTTCTAGCCTGAATATTTTGCCTTCATTTTAAATTCGCCTTTTCATCTTAGAGCGAAAATGGCGAAAATTAAATTTAAGCGAAAATTTTCAGGTAAATAGTATATCGGTAGAAACAGGAGAAAATCAGAGCATAGCAGGGCATTTGTCTTTGTCGCTCACTTTACTGATTTTAAGTCATTTCTGTAATGAAATTTATTACATTGATATGTTGCTCGGCATACAAACAAAAGTCACTGGTCTTTTGGAGGAGACTTAAAAACTGAGGTCCCGTGTCACGATAGGCGTGGCAGGTAAAGGAACCCTCACTGCATTGGCGTCAGTCCATAGCACAGGTCAAAAGTTGCAGCACTTCACCTAAGACCATTGTCATCTCATTTTAAATAAAAAAATTCTTGATGGGATATAAAACAACATACAAACAAACATTTCTTTGAACTTTGAACTCTGAATACTATATACTTCATCTTCATATCCATCTGAGTGATTGCATATCAGAAATAAGTATTGCTACAGCATTTCTCTGTGACATAAACTTATAGCATCTTTAACTCATCAACCCCTGAACAACAATGGACTCTTTTGTAAATCAATCACTTAGATCAGTCCAAATGTGTCCCTAGGGGGTGAATGAGTTTTATAGTTATCTACTTCCTGTTAAGAATTTTTCACTAATAGTTGTGACTCTATTGGTGAAGTACTACAAATTTTTACTAATGCTATTGGACTTTTGCCAGTGCAGTTGAGCAAGTTGAGAGTAGTGTAATTTGCCAAGCCTACTGTCACATGACTTTGGATGTCAGTCTCAACCGAAAGTCTTGGGACTTTAACTTCTTATGCCAAGCCTGTAAAGAAGGAACAATTACTCCATTACTGCATTAAATATTCAAATCACTGTCTCGTGGAGAGAGAGAGAGAAAGAGAGAGAGAGAGAGAAAGAGAGAGACAGAGATAGAGAGAGACAGAGAGGGGAGGGCAGACAGAGGGAGAGAGAGAGAGGGGGCAGACAGAGAGAAATAAGGATAGAGAGAGATGGGAAGGGTAGACAGAGAGAAAGAGGGATAGACAAGGAGAGACAGGGGAGAGACAGAGAAGGATACAGAAAGAGAGACAGGGGAGAGAGAGAGAAGGATACAGAGAGAGAGAGAGAGAGAGAGAGAGAGAGAGAAGCGACCAGAGATACATTTACATACACTTGAGTTTTAAAGTGATTTTGTCATTTTTATTTTACAATGCATTTACATGTTTTAGGACAAAGATGTTTATTTTAAACATGCTCGTAAATTTGTATGGAGGTTTAATTAATATTTATCTCTTTGTTAATTGTGGTATATCACACTTATATCACTTTCAAGTTTACCTGTTAATTGATCATGAATTTAACATACCTGATATGATTCCTTCTACCGTTTTGTCCATGGAATTTATATCCTAAATTTGGTAAAAAAATATCTAAGATATCATATGAATCAACACCATAAAACTTGATATTATATCTACACTTTAACCGAATCCATTTCTTACCTGTCAATCCATCACTAAGTAAAACCTGACTGTGTTTCATTAGTTACACCTTTCAACAGGTAGCTCATTTTTTTTTACCTGAAGAACTTAATGTGAAGATATTTTGTGTGATTATAGCCTGTTTCATTTTACCTGCGTTATGTGGTTTATGATCTTTAAATCTACTGTAAGTATTATGTTGTCATGGATCAATGACAATTAACAGGGAGAATTTTACACTTGACTTGCTTTAAACGGTAACTTGAATATTTAAAATACAGGGAATTTTATCATATTTTAATAATAAAACTGGACTTCTTTTTGCTAGCATTCTTTATTTTTACATTTATGTGTACATACATGTATAATAGTGTATTGTTTGTAGACCTGAAAGTTGGTCATGTTGGTGGTGGTAGTACTAGTAGTAGAATTCTGATGTCAATCTTAGCACTGGTACATGACTATCTTTAACCAGCTAGACCAGATACAAGTACATATGTTTTACCATTAAAGTTGAAATGAATGATTTGTTTAAAGGGGCATTAACTTTAAAAAAATAAGATCTTTCTTATTTGGCAACTGTTCATTTGTATGATTAATTTGATCTCACTATATATATTTCTATATGCATACCACACTGGACCTGACCTTATTTTCACAAAATATATACATGTAGGAATACCAGAATTTTAATTCACATTTTTTATCTCTTATTTGTTAATTTTGCATCAATCTACATGATCTAAGTATACATCCCATTCACATAACTTGCTGGCATGGAGTAACCATGGTAACCTTTAAAAAAAATTTGATTATCATACAGATGATTCTACTAATTATACATTTTCGGTTATGACAAGCTGCACGAGAAAAATGTTTTCTTTCTCACTGGATACGTTTTACTCTCTAATGTATGATGACAAGTAGAATGTTTACTGCAATTTAAATGTTCAACTTTATAACCGATACCTCAAATTAAAACTCGATCAGGTCTAGGAAAGAAAGGGTTCACAAGAATCCACCTCGCCAGATGAATTAAATGTTTTTGTTTTTAGTTTATTAAAGCTGATCAATATTACGTATGTTTTTATATGCTTTTATAATGAAGTGTCATCTAGTAAGCAGATTCTGATTTCTTTTATAACAGTTATTTTATTATGTTTATGTACATTTAATAATTTTGCATCATACAAAAACAAAAACAAAAATTGATATTCACCGAGGATTGCACATTTATTTTGTATCTAACATATATCAGCAGGACTTAGGATATAAAACCAAAATGTATAACAGTGAAAGGGAGCCGGCCAGGCTCAGTTGGTAGCACGCTCGACTCTTGATCGTGAGGTCGTGAGTTCGAGTCCAGCCGGCGGCAGGTTGGTTTCCTGTCTGTTGGATGAGACAGTAAAAACCGAGGTCCCGTGTCACAGTACATGTAGGTGTCGGCACGTTAAAGAACCCTCACTGCTCAATGGCTGTAAGTGCCGAGCATAGGCCAAAATTTGAAGCCCTTCACCGGCATTTGGTGATGCCTCCATATGAGTGAAATATTCTTGAGTGGGACGTTAAACAACAATAAACAAACAACCAGTGAAAGGTTTATTGACCCATTCAACCCTAGTGACCCTATTAGACTGGTCTTAGACAGTAGAAAAGTGCATGCCATTTAGATATTTAGGGGATGAAAGAGTACAAGATGCTTTACAGTGGAATCTGTCTTGAGATACCACCCCATCCACAACTGAAATGTAGTCTCTCAAGACAGGTGGTCTGTCAAGACAGGTGGTCTCTCAGACAGGTGGTCTCTCAGACAGGTGATCTCTCAAGACAGGTGATCTGTCAAGACAGGTGGTCTCTCAGACAGGTGATCTCTCAGACAGGTGATCTCTCAAGACAGGTGATCTGTCAAGACAGGTGGTCTCTCAGACAGGTGGTCTCTCGGACAGGTGGTCTCTCAAGACAGGTGGTCTCTCAGACAGGTGGTCTCTCGGACAGGTGATCTCTCAAGACAGGTGGTCTCTCAAGAGCTGTTTTATTTAAAGGTTTATTTAACCGAGTTGTTTTTGAACTGGTCTCAAAAGACAGGTGGTTTTCCTGAGAGTTATCTTTCAAGATAGGTTCCACTGTATCTGGAATTTTTTGCTCTTTTATAGGACAGAAAACATATTCACCCAGTCTTATAATCGCCCTAAATTACCATCGTCTTATGTATGATATGGTTTTCTGTGCTTCTGTTATTTCGCTTGAAATTTTCAATTTTATTACAAATTTACCCTCTCATCTAAGAGTGAAAATAGCAAAAATTAAACAGGAGTGAAAAATTACCATGTAAACATTCAGGGGTGAGGAAATCCTATGCCCAACTTGGTACGTTTACCATCCGGACAAGTGATATTTTTTAGTTTGTGGACAAGTGCATTATAAAGAGAAAAAAAACATAAATTTAGAGTACTAACTCCTATTAAAGTATTTTTGTATATAAAAAATATGTCAGTAAATATTGGACAAATAAAAATCTATTTCAGGCAACCAATTTTTTTGCACTTAATTGCCCGGGGAAAAGTGAATGAAAGTCATATTTCCACACCCCTGCCGTTAGTAACTCATCTTTATTTTTCATTTTTGTATCAAAATGTATCCCGTGTTGAGATTTTTAATTGTTTGTCTGTGGGGTGTGTCTGTAAGTACAAACATGTAAAACGACGGCCTTTCTTATCTTTTGTCTACGAGATTTAAAGTTTATTTCAAAGTTTATCGCCAATATCTCAGGTGTTATATATGTCATAACTGAACATTCCCTGCACAGAAGTTACCTGTAATCTCAAAGATATAGGTAGCAACATAGGTACACCTTTCTTATCCTAATGCAGAGTGTAGACATATACATTTATAATTAATGCCGCTGGTATTGATATACATCGCTTAGCCGATTTATAATTCCACCTGATCGAGACCTTCAAAATCTACCCACTGATACCTACATTTTTGTAGGTATTTCACTAGAATAAAAAACCATTGGCAGTCAAAAGCTTTCCAACAAAGGAATTATTTAAAAGGAAAATGATCAGCTTTGAAGATCATATGCACCTCATTATTACGGGAAAACAAGCGGATTATGCTAGAATTATTTCCGTTCTTGGGATAAAGACAGTTACTACAAACATAGAAGTATATAGAATACGAACAACTTGAACGTGAATTTTAATCCTGCATCTCTTTTATTTTACTGTAATTGTAAATTGTAGATATTATGAGTTGTATGTTATTGAATTTGTATGAATCAAAAAGATAAATTAAATGTATATATGCCTGGTGTGTATGTGTGTGTGTGCATCTGTCTGTACAATGTATATGTGTTTGAGTCTGTGTGTGCACGTGAGTGTGGGTGCATGTGCCTGTTTGAGTGCGTGTTTGTGTAGATCAGTCTATTCAGTGGTGTAGATGTATAGATTACGCCTTGCAGACAGACCGTTTGGGGTACAAAAAGTGAAACTCGCCAAATGCTCGGGGTTTAGATGAGACTTAAAAGCGAATTTTTGTGTCACCAATAGATGTGATGTATTCAAGAATGTTAATTGCATTGGCATAACTTCTTAGAACAGGTTAAAATTTATTTCATCTCTTCTATGGTGGATCTGTAAAAGTACAGCATAAAACAACATTAAAACATTACAAGTACATATTAGTCTGTAAAGCTAAGATAAGATAGATCAAATTGATCTCATTCTGGCTGATCAGTAATGTCGAATCTTTTCATATAATTATGTTAAACTCAATATATACATTAAGATTTTACCAAAATATAGGGGCCTCTGTGACCAAGTGCCTAGAGCATCACACTTTGAATCATGAAGCCTCTCACTTCTGGTCAGCACAGGTTCTATCCCTGCTGGAACCTAAGCTGATTTTTGAGAGAAAGTTTGCCAGTTTTCTTGCGGAAGGCCGGTGGTCTTTTCCCCTGTACATTGCAAGTGGGTTCTCTCCTCCACTTTGAAAAACTGGCCACCACCATATAAATGAAAAATTGATGAGTTGTGGCTATTCCAAATTTTTAAAAATTGTGATACATACATGTTAATTTATGTGAAAATAAAATGTTTTACCCCATACTGATCGGTGAAAGAAGACCTTTGAACACAAACAAATCATGAATGTCTTTTAAAACTATTGTCAGCGGCATGGTTTAGGTATCCAGTACCCGTGTATAAATATAAATCAAGTCCATCTGAACAATTATGGAAGTCTGTTTATCATACAAGTATAAAATTTCAATCTAAATTCTAAATAATTCATACTCTTGTATATGATTAAAATGTTTTGAAATGTTATTTCTTTTTTAAAACTACATACAACATTAACCTCAAACGGCTGAGTCCTTATAATGTTTACAATATATGAAAATTTAAAGAATTTGGATATGTAAAGTGATCCAGGTCATTTGTATGTTAAAGGAAGCATTATTTTTAATTAATGATTTAAATACATTTTTATATTGCTTTTTCATGCTTATATATCAGAAAAGATAGGTACCGGTATGCCATTTTGATATAGTGTATATCACTTTATGTAGTGTCCTAATGCCTTCCCAATAATAATGATAGCAGCTTTGTATTTTTACTGATGCCTTCACATACAAAATAGAGGTCATCCACTTAGCCTGTTGGTGTATTTATCCAACTTACCCAGATCTTTCTTTTTTAACCCTGTTTACCCCATCAAACAATAATGGACTGAACCAATACAATAGCAAATATCATAACAAAATGATACTTGAGGATGAAAAGGTTAAGTCATTGTAGTTTTGTTCAGGTATTGTCTGATTCAACTAACTTGACCGAGTGGAGTGATATGCTTTGAATATCATAACATTAAATTTTCTTGTTATATACTAATTGAAGATCAAATGAGGGTTAAAAATCAAAGATATTTTTTAATGCTGAACAGATTATTATTATTGATTTAAAATGTTTTGTTGATATTTCAGAAATTCAGCAATTTTGTAAAAAAAATTACCCAGTTGGGCATCTTTCTTTTTTTTTTCTTTTACTAATTTGGGGCTTTAGTTATATATTACTTGCCAAATTTGCCATTTGCCAATGTACATGTAGGTCACATACATCTCTGTTTTTGAAAATAAAATAAAATTGAAAATTTAGACAATATAAAATTTTTAAGTTGTATTTTAAATGAGAATTAAGTAAGTCATTGCTCCTGACGATGAACACTTTAATATTGTCAGTCACTGAACCACCCTGAAAAATGACAATACATTTGTTTTTCAAATTAATAAAATAACCTAGCCTAAATCAGGATATTTATTTTGTTTTTCTCTTGGGGTGCTAGTGTGAAAGGTGATAATTATGAATGAAGTAACTTTGTGACGGTAGCTGAAGTTTTCAGAAACAGACTATAATAGATAAATGGAAATTAACTTGTATTGTGTTCACCATACTAATTCCAGTCACTTCTTGTGTGTTTTATTGAGTATTTTAAAAATCAATATTATATGGACCATGCAACTGATAGTGTCACAGACTAAACACATAGTAATTAGAAGCCTATAATTACACACTTGACAGAGACTGTCAATTATCCTTCTTTCTGTATGTTTCTGAAAAGATGTAGCATTGATTTTCTTGTTAAATGATTGGTTATAGCTTTCGGTCAGGTGTTTAGCATTGAAGACAAGTCAAGTGCTTATAGCTCTGTAGATGTTTTTGTTCCTTGTCAAGTGTTTATAGCTCTTTAGATGTTTTTGTTCCTTGTCAAGTGTTTATAGCTCTTTAGATGTTTTTGTTCCTTGTCAAGTGTTTATAGCTCTGTAGATGTACATTTTAGATCTGTTCCTTATCAAGTGTCTCTAGAGGTACATTGCTTCCTGTAAGTGTTATGTAGATTTATTTTCTCCTTGTCAAGTGTTTATAGCTCTGTAGATAGATGTACATCATATAGATCTGTAGATACATCATATTTTCTCCTTTTCAAGTGTTTAGCTCTAGAGGTACATTGTTAACATATTTTCTCCCTTGTGTTTAGCTCTAAAGTGTTACCAAGTCCTCTGTAGATACATCATATTTTCTCCTTTTCAAGTGTTTAGCTCTAAAGGTACATTGTTAACTTCCTTGTCAAGTGTTACCTCTGTAGATACATCATGTGCACATGCACAACAAATTCTTCCTTGTCAGGTGGTTATAGCTCTAAAGATACACGTGTTTGCTTCATTGTCAAGTGTTTATAATTTTACAGATACAACATTTTTCCTCCTTGTCAAGTTTTTAACTCAGAAGATACACTCGCAACCAATTTCTTCCTTGTCAAATGTTTAGCTCTAAAGATCAAACAGTTTGTTTCTTGATAAGTGTTGCAGTGTACAACACTTTTGCTCCTTGTCAAGATTTATGTGAACTAAAATAAATATCATTCCTCTTTTTCATTGCAATGCTTTAGAAATACATGTACATGTAGCATCAACAATAAACGTTTTCATGACAGCTGCGGTTGTGTAAATTTGGGACAAGCTATACGCGTTATGAAGTCACAATACAATTTATGACGTACAACTTCTGTTGCTTCCAGAATGCAGTACAGTCAGACATGACTTGGATATGCGTAGATCATGCATAATTCTACATAGACATATATTTGAGAAATGGGAGAAAAATAATCAACCGCTAACTTAAGGGTATGAAAAAGGAATCTCAGTCCGAGGGTAAGATTCAGCCTCAGGTTTGTCATTCAAGAATCTTACACTCAGATTGAGATTCCTTTGTCCTACCCTCAAGGTAGGGTTAGATTCTATTAATCTTTCTCAATGTAACAAAATGCTGAAATACAGGTTTAATCAAGTTATATTAATAATCAGATGATAAAGGAAATCATTTATTTACAAGTTTATGTGAAAATAAATCTTGTATCTCAGTAACTCCTTACTACCCGACGAAAGGTAAATAAACACCTTTAATTAAAAAGAGGATACATTTATTTTATGATTTGGATCATCAGTAGGCAATACACATTCTGTGTACTGTTTAGTTAGTCATACTTCTGAGTAAGTCATTTATTTACATACCAGGATTCTACATGTTGATATATTCTCAGGTTTGTATAGGCTGTCTGACATTTAAAACTCACAGTAAGATATCTGACTGTGTCCTGAATTGCATGCCTTAATGATCCATAAGTAATTTTTAACATAGACAAGAACCAATTTTAATTCCCAATGGGTTCTTTTTGTCATGAACACAGTGGAATTTATTTGATTCTTTTAAGCAGGGAAGCTTTGAGAAGTCAATATTGTCATGTTTTTAACCTAGTTGATTAAAAAAATGTCCCATATATGTCACGCCATTAGGACCACATGCAATGCTTTAGACATGTTAGAGA
>BROG01000197.1:250000-457500 GCA_030159075.1 Atrina japonica | reverse complement strand
TGATTCATGAGGTGGTCTCCCACAATTAAGGCCACCTAACTGACTGACTTAGAGTGGTCTGATTCGTGAGGTGGTCTCCCACAATTAAGGCCACCTAACTGACTGACTCAGAGTGGTCTGATTCATGAGGTGGTCTCCCACAAATAAGGTTACCTAACTGACTGACTCAGAGTGGTCTGATTCGTGAGGTGGTCTCCCACAATTAAGGCCACCTAACTGACTGACTCAGAGTGGTCTAATTCGTGAGGTGGTCTCCCACAATTAAGGCCACCTAACTGACTGACTCAGAGTGGTCTGATTCGTGAGGTGGTCTCCCACAATTAAGGCCACCTAACTGACTGACTCAGAGTGGTCTAATTCGTGAGGTGGTCTCCCACAATTAAGGCCACCTAACTGACTGACTCAGAGTGGTCTGATTCGTGAGGTGGTCTCCCACAATTAAGGCCACCTAACTGACTGACTCAGAGTGGTCTAATTCGTGAGGTGGTCTCCCACAATTAAGGCCACCTAACTGACTGACTCAGAGTGGTCTGATTCGTGAGGTGGTCTCCCACAATTAAGGCCACCTAACTGACTGACTCAGAGTGGTCTGATTCCTCGTGAAGTGGTCTCCCACAATTTAATTTTGGCCACCTTTGACTGACATGACTCACATAGATTTTTGTGGTCTAATTCCGTGATTCCTTGGTGGTACTCAAAATTTGAGTATATACCAAACAATCTGAAGGCCACCATTATTTACTGACTGACTCAAGTTTGTTTTTTCCTTAAAATCAAAAAAAATTCGTGAGGTGGGTCTCCCACAATTAAGGCCACCTAACTGACTGACTCAGAGTGGTCTGATTCGTGAGGTGGTCTCCCACAATTAAGGCCACCTAACTGACTGACTCAGAGTGGTCTAATTCGTGAGGTGGTCTCCCACAATTAAGGCCACCTAACTGACTGACTCAGAGTGGTCTGATTCGTGAGGTGGTCTCCCACAATTAAGGCCACCTAACTGACTGACTCAGAGTGGTCTAATTCGTGAGGTGGTCTCCCACAATTAAGGCCACCTAACTGACTGACTCAGAGTGGTCTGATTCGTGAGGTGGTCTCCCACAATTAAGGCCACCTAACTGACTGACTCAGAGTGGTCTAATTCGTGAGGTGGTCTCCCACAATTAAGGCCACCTAACTGACTGACTCAGAGTGGTCTAATTCGTGAGGTGGTCTCCCACAATTAAGGCCACCTAACTGACTGACTCAGAGTGGTCTAATTCGTGAGGTGGTCTCCCACAATTAAGGCCACCTAACTGACTGACTCAGAGTGGTCTGATTGTCTCCCACAATTAAGGCCACCTAACTGACTGACTCAGAGTGGTCTGATTCGTGAGGTGGTCTCCCACAATTAAGGCCACCTAACTGACTGACTCAGAGTGGTCTGATTCGTGAGGTGGTCTCTTAAGTGAGGGTCTGTACTTCCAGGTATTAAATATTTATCAAGAGACTGGAAATCCATGGTCTCCTAAGCGAGGAAAAGGTTCCACTGTAATTTTCATTTACTGGTATATGTTTTTATAAAGAATTATCAATATTATATTTTCATTTCCAATTTTCATATTTGCAGTTCCAACAGATTTATTATCTGAGGATTTGAATCTAGAGCCAGACGATTCTGAAAAGGATGATATGACGATATTAAATGAAATACTGAATGCTCCCTCAACTGGAGAGGATGATTTCTCAAAGGAGTGGCAGGCCGTGTTTGGCAATACTCCACTTACAGCGGGCACCAAATATACTCCAGTGGAGAGTGACCAATCATCCCAATCAGCAGAGTTTATGCCCTCTAATTTGCTGGACCTGAATAGAGAAATGGCAGGCATGTCTTTAAAACAAGGTATGATTATCTCCCTTTACTTTTTTGTCAGTTAATTCCTTTTAATTGACATTCACCACCATCAGATGGTAAGTATACTTTCAGTATGTCTTTCAGCTTAGTCTTGTTCATTCTGTCTTGGGGCCTCCATAGCCGAGTTGTAAGAGCATACATGTGTCCCACTTTGAATCATGAAGTCTCTCACGTCTGGTCAGCACAGGTTCCTGGTGCTAGTGGCACCTACATGTAAGCTAATTCTGTGAGGAAGTTTGCCAGTTCACTTGTGGAAGCAGGTGGTCTCTTCCCAATTACATTGTAACTGGATTCTCTCTTCCACCATCAAAAACTACTGTCACCATATTAATGAGAAATTGTTGAGTATGGGGGTTAAACACTATTCCAACATCCAAAATTCAATCTGTCCTTAACTTTAAGTGTATTATTTATTTTTAGCCAAACAAGACAGTGTCTTTGTATAGTTAAAGAAAACATGGAAAAGTGAGATTCATAGTCTGTGACAAGAGTCTTACCAAATGTGAAAAAATAACAATAAATAGAAATCTGAACAAATAAAAATGTATTAAATGCACTGGAATCTACCTCGCCTAATACTGGTGATATATTTGCATTTAAGTAAAAATTACTGGCAGGATGAAAAAACAAATACACAAACATTACTACCATTGACATAGGTCAGACCTTGGCCCATCCTTATAAAACAGGCATTTATCATGTCAGATGATGTGAGTTAATCCTGGAATTTGATTGGCTAAATCTTCCAAGTATATTCTCAAAACATTCATCAGTTTTTGAAATGGGCTCAGGGAGAATTAGAAAACCAATTGTTAAATTTTCTCCTATTGAGCTTCCTCAGTTTACAAAAGAATATTAATTCCTGCATTAACATTCATTAGCAGTGTCAGAGGGCATTTTATATTATCAACATTATTAAGCAATCTGAGGGCTTTTTATCACACCATCAACTTGATGAATCAGTTTCAAAGGGGATTATTTTTTTTTTATTTCAGACTTAACTGGAATGCCAATGGTACCAGTAGACGCAAGAGGCAGAGGTATGGGTTCAGGAGCCTCAAATGCACCTGGAGATTCTCCATCCCACCAATCTCAACCTAAACCAAAACCACAGAGTAAAAAGGTATGTCATTATGCATACACACAAAAATACATACATACAGACTCTCTCTTTGAGACTCACATACACACCAACACATGTACAGTTATAAAATGAAAAACATTCCTATAAGAATTAGCTTTATATTTTTCATTACCTTGGAAATGAAAACTGGAAACTGCACATATTTGTGTTACTCCATGATTAAAAAGTCTATCAGGAGTTGTCGCAATAATTTACCTGACAAATTCATGAAAATTTGGTTTCATTTCAAATTTGTCCTCTCATCTAAGGGCAAAATTTATATGACAGAGAAAATTTACAGGTATATGGTATGTACATTACACAAAAATAGATTTTGAACATTTTTAGACGTTGAGCAAAGTGAGGCAGTGGTATAGTGATCATGCAGATTCCGATGCTCCACTATTTTTTCTGCAGTTTTGAAACAATATACCAGTAGTCCACTTAAAGGATATTTGGTGTGTGTTCTTTCTTGTCATGCATTTGTTATAACTTGTTTCATAATATTAATCTTATTAGCAGGAAAATTTAACTAGTGATACTTTTGATAAATTAATCTATATCATGTATATATTAGGCTTTCTATGCATTTACACACATTAGGATAAATTTCTAACCCTTGTATGAGTACAAAGGTTCATCATTTTGATTTTTGTTCAGGGAGATAACTCCCAAAAATTTGTGGAGCATCTGTCAACTCAAATTTTGAGTCATGTTGGCATAGGATTTCAATAGTAGCTTTTGTCTGGTAAAACTACCCACCTCTCATTTTCATTGGCTAGAATATACTTTTATGAGAATACAGCTATGTGGCATTAAAATATTTTTAAGACAATTTAAATTTGTTATTGATAATCTTCTTATTTATCAGTGATATAAGCGTCAAGTAATCATTTCGGGTTTCATATCCATGTAATGATGTACCTGTCAAATAATGTTATACTCCTTCTTCATCGGAAGTGCGATTGAAACCCGTAACTTTATGATAATATGAAATGTAATTAATAGTGATTTAAGTGGTCCAATGTTGTTAGCATCTGGTGAAGTTTTCTGACTCACTAAACATGTTAAATGATTATCAGAATTATTTACCATTCATGGGTGTCGATTGGTGTATCAGAAAAGATAGCATGAATTGCAGGTATGCTTAATCAGAAGTGACAAGTAAAACCTGACGTGTATAGATCTAGCAATTTTGAGTTTATACCCAATGGCTATTACAACACCTCATGCCTGATAGTGTAAAACAAAGTCGGGAAAATACTGTGAGTGTAGTTGTGATGTATGCATTAGTTTATCAGCTAGACCTCAACAGATGTGAATTCACCTAAATTTACTAGATTGTTAGATGTTCTAGGCATACTCACACCAAACAGGCTTGATAATTTTCCTAAGTGCTCAACGGCATTGTGGCCATTTAGGTCTTTAATTTAATACTTGTTTAGTGTTTATACCTATACTTATTTTATTTCTATCTTTTTTTTTTTTCATTTTAGGGTCAGAAGTCAGACATGTCTGCTTGGTTTAACCTATTTGCAGATTTAGATCCTCTTTCCAATCCGGACGCCATCGGGAAAAAAGAAAATGATATGACTGATGCCTAGACCACGATTTACGGAAATTGTGGAGAAACGCGAACATTTAAACATTGCCATTGAACTGATGTTTTGTTGATCCAATATCAACATTATTATATTCTTCTCATACAAAACATTATCAAAACATGTATCTATGGTTACCAAGGGGAGACAGTTAGGGAATCGCATGTCTCAATTTCATCTCACCGTTATTGTATCATGATATGCATAATTCCTTTTCATTAGGCATATACATTGAATTTACAAATAGACCCAAAGATTTCAGAAAATTCTGAATAATATATTTATTACCATGTACATTAATGATATCTACAAAATATTTATTTTTTGTTAAACTGTTGTTTCGCTCTTCTTTCTTATAAATATTTCCAGAGGATAAATGTTAGGACTTATGATCCTGTAGTGATTAATGTGGTTGTTGTACATGAGAGATAAATATTAGCTAAATATTTTTTCGTGTAGAATTTTAAAAATGTTTTAGGCTATACCTCTGGTCAAGATTATGTAACTTGATCTTTTCAGTATGTTTGAGCTGCTTTAGAAGTTTTTAGACCCTTTTATCAATTAGCCATAATTCATCATCATAATCATCATGAAGAGTCACTCTTCTGTTTGGAGGTCAATTAGGTTGTAAGCAGCATTATATAACAAACTGTAGGTAAGATTCCGGGGGGGGGGGTCTCATGGATAATCGTCAGATGTGAATTACTTGAGGCAACCCCCCCTCCCACCCCTAAAACAATTAAAAAAAATATATAAAGCACAGATTACATAGCGAGTGGGAAATACTTCAATGTTGTGGAATATTTAGATAATTTGGTTGTGATGATGAATACACATGATCAGAAATAATATTTTTTTAGTGTTACTGTATATCTTAACTTACTATAGTACAAAGGGACTTCCGAAGCCAAGTTATAAGATCATTACGCTTGAAACTGTGAAGTCTCTCACCTATGGTCAGCGCAGGTTCGAGACCTGCTGGAAACTAAGTTGCTTTTGTGAGAAAGTTTGCCAGTTTACTTGCGGAAGGCCCCTTGAAGATTGTAAACAGATGCTCTCTTTCACCATTAAAAACTGTCTGCCACCATATAACTAAAAATTGTCATGTTCATGGACAAATTTCTGATAATCTCTTATAAACGTCAGATGTTATTGTCAATACTTATTTTAAAACTTCTATCCAGTCCTTTACAGCCTTTGATTACAAACATGTATTGTAGTCCATTATTATAGGAGGAGTTATCTGCCTTTGATGATATAGCAATGTTTATTTGCAGAATTGAGAAGCCTCTTTAGCCGAGTGGTTAAAGCATCGCGATTAGAACCATGAAGTCTCTCACTTCTGATCAGCGCAGGTTTGAATCCCTGCTGGAACCTAAGCTGACATTTGTTAGAAAGTTTGCCAGTTTACTTGCGGAAGGCCCGGTCGGTCTCTTCCCGTAACCGGGTTTGCTCCTACCCCATCAAAAACTGGCCGCCACCATATAACTGAAAAATTGTTGAGTGTGGCACAAAACACAATTCAAAATCCAATCAAAATTTGCAGAATTAAAAAAAAATGGCAAATTTAGACATTCCAGACAGACATATACTTAGCATATACCTGGTATTGAAATGACTTTAGTGTTCAACTCACTGTAGTTCGGTTTGTTCAAATCTTTCACATGACAGATGACACTTGAATATACATGTAAGTGCAGTTGACGAAAGCCGAATGTGTGTTTAAACTGTGAACTATCTTTTTTCAATAGAAATACACTATTTGGGGTTAAATTTTAGACATTTGGTGTGTTCTATGTTTTTTTTGCTGGTATTTGATCAGTAGAATTCTTTTTTGTTTTTTTCAAAATTCAATTTCTGTTATGTACATTACAATATTTACATATTGTAAATGTAATAACAGTTTTCACCAGGACCAAATCTTTGTGCAATAAACAATATTTTATCATAAGAATAGGAAATCCATGACACTTGTCTTTTATGTTCAACTATATATGTATGTGAATGTATTTTTGTGATTTTTGCTCATAGCGTCTTGTTGATCTGATAAGAAATAATTATGCTCCTTCACCAGAATATTTTGGTGATTTTTATTTTATTTACTTATATTTTCTGGGTTTATTTTATATATACATTTTTTCTTGGCATTCAATTCAGTTCATAATTACCAGTGTAATTGAGAATCATCGATCATTTGTAGCATAATTCCACAAAAGTTTTTATTTCTTTTTTTCATTCTTTGTGGTGTTCATGTTGTTTCATTTACGAAACATCAAAGCTAGACCATAATTCAGTTCTTTCCTCATTTTTTGCTACGCATGAAACAGATCAGTATAAAGGTGATATCTTGGAACAATACTGCGGTATAATACAGTTTTCATAGTCTTTATTTATTTACATATTCATTATTTAGCTTTTTGACATTCCTTTTCAATATTTTGGAGATATGGATAGACAGCAGCTAAGAGAAGTGCCATAAATTATGTTTGTTTGGGTTCTTTTGCAACAGGCCAACAGGAGTTATTAATATATATATAGTTAAATAAATATATGTATGTATATATATGTAAATTTGGACTTTTTCCAAGCTTTTGGCAGATTTTAGACAACTGAGTGACAGTTAACTGTTTAACCCTAAATCAATGAACTGTTTGTCAGCTGTGACATCACTGATTTTCCCATGATTCAATTCAAACCACCAGATCATACTCTTTATACAAACTTATCATCATGGTTTTATTTATAATTTCATTTATAAAAAAAAATTTATATTAAGTAACAGAACGGTTATTTCATGGGTGTTTGGGGAACAGTCAAAATATTGTCTTGAAGTAGCAGTGAAGCTGCAGAAAAAAACTGTTACTGGAGGTCGCTGTATTTGCAGTCTCATGTTAAAAAGAGTTTTACAATGACGGCACTTGGCTGATGGACCATCACTGCCAAACTGAATGTCTTTGGTCTGTTCTATTCCAAATTTACACCTGTGACCTTTACTTTGTGTTCTCCCGAAAATGTACTGTCAATGATCACATTCATGTCTCTCAAAAGTAAAAAAAAATGTTCAGGTAGCGTTTCTTGTCTTTATTTATTTTGTATTTTATGTTACAAGCCTAATGTTTATGTAGAGGAAACACTGTTGATTTTATCTTATCAGTAAATCATTTTTTGCTCAGTTCTTTGTGTTTACCTGTGTTGTGGTTGTGTTATTTCTACAAAGTAACATGCATTATTTTGTTTGTTGTTTTTCATTATTATCTAATGTTGATCAGTGTTTAGCAAATCACTTCATTTCCTAAAGTGTTCACTGAAAACGTATGCATCACTTTTGATCATATATAATTGTGCTGCAGATTTATCTCAAAATTTGAGTCAAATTCTTATAAACTCATCAACCCCCGTGGTCACATTTAGACTCTCCCCAAATCAGTAACGGTAAAGTCTATTCTCAAAATTCAGGGTTGAACAAGTTAAAATTGAATGTAAAATCATTTTGAATTTTGGACTCTAAATTATACACTCTAGGATTCTGAAAGTGGACTTAACCATTAATTGAAATGGATGAGTCCAAATGTGGCTTCAGGAGGTAATGAGTAATAATTTATTATGAGTTTCTGCTTTATCACTATAAATTGAGAAAATTGTAAGAAGTTAAAATTGCAAAGATTGTGTTTAACAAATTTTATCCTCTATATAGCTGTTATTTTACGGTATTACGAAACAGGTTATGGAAAATTTACATTACATATATGGTTGTGTGAATATTTGTTATCTCCCCTTGTAAAAACTTGTTATGGAATTAATATTTGTAGCACTCTTCATTGATTATTATCTTCCTTGCCCTTGGTATGAACTTTTTATACATTGTATACAAATTTATTTATCATGAAGCATTCCTAATTTACTCTTTCATATTTTGTATACTTTGTTATGTTTAAATATTTTGATTTATGCTTTTTTCTGTTGTATCAAGCTTTTATTTATTTTCATGTAGCTTTTTGAGTTTTTAAAAAAGTATCTGTGACCCAAAGATCTAGTCTCTTTTTGCAATGAAATACTTTTTTTTTAAGAAGTATATCAGTCATCTTTAGCATTGCTTGATTCTCAAAGACTAAACTTAACATAATTCTAGTACAATGCTGTTAGTCTTCTTTTCATCTTGAGTTTTACAAGAGTTTTCATGTGATTATGAAGTAATATATGAGAGACCTTTCTGTGAATTTTCACGTCGGTATACTACCCTATATAAGTTATATATCAGAGACCTTTCTGTAAATTTTCAAGTCGGTATACTACCCTATATAAGTTATATATCAAAGACCTTTCTGTGAATTTTCATGTCGGGATACTACCCTAATTTGTGATTTAGAATATCCATGAATCAAATTCGTACAACATAGGTTGTAACTTACTGGAATCCAAGTTCAAGTGATACGAGCTATATAAAAATATGAAACATTTTGATTTTCACGTCGGGATACTCATATAATGGTAACAGAGAATCACAGATTTTCATTAGTTAATCAGAGATTTTATGATGCATACAAATCGTATATAACTGCTTCAAAACAACATAAGGTATATGACTTGATATACAGTCATGGTGTTTCATAATTAGTGCTAAGATTAACATATTTCTGGTGAAATTAAAACACTGATTGTTTATGGGAAGGTTTTTGTTGAAGTTCAATTCACCAAAGTTTTACTCTGTGTGTGTGTATAAAAATATATATATGTATTATATATATATATATATATATATATATATATATATATATATATATATATATATATATATATATACAGTAATATCTTGTTGTTTTGGAATTCATGGGACCATCCTTATTACTTCGGGATATCCGGAATGCGAGAAACTGAAATTTTTAATATACATATTTTTTCAATCTTTAACAGACTAAAGATTTTCTTGGACAACTGCTAAAAAGCAAGTGTTATATAATCTTTCCAATCACTAATTTTCATTTTACAAATACTTTGAAGCTTAAATATATTCTGATATCTACCTGTATACAAATACACTACAATCTTGATTTCATCTTTCGATCGGAAGAGTTAATTTCGAGATAACATGCATTTTTTCTGTAATATTTTAATGCTTCCTACCGTAATTTTACTCTGACATTCAGTTTTATGAATACGTAGTAAAAAATTGGGACTGGCCGTTTTACTCTGACATAACTTGAATTTCGACTCATCCAGTTTTGGCGTATTGAGTTATAATTTTTATTTTCTTTGTCAAACACTTTATGAAGTTCTTATATGTTATATTGTACTTTTAATTTTAATGGTTCTCCATTGTTATCGTCAAAACTTTATCATTGACTTGACTGTATTAATGAAATGCAGTTTAGTTTTTCTCCTTCATTTATGGCTTAGCCTCGAGGATGGTACCTTATCTCATGGTGTATTTATATCATTCCAGGCCTATTTCACAAAACCAGCAAGTAAGTTGTGAGTAAGTGAATTATGATATTTTATATTTTCAGGGCAGAGTAATATTGGGTATTTATATCATTTTTTGTCACCTAATATGTTAAAGATTGGATAGATCTTTGCTTTACCTATAAAGTAATGGTATTCCCTTCCTTCAGATCATGTATGCATCATTCACAGGTTAACAAGTACATGAATTATGAGTCATGGGGTTTCAGATCCCACTGTTACCATGGTGAGGACAAAAGTTTTCCAATTGACCGTGAATTATAATAACAGTATAAAGACTTATGCATGTGTACATGTTATTCACATACATTACGAGGTTTTATGAAATAGGCAACAGATGCTGTGTTCTCATGGTTTTTTATATTCCAGATGTTTTTTTATGATATAGTTATACATCTATCATTTTGTTATTTTTGTTAGAAATACTTGTTTTCTTTTCCTGCCATTTTTGTTGTATTTATAGGATATTATGAGTATAGATATTGAATGGTTTTATCAAACATTCATTGCATTTTCCCACAGTCGATATATACCTTGATTTTTGTTGTTATATGAATAGCTATAAATCTTGTTTATATCAAGAAATAAAAGTGGCATTAATGTTACACAGATTTTTCATTTGACATGTTTTAGTTCATTCTGTATCTGTCTGTATGCCAATTCAAAATCATATTTTATGTGTTTGCAGCGTAATTTTCCAATATTTTCTCAAAATTTCTAAAGCATCTAATATGTTTATAGAATGTGAAAAAAAATCTGTATACCCGGAAATAGTTCGTCCCTTGTTATTTTCGCCCCTTACAACGGAAAATATATTTTCACTGTTTTAAATTTGTCCTAAATCACTTTAGTCTAATGTATGTCCAGGTTTCAGTTATTTAACTTGAAAATTTTGCTTTCTTTTTAAATTTGCATTCTCATCTAAGGGCGAAAATTAAAACAGCAGTGAAAATATCCAGGTATACAACATATATGTTCTTCAATCTAGTTAAAATGAGATACATTTAAGCCACAATCTAATTAATAAAATCACCAATTGAATTCATGATCAAAACTTTATTTGTTCTGCAGATTAAATTTTTTTTATCCCTTTTTGGGAATTCACATTCATTTAAAAAAAATCAACGAGAAAGTGAATGCAGAAAAATCAGGCTACAATTATAAATGTGATTTTTACAAACTGTTTTTGATATTTTGTGAAATGTCATTATTGAGTAATTTATGAAAATTCGGATATTGAAAGGTTCCAGTGAAGATATCTACAAGGACAGCTACATCAAAAAGAAAAATATTGTCATGTTGTCCTGAAGATACTTATTATGATTGGTGGCATTATCATGATTATGATAAGAATACAGTGACACAAATATAAAGATCCCGTTAGGGACACAAAAAACTAGTCTTTATAGGGAGGTGGTCTTTAGATAGAGGTTGATTTGTACACAAATGGTACTATTTGGGACAGCAAAAAAACAGTCTTTGTGACCAGGTGGTCACCAAAGCAGGTTTTACCTTATGTACATAAACGGTTATGAAATATCTTGCATAATCACAATGATGAGATATGAAATTTAAAATATTAGGAGTTTTCACATGGAATGAATAATATTGTGGAACCTGTCTTAAAAGACCACTCTCTTAAAAGACCACCTATCTTTTAAGACCACAATTTAAAAACACTTAATTAAATATCATTAAAGTGCCAAAGTAATAGTTTTAAAACGGAGACCAAAGCTCTTTGGAAAAAAACCTTATTTGGAAAACCACCTGTCTTGAGAGACTACATTTTAGTGGCAGATGGGGTGATCTCTCAAGACAGGTTACACTTGTCAAATTTCCAATTTCCGTGAACCTCATCTCATTTTAAAGAAATTTAGACATCCGACAAAGTTCAACATAAAATGATCATATTTACATTAACTAGTATTATCCAACATATAATAGGATACGATTAACATGTGCACTGGCTGACATGATGCTGTACCTAGCAAGCATAATATTATAAAATCTCTGTAGAATATAGATACATCATTTAGGATTAATGATAGAAAATTGGATATTATAACTGTCTAAATGTCTTTTTTTTTTTTTACAGTTTGTGTGTTTTCATAGTCACAATTTGAAGACTTTTTTCAAGTTTCGTTTTTTCTTTTTTTGCTAGATGATATATAGGCCATATACCATTTAAGTATTTGAATATATAACATTATCTTCATTTTGATGTTATAAGATCGAAATTAGTGATTGATTAATATGTGTTAATCGTAAAATATTATTAATCACCTGAGGAAAAAGAACATGACATTATCTTTATTAAAAGTAGGATTTTGTTTTACATTATGGATACCCTATAATTAAATTCCTGTAGCTGTAAAATATGGATTGTCTTTGCTACTGGTGTATTATATAATGTAAAAAAAGTTGTGAGATCGAGGGTCAATTTGTTGCTAATATCATTAGTTTTTTTATTAATGTATTTTAAACATTGATGTCCCAGTCTGTGGAAAAAAAAATTAAGTTTTACACGTTACATTTAGGTTGTCTCCCTTGTTATGTATTTCTCTTTTATATTTTTCATCTAGCCTTGTCAGACATGACTAATATAAGGTTATTGGTGTTGATATCTCTTCTGTTTGTAAAATATGTGTAGATCTGTTATGTATTATTTAATAAACATGTCAAAAGTAATTCACCTTTTACTCTTCTTATGTCACCAAAGTCACGTGACTTATTAAAATCCATCTCTGTTTTCCTTTTGTCAATAAACTTTTAAACATATTCATTTTTTCACGAAAATGGCTGGGACATTTTTTAGGGCACCTGAGTCAAAAGGCGCAATATGCCCTTTTGTGAGTTTTCTTGTCTGTTGTGGTCTTTTGTAAACATTGCGTTGTTAATTTTAACTCATTGTCAACTTCCTCTCAAGAAGCAATTGGCAAATTTTAACCAAACTTGACGGGATTTATTTCCTTGTAAAGCCGATAAGGTTTGCAAATGAAAAGGGCTAGATCCAATAGGGAGAAATATTTCGGATTTCCCATCGTAAATTTTCCATTTTTAAGTAGTAGTATCCACCAATCACTTGCATATGGTGTTTATATCTCTCCGATGATCCGATACGCCATGGCGTGTTCAATATACACATCGGTAAACTCCACGGTGTTTCAAAAAAACGACTTTACCGTTCAACAGAATATGTTACAAGCTACATATCAAACTAAGGGATATATCCTATTAAAGAGTGTTTCATAACAATTTTGTTGGTGTGTAACTTTTAATTCATACATAATAAATATTAATTAACTGAGCCACATTCTTTACTACATGTATTAAGATTTAACAGTTAAACGTCATTTTTATTACATATTCCAAATGTTATTTGATGTTGTCAAATTCATTTGAAAATTTGACCCGAAACTTCCTGAACAGGTTACAATTAGTGGTAGAACAAACTAACGACAGACTAAAGTGATAGCAATATATCATTCCTGAGTCAAAGCCTAAAACTTCAGGTGATATTGGGGCCAGTTTCACTAAAGATCGTACATTTATGTGTAGATGTACTCGTAACTTACATCTTAAATGAATTTAGATAAAGGTCGCATATTTCTTCTTATGTATAAACTTACATCTGAGTCTGATACAAAGAACTACTAGTGTCTTGTTTAAGCATGCGTTTACGTCGTTAAGAAGAATTGAAACTTTGCACACGTAAATAGAATCGTAATTCAAGTTATGTCTATAGTTACATATACGTTTTTGGACACAGTTACGACCTTAAGTGAAATTAGAAACATATTCATGTAGTTATAAATGTCTCTGGTGAAACTGGCCTTCTGATTTTTATCCAACAAGCATGGTAATTGCAAAAGATCGTTATACATACCGTTATATTTGCGAAATGTTGACATTTAACACGGTTCCTGATATCTCTGTGACAACAACGTATTAGTAAAACGTTTGCTTCTGTATATGAAATGTTCATACGCAGATCGGGCATTACCACTTAAATGGATAAAGTTGACAATAGGGAATTCTTAAATTATTACATATTATATCGTAAAGCTGTTTCGTGAATTTCCCTTTTGTGTCTATAGCACCATTTAAATTATTCTAAAGCTAAGATAGTAATTTTTTACAGTGGTTGCTCAGTCGGTAACGCGCTCGACTCTTGATCGTGAGGTCGTGAGTTCGAGTGCAGATTGCGACAGGTTGGTTTCCTGTCCTTCGGATGAGACATTAAAACTCGAGGGCCTGTGTCGCAGTAGGTGTCGGCACGTTAAAGAACCCTCACTGCTCAATGGCCGTAAGTGCCGAGCATAGGCCAAAATTTGAAGCCCTTCACCGGCTTGGTGACGTCTTCATATGAGTGAAAGATTCTTGAGTGGGACGTTGAACAACAATAAACAAACAAACATACAGTGGTTACTCTTAGACGGATTTGGCTATACATTTAGATGTATTATTTGACCTTGTATGATACCTCTTTCCCTTTAGAAAATCTGTTATAAATTGGAGTTCAACTAATGGAGATAAAGTTTAAGTGACAGAAACGATCATCTTGAGCATTTTAACTTTAGTATTATGTTTATAAACTCTGTAGTAAGTGAAATGCTCATGAAGGGGAGCATGTCTCAGTCTTCAATATCATATTACGATATTCTTGACCCACATAAGTATGATTCTTTATTTTTAAGTTGTCGATTTATCTAAATGCCAAATCAGAGCTTAATCTTCCTTCTTTTGATTCAGGAGTTTCTGAATTATGTCTTCATTATATGAATAAAGAAACATGTTTGGTAATAAAGGGACACAATTGGTTTCCATGGGAATCTCAAAGACCTGGTCTCCACAGGCTACATATATATTTTGTCTATTACTAAATCCAGCAATTATTTGTACCCACTTCAGTGTTGTTATGTCTAGAATAAGAGTGGTGTTGGATAAAATAAGTAAAAACCTTTCAAGTTCGATGAATGGGTCAAATTCGGTAAAAAGGTCAAGTTTGGTGATGGGGTCAAGTTCAATGAAAAGCATGATGATTAGTGAAACGGAGTCACTGTCTGTGGCCGTGATCCAGAATACTATCTAATATCTCTGAGAGGGGGGGCCATAAAACGTCTTAAACGACGGCTCCAAGCGTTCAACAACGTAACCTTGTGTAAGTAGTTTATTGGCTAGTCGTTTAGCTCTCAGAATAAAACATTCATAAGAAGAGCATGAACTGGCATAACGTATAAGTTGTGAAATGAAAACGCCATAGGCAGGAGAAGATGGAATATTACTACTTAGAAACGGAAAGTTTGTGATATGGAAATTGAAATCGTCTCGTTTGTCATAGAGGGATTTGTGAAGTTGATCGTCTTTTCCAATCGACAGGAGTAAATCTAGGTAAGAAGCAGATGGGTTTGCTTTTTGTCGTCTTATTGATCTCTAGCTCAACAGGATACATCTGGCCGTGGTAATTCTGAAATTCTGAATTATTCATGGACAGAACATTGTCGATATACCTGTAAGTAAAACTGAACCGAGATGCTAACTGTTTGTTTCCTTTGGAGAGCAGACACTGTATAAATTCTGCTTCATATGGATCCAAAAATATGTCAGCCAAGAGAGGTGCACAATTGTACCCACTGGAATGCTGACAATCTACTGGAAAACTTTTCCCGCAAAAACCACGAAGATGTTGTGACCTAGAAACCCCAGCATCTTGATAATATCGTCTTCAGTGTACTTGTTATTGGAATCAGAGTGTTCCTTGACAAAATAAGGTTCTTCATGACCTAACACCAAATATTTATATCTGCGATTTCCATTTTTTGTATACAAGAGTTTTGTATAATAGATGTTAATCTGTTTTTGAGTTTTTGATGAGGAATTGTTGTGTAAAGGGTCGAAAAATCAAAAGACTTGATGCTTGTGATATGGTTGAAATTTGTAGATTTTAAATGTTCCCACAATTCATTTGAATTCTTTAGGATCCACATCTGATTGACTTCGCTTCTTAAGTATTCTGTCATACAGATAATAGATAAAGGCTTGGTGGAACACTTAGATGACCCCGCAATGAAGCGGTGTTTATAGGGATTTTTGTGCATCTTCGGAATCCAATAAATATTTGGCAATTCAAGCTCCGTGTCACTTGTGGGTATTCCAAACGAAGCGAGAACGGATTTATGATTATCTAATATTTCAGAGGTAGAGAAATTGGTTAGAGAGTACGCAGGATTTCCAGGAAGTGTGTTTAGTTCAAGTTCCTCTTGTAGGATGCTGAAGTAGTATCGCCTGCAGACAAATGTGAAGTTGTTAGATGCTTTGTCAGCAGGAACGATGATGAAATTTTCATGGAGACAGGAAAGTTCTCTGACAACATCAGGGTCACGAAAAATTGAATTGTGTTTTGTGTTGATACAATGTTTAAGTCGTCGAATTCTTCGAAATCAGAAAATTTAAATGATAAGAGCAATTTACTTGACTTTCCCTATACGATTCCATACAACTGACGAATCTATAAAATAAGTATTGATTGGGTTGCATTTACCACTTCCGTTAACTGCGCATAAGTTAAAAGTGAGAATGATTTTGTACTTTTGGCAAATGAATTTATTAGGGGCCTCCGATTTAAGATTTGAATATGCACAAAAGCATACAAAATTTCTATTTCAAATATTACAGAATTCGAACACACTTAAAGACTCATTGAATGTTGATGTGTCAGTAGATGCGATGGACATTGAACCATTGAAGATGACAGTTTTGTAGCCCTATATAGGAAAGTATCTGTTACGAATGAATGTACATTTAGATGTGCGCAAAACGGCAAGGTAAGACGAAACTAGTTATATGTCAATAACAGTATAGATATTGATTTTAAAACATTCTGTATGTCTTTCTATTTATATAGCACATGACTCGGATACGTAAGATTCAAATTTTAGATTTTTAAACATATTTTGGACCAATTCCTTTGCTACAATTTCAATTTTGTTGCTATTGTAGTAGTAGTAGTAGTAGTAGTAGTAGTAGTAGTAATAGTAGTAATAGTGGTAGTTGTTGTTGTAGGTAGCAGTAGTAGTAGCAGCAGTAGTAGTAATAGTAGTAGTAATAGTCGTGGTAGTTGTTGTTGTAGGTAGCAGTAGTAGTAGCAGCAGTAGTAGTAATAGTAGTAATAGTGGTAGACGTTGTTGTAGGTAGCAGTAGTAGTAGCATCAGTAGTAGTAATAGTAGTAGCAATAGCAGTAGTAATAGTCGTGGTAGTTGTTGTTGCAGGTAGCAGTAGTAGTAGCAGCAGTAGTGGTAATAGTAGTAATAGTGGTAGTTGTTGTTGTAGGTAGTAGTAGCAGTAGTAGTACTAGTAGCAGTAGAAGTAGTAGCAGTAGCAGTGGGTGTAGTAGTTTCTTTCGGAACTACTTTTGCTAATGTATCTTTTAATTAGTCGTCCAACATAACCATACGACCCTCAACAGTGTCTTTCACAAATTCAAAAAACAATCAATTTATTTTGTTCCTCAAAATATATCTATTTGTTTTTAAAACGGATACACACAATGATATAGATGTCATATTGTTCGTGACTTTGAATCTGTTGTTATATAAATATTATTAATAAAACCAGAGTTATAATTTTACATAAGAGGCCAACACAAATGCTCAAGATGATCGTTGCCGTTAATCAGACCTACAAATATATGTGTATGAAGATAAATGCCTGCCCAACGTCATTCAAGGGAATTTTCAATATCAAGGTGATTACGCTCAACCCATATATGGTGTATTTATCATATTTTAAGTGGTTCTCGTTTATAGATGGTTTGTTAAACCTTTGATTCATCGCACTAAAATATATGTAGTTTGAAACTAGTTTAGGTTTTCTCATTTACTAGTATCTCTAGCAGTTTCAAACTAGTTCGGAAAACCGACCAAACTACCTCTGAAGGTGGTTTCAGTTCACTTGATGTCCAAAGCATGCAAAGATGGAGATTAGGGCGCAGCATTAATGAGACAGGCGAGTATGAAATCTGGCGTATATTCAAAATGTAAAAATATGTTTCTGTCCTCTAGGGACAATATTTCGTAACAGACTGATTTTATAATTATCATATTAATACATTACTGTAATTCTAAATCTCGTAATTTAAACCTTTAAAACAAAATGAATAGTTCACCAAAGAAGCAAAGGATTGCTGTTATTGGAGCAGGTCCATCAGGAATAGTCGCTTTAAAGGTAAATACAGTACTTAAATCATTACATATGTTATATTCATCTATATATCTATCTATCTATTTGCCTGTTTTATTTTCCGATGATTTAAATTGACTTCTTATAAGCCTAAGATAATTTTAACGTATTTTAATTTCAAAAGCACTTTATGCAAAACTTTTAAGTACACAGACATTCAATATAACTTTATACAGTCTATTGAAAGTAAATTTCCTATCATGCAACAGTGTGTGTTCGGTGTTCATGTTATATTAACGTGACATAAAAATTTGTTATCTAAAAATTTGATCGCATGCAACAATTCAACTAACCCGATCCATCATCCTTTAAATGTTTTGATGACAGACTGTCGTTTTAAGAAGTATTTCATATACTTTTTAAAAATATTTTAATACGGCATTTGGCCAGATTTATCAAAATACATTGTACACATGATGATGCCTAAGGTAATGTTATGTTAAAGTGACATAAAAATTTGTGATCTAAAAATTTGATCGTATGCAACAATTCAACTAACCCGATCCATCATTCTTTAAATGTTTTGATCACAGACTGTCGTTTTAAGAAGTATTTTATATACTTTTTTAAAATATTTTATTATGGCATTTGGCCAGGTTTTTTACGCCAACCTCTACAACTCCACCTGGCTAGGGAGTACGGGGTATCATGTATTTGACCAAATACCAAACATACACACATATGCACACATAGAGGTAGGAACATATACAAAGAAAGAAAGATTTCATGTACACAAAAGCATCAATATTCAAATTATACTACTAGTATCAGTAAAACGAAGTTTACACAAATAATATTGCTAATGAACAATATTTACATGAATTCATTCAATTATTAAAATACTGAACTTTCCCCATTTTTTATGAAACGCATCATATTTCAAAATTTTTCATACAGTTATATTTGTCTATACGGATGTAATATTCTATGTACTTTTTAGCACAATTACAGTGTGGAATGCAATTATTATACTTTTGTTTGTAAATATATTTTATAAAAAGACATATAATCCAATTGATTGGTAAGTTTGATTTTGATATTTTACCAAGAATAACATTAGTACAATTTGAATAAGAAACAACCTGATTAATGTAGGTAATATTACGTCATGTTTCAAATTTCGTTGATAGATAAAAAATAACGAAATAATCGAAATTAAATCCACCACGAAATTTTCTGATTCTAATATATATATATATATATATATATATATATATATTATATATATATATATATATATATATATATATATATATATATATATATATATATATGTATATAAAGGGACGTCACTGTAAAGGGTTATCTGGCTCATATTACAGACTGACTAGGTCTGATTACCAAGCTGGCCTCTTCTTGATTTGTCAAGAGAATGTCTACCTACGGTCTTACATGCGAGGTGTGGTCTCTTAACTCATCAACCCCTGAAAAACAATGAACTCTTCTGTAAATCAATGACTTAGACCAGTCCAAATGTGTCGTTAGGGGTGAATGAGTTAAGCTAGTTGGTCTTTAGGAAAAGTTCCATTGTAGACCGATTTAGAGTTTTATAAATCAATGAAAAAGTATGTAATTCGATTTTTTTTCATTTAGTAGAAACTTCGGCCTTGTATCATACCACGTTCTATTTTGAGAAAATTAGCATCTATTTTAAACTGGCTCCTAAGTGATTTCGTCTTATTAACGATCGTCTTCAGTAATATGACTTTGGTATTATCTTTATAACATTCATGAAAATGAAACATTTATTTGAAAGGGTTCACAAGAAGTGATAATTTGCACTGAAACATAAAACTAAATCTCTATCTCTAATTGACCTTTGTGTACTTTATTACCCGGACTAAAACTGATATATTCCATTAACTGTTTATGTTTTGTTATCGGGTTAGTATATTGGTAAAGGAAAATGAAAAATTAATGACCTCCTTACAGTGAAACGTCGCCTAAAGACCACCTCGTTTAGCAGACCACCTCACTTTCAGACCCCAAGTTGTCAGTCTCTTGATAAATATCTTATAAATACAGAACCTCACTTAACAGATCACCTCTCTAATCTGACCACTTTGATTGAATGAGTTAGGTTGTCTTAATAGCGAGGTTTCACTGTATTAGCACCTTAAACCCCGTGGGAGTACTTTGTAGCTGATATTTTCTCTAATACCAAGCTTATTGTTTCTTTACGGATGCTCTTTTATACTTTAATTTTTTTATTTACCCCGACAAAACAAAAACACCCATATTGCGGTTAGGCACCAATTGAGTTCGTACAGCATATACTTAATAACATAACGGAAATGATTAGCTTGAAGTAAAATAAAACTAAGAAAAATCAATTATTAATTACATTTATATAAAGCATTTCCCCGTTTAATATTTATTTGAGCATCTATAAACTGCTGTGGGTACATTATCATTATAAATGAAGCAGGATGGGCAAATCTGGGACAAAATTTCGTAAAAATATTTTGTAATAAGGAAAAAGACAACAAAAGAATTGTATGGAATTCTGTCTAAGGGCTTAAGCAAAAAATGACTGTTATCCACCTTGTGACCAGTGTTTCTACAAATTTTACTTTACACAATATTGTACTCACCATTCTTTTATATATATATATATATATATATATATATATATATATATATATATATATATATATATATATATATATATATATATATATATATATATATATATATATGCCACGGTTGACATTGCTTTAACATATTACGTAATATAATTTGTAACAGCTTTTATTTAACACAGTGCTACAAATATTACTTGGAACTCAATTTGAATTGGAATTTTGGATAGCGTTTTAGTCCAGACTGAACAATTTTTAAGTTATATGGTGGCGCCCAGTATTTAATGGTGGAGGAGAGAAGCCGGTTGCAACGTACTCGGGAAGAGACCACCGGTCTTCCGCAAGTAAACTGGCAAATTTCTCACAAAAATCATCTAAGGTTCCAAGCTCGAGCCAGAAGTGAGAGTCTTTATGGTTCAAAGCGCTATGCTCTAATCACTCGACCATGGAGGCCCTTTCCGAAATTACTTTGTATTTTTGGTTTTATGAAACTCCTATATACAAGGAATATATTATGTTGAGAATTCTGGGAGACTATCAATATGACTGGGTCTGGAGACAAATTTAAAAGGAAAAGCTCATTTGCTCTTAAAATTTGTCATAGAATCTATAGAGAATTAAACCCCATATTCCTCAACATTATATGATTCAAGTGATATTAACAATACCAAAGTTATAATTTTACAAAATATCCAAGACGATCGTTTTTGTCAATAAGACTTCATCTGTGGAGATGATCAAATGTGATACAAATGCATATTTCCGTAAGAAAAAAAAACCGGTATCATACAAATATAAGATATCAGATACGGAAGTATAAATCCCCACGATGTCCACGAGACATATACAAGTCTAGTGATAATGGACAAACCGTTTAATTAACACTATTATATAAAACTTTTCTGTTAGCATCTGACAACAACGTCATCAAAACTGTTTGAACCAGTTGCATTTGAGAAGAACTTCTGGCCGGGTGGTGTATGGGTGTACAGTGACCAGACGGAAATGAAACGACTTTGGTTTACCTCTGCATTCTGCGATGTATGACAAGCTGAAGTAAGTATATGTTGTATTTATATGAAATTTTTGAAACAATTTTATACGATGCTTTAATAGATTACCCCCTGCAACTTGTACTGTACATGAAAGTAACAACATTGCAACATCATGAATAATCAACTAGAATGTCAATTGTTTTATTATTTCGCTGAATCTAATATTCGCTTAACCCTCTCATTCCTACATGCTGCAGTAGATCGATCTAAACAATAGATAATACCATTTAAAACATTGGGGGTGAAAGAGTTATATATGTATATATAGAAGATGCCACGTTCTGTTGATAATAGGTGTTGTAAGCATTCTTTATAATTACGATGACCGAAATAAGCCGTCACCTTTATATGCAAATTAAAGTAAAAATAAATTCGTATAAAACATTAGTATATGCAAGTATATGCATGTACCAAAATTGAACATGCAAAGCGAAAGTAAAATCAGTGGTACATATACATTTTTCAGACATATAAAAAGTTAAAACTAATGACAAAGAAGTTATATAATCAACATAATTCAGGCTGTTATTGGATTCACCTTGAAGACGCAAACAATGGTATAATATTTAGATAATATTACAGGTAAAATAATGTTGTCCTCATACTGCGACTGCTTTTTATGATTATTACATAATTGTATTCACCTATTCATCTTAAAATATTTCTTTAATTTTTTTTCACAAGAACAAATATTCCGAAAGAAATAATGGAAATTCCCGGATTTCCTTTTCCGAAAGAATGGAACAAGTCCTACATCCCAAGGCAGCAGGTCCGGGAATATTTAAACAATTTTATCGACCATTATTCATTGAGGCAGTATATCAAAGTAAGAACATATTTTACAATTCCAGGAGGTTTCATGACTCACTCACGTGACCTATTTCCGATCCAGTAAGAAAAACAAACAATTTTACCATAATTTAGTATTTTAATTAATGCATTTAGATTTATTATTTCGCTTGTATGATACCGCTTATTATTTCGGAAATATACATTTACATTAAATTCAAGCTTAACTAATGAAGTTTTATTGACAGAAACAATAGTCTTATGCATTTGTTTAGACCAATTTTATAAAATATAGCTTTGATATCATTCATAATATTATTACATACGATTTCGCTATTCTATATACAATAAATGAATTCGAAGATAGAATTTTCAATATTATTGACAATTGTTGTTTATTACAAGTGGTATTACAAATTAATCTATATTTATTATATACCTATCAGTATTCCGATACTTTGATTTTAGAGTGTGATCTGACTTTCCGGAACACCACACTATAGTTTTCTGAATCCATATCACCCATCTCTGAAACTGATGACGTAGTAAACAAAGCAGTACTACTTTCCCCATGCTAACAATACCGAAAGTTACCATGATCAATTAACAAACTCCATATTTGTACAGTTGATATTTTCTTCCGCGATATACTTCCCCATAGCAACAGTGCCGGAAGTTACTAGGCTCAGTGTAAACAAATCCGTATTTTACATTGTGATACATCTGATTATATACATCCGTATATAATTGATAAGTATATTATAGATAGGTATATAATAATGATTATAACAGTAACTTGATCCTAAGAGCCGGATAACGTCTTGTTGACAGGGGCAGATCATCAGATCTAACTCGTAGAATCAAGTTACTGTAATAATAATCTGTATATATTTACTAATTGTTATCACGATACTTATTTCGTCAAACACCGCTAATTTTAAAAGTATACTTTTTGGAGACCATGTCTTTCAGTAAGCAGTCAGTATTCCCATGGAAATCAATTGTTTCCCTTTATTGGTCGACATGTTTTTTTATTCACATGAAGCACACTCCATTTAGAAGTTTCTAATCAAAAGATGAAAAAGGTAGCTGTGGTTTAAATTTAGATATATCGACGACGTGTTGACATTTTGTCAATCATTAGGACAATTGTCCTACTCATGAAGACGTGATATATCCTAGCGAACTTTAAATTAAAGACATCAGAGAATAAAGCACATAATTATTATACATCCCATTGCATATTTAACTTACTATAAAGGGACGTTGGCTGTGTTTACAAAACATATTTCGATTATTTGTCCTTTTACTACTTGTACTTGATGTGTAATAACAAATGAGAGCTAGATACAGACATAAAAATCTCATATCCCTATATAGTTTGTGAAAATAAGGACATCTTTTGTATGCATTTACAATTAGTAAGGTTGAATTAATCAACTGCAAGTTAATAATTGCCAAACTGAGTTTCAAGTAGTAAAATAGGAAAAATTTAAAAACAAACAAACACAGCTAATGACCCTTTAAGTTGTAAAGACCCTTGCATATGGTGTTTTCATCTACTAAATAATTCGATATGTCTGTGCGTGTTCAACAACTATCATTTCATACACAAATACAAGCTACTTAGTTATAAATTTTTGTTCCAAGGATATAAGGAATCGAAGAGCAATCACCTTGATAGAAATAACTATGTTTTACTAACTGAAATGTTGAGTGACCTTTTCGATAGTTTTTGTTGTTGTTGTTGTTGTTTTACGCCATACTCAACAATCTTTTCGATAGTAGCTGTAGGATTGCCTATACGTATTGTAGTTGTCTTATTATTGTAACTGTTATTTTGTTTTTCAATCTTGACTGTGGACGTTGAATTTAAATTTACATGTAAATACTTTCGTTTGTACACACGATTGTGAAATATATCAGTCCTCTCGAAACAAAAGAAACTGAGAGTGTAAAATGGAAAGTTACGTACTCAGATATCCGGGATACGGAGACTGAGAGCACGGAGATATTTGACGCTGTGTTTGTGTGCAGTGGGTAAGTTGAGAATGACTTAGTGAAATATTGGAAAAATATATATTGATATAAGGAACAGCTTTATATTTGTTTTTATTTTATATAAAACATTCGGCCCAGTTTTATTGTGAAGTAATGTCTTTTCTTAAATTACGATTCATGACTTATTGTAGATATTGTGGTTGCATTAAGGATTAACATCAACTTTTCAGATGGTTGCTGAAATATAACCAATGTTGAGACAGAGTACACTTTGTATTGCGCATTGGTTATTTTTCAGTAAACAACTGAAAAGTTAATGTTAATCCTCATAATTTAATAAGAAGTGAAAAATACAATCCTTTAGATTAAATTTTAAATTCTTATAACGATTTTTAAAAAAAAATACAACACAAACAATTGATGCTGAAGCGCAATTATATATTGAACAGTTGCACTTGTTGTCCTAGCAATGGCTGACGTAGTTCCTTGCGTCATAGCAAAGTAGGTTACACAGATTTAGCCTAGCATTCTCATCCAATCAAATGAGGTGTTTTACAAAAAATTAAAGTTATACCCGTTAACGTTATTGTTATATGCAATTAAAATGTTGTAGAATGGGTAAACAATCTGTCCAGCTCATTTTGTACATATTATTTTCCTAGACAAGACTTCCATGAGAATGTACCGGAGATACCTGGGATGGACAAATTTAAGGGAAGGATTATACATAGCCGGAACTATAGGAGACCGGAACATTTTGATGGGCTGACTGTTGCAGTATTTGGGTGCCATTTCTCTGGCGAAGATATTTGCCAACAAATTGCACCCTTTGTCAAAAAGGTAATTACGGAACACGTTGTCTTACATCAACAGCCCAGCACTGAATTTTATATGCGATTGCATAATTCTGCGGAGCGTAATGTATATAAGGGGAGGCGGGCTCATTGGGTTACGAAAGATTTTAGTCTAAGACTTCTTTTGGTGTTGAGACCATACAAACGATTTAGGATTGATGATGCGATCAGATCCAGATATTATTGTTATTGTTGTAAGTGTTATAATTTATATTTGCTCTTATAGCAGGCGGTGATTTTCATAAACTGTTAAGATCTAATTTAGGTTGAGGTAAGATTGAGAAAATGTTCTTTAGTTTTGTTTGAAAGCCTATTAACTTCCGGCATTTTTTTTAAATGACTAAAGTCGTAATTGTTGTTAATAAGGAAAAGCGAACATGTAATAATAATTAAATATGAAGTCCATAATTCTCCATGACACCTGATTCCTCATCTAGATCTCCCAAAGGTCCTTGTTTGTTTAATGCTTACCAGATTTGTATACTGCCATTTGGTAAATTTGACTGTTAATACTTTGGTTTCTTTGCTCTCTTTCTGTATATGGGTATATAAATAAGAGCGGTTAACGAGTAATCAGTTAACTGAGTACTCGTATACCAATAAGATTTAATTTCACGAGACATGAAAAGGAATATGATTTAATTTTGAAAAGTGAGAAAAATCATTCTTATTTGTAAAACACCTAATTCCATCTTTGGTCCGTTTTGTCCAATACCCACCATTTGTAAAGGTATCCTGGACATCTTGAATACCTTGCTGACCGCTTCAAATCGTCTCGAAGGAAGTTTTATGGTCGATACGGGGATCTTGTTAAACTCTATGAAGTCCCCTCTTACAAATACAAATGTTAGATAGTATTCTGGAGCACAACCATATACAACTGGTTCAGGATATATTTATTATTTTGTATTTATAGGCAAATAATGAATAGGTACAGATATACAGTTGCAACAAAACCGTTCAATCACAGCAAAAATATATTTGTAATTATGACAATTTGATAGAAATTTTTGTCATAACTGACTTTTAAAAGTATTTTAGCCCATTAAGAAATAAACACCTTCACAATTCGTGACATATTTAGAAAACGTTTTACAACTGTGACTAACTAAAAAGAAAAGTAATCAAGTCACATGAGTTGCCGAATAATTTGTGCGTGTTTACATTTTAATTGGTATGCAGACACTAATTTCAATTCATTTGCAAGTAAAAAACAATAAGATCGTAACCCCACCCCATCCCACCCCGCAGAAATACTTGGACATATTCCTTTTGAAAAGTAATGATCTGAAATTGTTTGTTTTAAATCTTTTAATGGTCACTATGGACGTTTTACAGAGTCTCCCTCTCTATGTTAGATACTGTAAATTGGGATATTTTGGCATCGCTTAAAAGTTGGCCACTTTGGTCGTAAAATGACGGGTTATTTTTTTACCAGTTAAACTTTGGCCATTGGTCTAATCTGCCTTTTATGACCGTTTTCAATATTACTCTTGCTTAATTACCATATGTCCTTATCCTATATAGTGACCACCTGTTCTCTGTGACCAGCGACCGCTGAAATTCATCTATGAAAGTTAGAAATAATTCCGGGTAAATGTTAGAAACATATCCAGATTATCCAGACGATGAATGTATACACATTTTGGACAGTATAATTTTGGACATTTTTATAGGGTGGGTAAATTGGCCAAAATTAAACAATGGCCAAAATATACCAACACAATGACTCCCATACGCCAATCAGATAAAAAATAACTGACGATATTTTCACCAAGTTAACTTTTTAATTGGTTTTCATGTTGAGACGGTAATAATATCCAATTTGTCGAATTCTAATGGACTTTTCGAATAACCATTGGTACTTCTATATTTTTACTTCACAGCTATATGCCTGTCATCTCCGCACTGATATATCGCCTTCATTTCCTGAATACATAGAGCAAAAGCCAACATTTGTGAAAATGACTGAAAACTCGGTAGTTTTCCCAGATGGAAGTCAAGTAGAGGTAGACGCGGTCATATTTTGTTCCGGCTATGTTTATGCTTTTCCGTTTTTGAAAGAAAATGTAATTCAGGTGAAGGATAACAGGATTACCCCAGTCTACAAGCACATGGTTCACATCAAATACCCAAATTTGATATTCCTCGCTATTCCTCGGCAATGGACATACTTTCCTCAATATCATGAAATGGCAAAACTGGCTGTACGTATGCTACAAGGGAAGGTCGCATTACCTTCTAAGAAAGAAATGGAGAAAGAGAGCGAAGAGGAATTTAAGGCGAGAATGAAAGAGGGAGTGAAAACTAAATATTCCCATTACTTTGGAGACCGAGACCGCCAATGGCAACTGAACAGGGAACTGGCAAAACTGGGAGGATTCGATCCATTACCACCAGTTCTTCAGAAAATATGGGAAGACTCCCTGGATGAAAGAGCGATGAATTTGGAATACTTTACTGAAATCAATTACGTCATCACTGGACCTAATTCGTACCGATGTGTCCCCGCTGAGAAAAAGAAATCCCGATTCTATAAACCAGAATGACATTGTAACATCAGATATTCCAATATGGAACTTTCTAGTTAGCCCGGATTACCGTTATGATCCTGCGTGTCTTTTCGATATTTTTTTTCGATTCTGTTCCTAAATTATTCTTCCGGTTTTCATATTTATCTTCACAATGTACATGAAACATCCTTATGTTTTGCACTTGTACGTCATTTTGTGTAAGGACACCAACGGGACTCCTAAAATATACCGCAGTGGGTTACTTTGTTGAACGCCGATTTATTGAAATGTAGTAGGCAGAGAAAATGTGCAGATAGACCGGGAATCGAACCCAGGAACTTTCCAACACTAGCTGGGTGATCGGGAATTTCTATATATTTCTGAAACCGGAAACAATGTTGAGGAACATTTTTCAACAATCACATAATGACGATAATAAAAGCTGGATTATATATTCCGGGATAACTCCACAGTTCCCTATTAACATATATTATGTACTAATATAGACGTATCCGTTATTATTTAGTGATAAACCGACAACGGAAATTTTAGGGTGATTATATGTTGAACTTTGAAGTGGTGTTATGGCTAATTTTCATATTCATTCTATCCATGAACCTTGTACCCTGTCACCCCTTAAGCAAAATAATGGTATGGACTTTGCTATTGTTGCAGGCTCACTTCTTATGGTCAATAGGGTTTGACACGGTTAAATTGTAACCAACTAGTAAGGTCGGAGTTTATTTCATGTATGTTTGTTTCCACAATCACTTTCAACCAAACACGTTTATAATGTTTATTTTATCCTTGATGTCGCTATGATAAGCCTCTGCCAACTAACTGATCAATATTTTATATGTGGAAAATGTAGTTAAATAACATAAATATACAACTATTAAAGTACCATTTCAGGAACTTTGTTTGATTTTTAGTAGTATTTAAAGCCAAATTAAAAAATTGTACAATTACATGGTGGCGACCAAAACCCGGTTACCCGAGAAGAGACCAACGGCTTTCCACAAGTAAACTGGGAAATCTTCTAACAAAAATCGTCATAGGTTCCAGCCGGTGCGAAGTTGTACTGACCAGAAATCAGATACATAATGGTTCAAAACGCGGGGCTCTAACTACTCGATCATGGAGGCGCACTGAATGTTTATTTGCGTATACATGTACTTGTACTTTCTTTGTATTTTCAAACTTCTTTACCAATTAATTAATTAATCAGAGATCTAGTGATAGCTGATAGCTAACTTATCATTGTTTTATATGCATAGCAAGCCTAATTATAAACTCTAAAAAAACAGTAAAAACAGAAATATCGAAAACGAGGTTGCATAAAAACTAAAACATCATTTCAAGATAAATGGCCTGATACAGACCCAGCACATCATGTATATTAGCCTACGTTACTCCGATTAATCTTGTTGAACAGGACATACATTAGGCCAAAATTCAGCCCAATTTGAAGTTACCTTTTTAGTTAAACCACACTTCTTCGAAACAATTTAACCCTTAAAATTCTAATCTTTTTAACTGTTATATTTCTAATCGCTGTTGTTTTAAATTTGGTCACTTGTTTATTTGTTCTTTTTCCTTTGTTCGGAATGGATATCTGTACACAATGTCAAATATTACAATATCTTCTCTTGCACGTGACTTTAACCAGAAAAAGATTATACACAATGAATTATCTTTGTATTGGATATCTGTTCATTGTGAATTGAAAATGTTATTTGAAACGACTATTTGTGGAACTGGAACTGGTTTTACTGTTAACAACTTAATTTTATTTTATAAGTGACACATCAGAAAACTGGATCGATGTGAGATAGGTTTCTAGTAAGATTGCACTTAACTGATCAATTAGGTACATTGAAGTGCCACGCTTGCAAGTGAAATAGAAGGATTACCCATAAAAACACATGCGCTATGACGTCACGGATGCACCTCCATAAATTGTAAACAAATTTACACACATAATTCGGATTGTGTTTGATTACCCTATTCTATTCCCATTCGTGCACTCTAATGCAGTCACTTTATGTTCCTAACCTATGATTAAGAAGGACAATGATCTTGTGAATGCATTTTGCTGAAATCTAATATTTAGAGTTTATTTTTAAGTTCTTTAACTCCAATTCTTTAATTCTGCGATGTATGACCAGCTAAAGTAAGTATATGTTATATTTATATTGGAATTTTAATCAATTCTATAAGATTGTTTAATATATTACAGTTATAACAATGCGACGTGATGAATAATTAATTATAATGTCAATAGTGTTATAGGATATTTCGCTGAATCTTAAGTTCGTTTAACCCTTTCCTACATACCACAATAAACCAATCTAGACAATAGATAAAAGAATACCATCTAAAGGTTATGGGTGAAAGTGTTATAGTGTTAGTATATATACATACTATTTTTCAAGATTGGCTATAAAAATCAGCATGTTACATAAGAACATATTTGATATCAATATTTACTGACTTGACTAATCAAAATTTCAACTGACTAAAAAAATCATGGTTTGCTAATATTTTGGCTCATAGTTTTCAGAGTCCAGTGTGAGCCTTGTTATTGCGTGTATAATAAAATAATATATTTACATAAATTCATACCAGTACATAATAACACAGCATTATGAGAAAATTGGCATGCAAATTTACATTTTCCAGAAAATATATGTGTGCAAAAAGATAACCTAATGAAGAAGAAAATGTTTACTATTTAAAATAATTTGAATGTAGACTCGTGTCGGATGAGACCGGTCAACAGGGGATGCTTACTCCTTTACATCACCTGTTCCCACCTCTAGATTTTCAGAGGTCCATGTTTGTCCAATATCATCGGATTTATATGTATCCTGCACATCCTGAAGATTAATACTTTAGTATCTGTGATTTTTATACATGCAATTAAACCACACGTTGTTATATTGTTTGCTAATGCTTAAACAATTTGAAACAGGATATTAATATCAAAATGCTAGTACCAATGATTCGCTTTAATGATGTCTGTACATCTTTTCATTCACAAGAACAAATATTCCGAAAGAACTCATGGAAATTCCCGGATTTCCGTTTCCGAAGGAATGGAACAAGTCCTTCATTCCACGACAGCAGATCCAGGAGTATTTAAACAACTTTATCGATCATTACTCATTGAGACGGTATATCAAAGTAAGAACATATTATATTATTCCAATAGACCTTCCCAATGTTTCGCGGGGGTCTCCGTGGCCGAGTGGTTAGAGCATTGCGCTGTACATCACACGGCCTCTCACCTCTGGTTCGAATCCCGCTAGGATCATTTCGAATTAAGTGGGAAAGTTTACCAGTTTTCTACCGGAAGGTCGGTGGTCTTTACCCGGGTAACCGGGGTTTCTCCTCCACCAATAAAAACTGGACGCCATCATATGACTGAAAAATTGTTGAGTATGGCGTAAAAAAAAAAAAAAATAAAATCAAATCAAATCAAATCCCAATGTTTCGTGCTCATTAACATCTACAATCATTTGATATATGTCTCCCACTCTTTTCCTGTACATTCCGTTGTCCGTTTGTCTGTTTATTCATCTGATTTAACGTTTTGTTCCCGTGTTTCTTTCCTTTCATCTCAATCAACTGCGGTAATTCGCTTTACATCAATAAATAAAATATTTCGATTTTGGTTAAAAATACGTATTATTTGCTTCATCCATGGTACTCTAAAACCTCCACGAATGACATCCTAAGACGTATCTTCATAACGTATCTCAAAAACTGAAGTGGTAACTAATCTTTTATATTTTGTAGCAAATTTTATGTAAAGGATACAAATTGTGAAACCAATTAACTAGGTTCACATGACGTCTAAATGTTTTATCAAACATATACAGTTGTTTTCGTCTATTCTATTTTGAACTTTGCTACAGCATATTTTATTTCAACAATTATGGTTTCTTTCGACGAGCCGTTCCTTTGTTGGCTTGCTTATTGTTGTTTAACCACTCAAGAATCTTTCCCTCATATGGAGACGTCACCAAATGCCGGTGAAGGGCTTCAAATTTTGGCCTATGCTCGGCGCTGACGGCCATTGAGCAGTGAGGGTTCTTTAACGTGCGACACCTACTGTGACTCGGGACCTCGATTTTTACTGTCTAATCCGAAGGACAGGAAACCAACCTGCCGCGCTGGAGTCGAACTCGCGACTTCATGCTCAAGAGTCGAGCGTGCTATCGAGCGAGCCAGGTCGGCTCCCATTTGTTGGCAAACCTTAACCAAATATGCTAGGTGATGCCTTTAATTTGACAATTAAATATATCGACGACGTTTTGTCAATCAAAAATGACAATTATCATACTTATGTGAATGCGCTAATTCCTAGTGAACTAGAAATTAAAGACATCACAGAACCAAGAACACACACCTTCTACTTGGACATTCTACTTACTATAGACAGAAGCAATAAGTAACAACCTTTTATAGTCTGTAAATAATGTTAATATATATCACAGATGATCCGATATATCATGACCTGTTTAACACAGCATAATTTCATATACACAGGCAAATTACCTCGGTTAGACGTATCCTGTTGAACTTGATATCAATGAGACGACAGAGAGCAACACATGCTCATTACCTAGATTTACTCCTTTCGATTGGGAAGGACGGTCTACTTCACACCTCCCTTAATGACTAATGTGATGATTTCAATTTTCATATCACGAACTTTCCGTTCCCGAATAGTAATATTATGTCTTCTGCCTTTGTTGTTTATACGTTATGCCAGGGCATACTCATATTTTGCCCTGAAGATCAAAGTATATAAGTATAAGTATTTTAAAGATGCACTCATATAGACAAATGAGATTATGTTCGCATTAATTATAGAATCAGTATAATTATGTTTAGACCACAAGTGGCTAGCAAATTACAATTTAGATATTTAATTGGGTCAACTAGGAAACTTTGGATCGTGATTGGGTGACCACTGACTGCGTTTGGAAGGTGACTGATTATTGGGGTATTATTATAAAAGGAAAATGATTGGAAGGAATCAAAGCTGACTGCGTAGAGGAGGTGACTGCTTTATCAAGTTGACCGTTAAACTATACCCCAGAATGTGAAAGAATACGACTGGTATTGCAGAGAGTTTATTTTTTTTAGACGCACACAATTGTGAAAGATGTCAGCCCGAATGAATAAAAAGAAAATGAGGGAGTAAAATGGAAGGTTACATACTCAGATATTCGGTATATGGAGTCCGAAAAGACAGATTTATTTGACGCTGTATTTGTATGCAATGGGTGAGTTGAGAATTGACCTATCGCCAAATGCCCGACACGACACTTTTTGATAAACTTTTTCATTATGACGTCACAATCAAATGACCCGTCAAGCATATGTGTAATTATGACGTCACAGTCGAATGACGTCAAAAACGCACTTGGAGAGCCACGTGTCAGACATTTGGTGATAGGTCAGTTGTATATATACAGAGTTTAAGTCGTATGTATTATTATTATGCATTTTTATGTGTTAATTCCATGAATACCGGTATACTTTATTATTATATGGGATTTTTAGAACACAAAAACATACAAAATCGAAAGATTATATATAATATACAGTGAAATATTGGAAAATGTTGATATTTTTGTAAGATTAAATTTTTATCTTTAAATTAAACATTTTTTTTCATATTGACATCCATACACTGGAATAATTCTGTCCAGTACTAATTCGAAACAATGTCTTGATGAACATGATGATTAATGATTTATTGCGAATTACAAAGTTTTACAATTATTATCAATATGTAATATGTATTATGAAATATTTTATGACAGTAAACTATAACTATAGTTAATTTTGTACATATGATTTTTTCCAGACACGACTTCCAAGAGAATGTACCGGATATACCTGGAATGGACAAGTTTAAGGGAAAGATCATACATAGCCGGGACTATAGAAGACATTTTGATGGACTGACTGTTGCCGTATTCGCGTGTCATTTCTCTGGTGAAGATATTTGCCTACAAATGGCACCCTTTGTCAAAAAGGTAATTACCGAACAAGTATACTGAGGTAGTCGGGCACATTTGGTCTGTTTTACGGAAGTTGCTGAATCACACTTACGACCTTGGACCATTTTACAAAGATTAAGGACAGACATTTGACTTATGATCAAACCGGGACCCATCATATGATTACTCTGGACAAATGTGTAGACGTAATTTATAATAATGTCATGTTGTTGTCGTAGCTTTTTTAACGTCCCACTTAAGAATTTTTCACTCATATGGAGACGTCACTAAATTCCGTTGATGGGTTTCAAATTTTGGCCTATGCTTGGCACTTATGGCCATTGAGCAGTCCTATTGTAACACGGGACCTCGGTTTTACCGTCTCATCCTAAGGACAGTTAAAGCCAGCCGCTTCCACCGAGGTTCGAACACGCGACTTTCGAGCCGAAAATGATACTGGTCGTTATTGTTATATATACGTTACATATACTTTGTAGTGAAACATTTAAATATGAAGTGTTAAAAATATTTTTCCGTGCCACCTGATCACTCGTCTGGATATTCCCGAGGTCTGTGTTCGTTTGATGTTCACTATATTTGTATTCTGTTTCTTGGTCAACCTGACATTTAAAACATCTGTTCGCATGATCATCACAATAAGTTTACAAACATCAATTTGAGACAACCTACAAAATTCTAAAACTCTAAATGCTACATCAAAGTCAAGAAATTCGTGTGAGTGTAGGATTGATAAAATCATAAAAAATATCAGGTACTAAAGTATAGATCTTCATGATGTCTAGAATACTACAAAGAAATCTAGTGAATATTGGAAATACACGGACTTCTGAAAATCCAGAGATGGAGTCGGGTGCAGTCGGGAGGACTAAGCATCCCCTATTGATTGGTCACACCCGCCGTGAGTCCACAGTCAAATTCAAATTAATTATGTAAGGGATAAATCCTAGTCACAACAACTGGTACTGACGACTCAATATCCGCTAATTAACAGGTAACTCAGCATTTCATTTAGTGAAACAGAGTAATCGCAAACAAGAACATTATACCGACCGTACAATTTGGGGAACGTTGACATCGAACATGATTTTCGTTATCCCTGTGTCAATAACGTATCATTAAGTACTTGACCTCCATATATGTTCACATATTGAAAACGCCTTGGCATATCGGAACATTTGTGAGATATAAACACTATATGTAATGGTTGCGTAATATTACTACTTAGAATTGGAAATTTGCCGATTGGGAAGTCGAAATCATGGCGTTTGTCGTATAGCCTGGTTGTTAATTTTCTGTACGTAAATATAGTAAGTAAAATGTCTAAGTAGGAAGTGTGTTTGCCAGCTTCTGTTGTGTCTTAGTTTCTAGTTCGTTGGGATATATGGCACTAGCATTTGTCTCATTGTTGTCATTATTAATTCATAAAGCGTCGTCGATATATCTGAATGTCAACTTAAAGGTCGCCTCTAGCTTTTTTTTCCTTTTGAATCTTCTGAATACAATCTGCTCCGTATGAATAGAGGAACAGGTCAGACCTTGGTCTTGCACCATAATACTTAAGAATGGCTTAAGTCTAAAAATTATATTCAGCTTTGGCTAATTTTGAAATCTGATTGGCTGAGCAGGCCAAATTGAAAATATTCTCAGATTACAAGTAAATTCTCGGGCTTTATGATGCTTCGCACTGGTCTCGAAACATTACAAATGCATTTTCTGTTAGATGTTACAGCATTATATTATATTAACGTCAGTGTATTTATGTGTAGAATCGGAGTGGTGTTGGACGCTATAAATATCACGATAACCATTGACTAGACATAACATTTCCGATACCACTGTTAGTGATAAAACAGTTGTTTATAATGCCAAAAAGATTCTTCTGTAATTGTGAATTGTTGCGTAAAGAGTAGAAAACTCGTGTGTTTTGATATTTTGAATTTGAGAAAAATTACCTCTTCTCAACATTTCTAAAAGAAGTATAGAAGTTTAATAATTAAAAAGTATCATTATTTGAACCCGTGTAAACTTGTTGTATATTCTTTGATAAAAATCTATATTTTAACTGACGTTAACAAAAACAGCCTTTTATAGAAAAAAATTCATTACAGTAATTATGGAAACAATATATTAAAAAGTATCATTAAATGGTAATTGAAAGAAGAATACTTATCAAGTTTGTTACAGTAATTATCAATATATTTTCATTATGATTCAGGGTTTAAATTTTAATTGAACAAATAATATGCAAGAATAATCAGTACGAGAAAAATCACTTTGCAATATTTGGCGATATCCGATTAGAAAAAAAATTGTTAATTTAAAAAAGATTCTATTTTTACAGTTATATGCCTGTCATCTTCGTACTGATATGCCGCCTTCATTTCCTGAATCCATTGAACAAAAGCCAACATTTGTGAAAATGACGGAAAACTCTGTAGTTTTCCCAGATGGAAACCAAGTAGAAGTAGACGCGGTCATATTTTGTTCTGGCTATAATTTTGCCTTCCCGTTTTTGAAAGAAAACATACTTCAGGTGAAGTATAACAGGATTACCCCAATCTACAAGCACATGGTTCACATCAAATACCCAAATTTGATATTCCTCTGTATTCCTCGGCAGTGGTCATACTTTCCACATTATCACGAAATGTCAAAACTGGCTGTTTTGATGCTAGAAGGGAAGGTCGAATTACCTTCTAAAGAAGAAATGGAGAATTACAGCGAAGAGGAATTTCAGGCGAGAATGAAAGAGGGAGTAAAAACTAAGTATACACATTATTTCGGAGATAGAGATCGCCAATGGCAACTCAACAAGGAATTAGCAAAACTGGGAGGATACCATCCTTCAAAAGATTTGGGAAGACGCCTTGGATGAAAGAATGCTGAATTTGGAACACTGCACAGAATTTGATTATGTCATTACTGGACCAAATTCCTACCGATGTCTGACCGCTGAGAAGAAAAAAACCAGAATAATAGTGTAATGTCAATACAATATTCCATTTTGCTTTTGATATGTATAGTAAATTCCATGTAACCTGGAGGACTGGAGTCTGGTGAACCATTTCTTGACCTGGACAAGTTTAAATTTTAGTTAATAAGGCATAACATTAACATTACACTGGCTAGAGTAATCGTTCCTACTTGTCACCATATTTACGAGTATTCAGTGAGGAATAAAACATTTTTCCCATGAAGTTTATCATAACCGAAAGTGAAAAGAATCATCCGAATGATAATAAAAAGGTTACTCCGCCCCGCCATCTTATGTGAACCGGAGTATACTAATATTAACGTATGTATTGTCATTTATCAATAAACCGGGTGCGGAAATCTTAATGTCAATAATTTTTATACATATTCTACATGAACTTTGAAACAAGTTTTCACTATACTAAACTTATAAAATTGGTGTACTAACATTAACGTTGGAAACTTTCGAGTTAGCCCGCATTTATAATCCTGCAATTATTATCGCTAGTTACGTGATTATAGGCAATTATTTCCGTTTTCGGTAATACATTTGTATATAGATAACCTCATTAGCGCAATTGGTAAAAGCGCCCTGCTACTGTTCGGAAGGTCGTGAGTTCGATCCCCTGTCTGTCCGCACATTTCTCTCGTCTGTTACATTTCAGTATTTGGCGTTCTAGAAAATAACCTACTCTGGTATGTTTTAAGAGTCTCTTGGGTTACTTTACATAAAATAAAGCTAATGCGCTTAAACATAAGGATATTTCCATATACGTTGCAGGTAAATATGAAAACCGGAAGAACATATGAGGAATAAAAACGAAAAGGCGCGAATAAAGGTAATCCGGGCTAACTCGAAAGTTCCCTATTAGGTATTAAACGGGTATGGAAATTTTGACCGGGTAAATGTACATGTATAATTCCATGTACATGTACTGTCAAACAAAATGTTTATACTATAAAAACCTCAGCTACCAAAGTATAAATCTTCAGAATGATGTTCAGAATACATATACATATCCACTGAAGATTGGTCGAACACGGACCTCTGGAAATCCAGACATGGGATCAGGTGCCATGGATGACTATACTTAACTATGCTAAACTAGTAACAATAGTATTTTAGTCAATTTTATATATGTTTCGGCAAGCATTTTCAATGTTTTTATGAGCCGGCCTGGCTCAGTCGGTAGCGCGCTCGACTCTGGATCGTGAGGTCGTGAGTTCGAGTCCCGCCGGCGACAGGTTGGTTTCCTGTCTTGCAGGTGAGACGGTAAAAACTGGAGGTCCCGTGTCACACAGTAGGTGTCGGCACGTTAAAGAACCCTCACTGCTCAATGGCCGTAAGTACCAAGCATAGGCCAAAATTTGAAGCCCATCACCGGCATTTGGTGACGTCTCCATATGAGTGAAATATTCTTGAGTGGGACGTTAAACAACAATAAACAAACAAACAAAATCAATGTTTTTATGACATCATAACGGGCTGATCTTATTTGGAATTAATAACGATTTCTTTAAACAATTATTTAACTTTTCATAGAATATCTTACACAATAAAATTTCTACAGTTTGAATGTTGAATGAGAATTGAACATGTTTCAACGTACTTCCACGATCTATAGATCTGAGTTCGAAGTCACGAATATACTCAGTACCTAAGCTTAACTAAGTTTTCACGATTTTAAGGCCAAAAACACACAAAGTTAATTCTTTAACTGGACATGTTTTATATTGATATCATACAATTATAAATAATGGCGAAAGGTATTGCTTATTTGAAGTAAACTTCAGAAGTACTGAAAACTGTTTGAGCACGTACTACAATTGTTTCGATAGAGTTTAGTATTCATGGGAAATTAGCTTTGTTTTGTTTTTGTTTTTTCATTTTTGTAATTACTTAGATTGTTATAGTCACAATAACAAAAAAGAGATATTCACAGGCATAAAAATTCTTAATTTCCTATATATTCTATGAAAATTGTCAAGGTTTGGCACCTTTTCAATTGCATTTGATTAAAATTAAACTTACTATTTGTATATAATGCCACAGTGGAGTTGACTTTATTTTCACAACATATATAGGAATTTAAGATATTTTATGCCTGTGTGTAGCTCTTATGCTGCTGTACAGCAAGTACAAGTAGTAAAATTAGAAAATATTAAAACATGTTTTTTTTTGGTAGACTCACCTAATTCCGCTTAAATAAAACTTATTTTATATTCTAGTGACACGAAAATTAAAGGTGAAATCGAAATATGAAAAAAAATCTTGGTGTTCTAATTTTGATATTGATTAATCAAACGTCTAAAAATTATACTAACTCTGTTCATCTACTTAAAACAATATAAGCTGTCACAGTGATGTTTTTCCCTGTGACATATAGACAAGTAGCCTATATGATAAAATGTGTATTCATATACATAATCCAACACGTTAAACTTTCGAAGTTATTTGTAGAAAAAAAAAATATTAGAATTTATGTCTTCCCATATCGTAAGAATTCCGACTGTATTTCCGTATGCAATGAATGACCTTATAGATAAACTCTTTCGCCAAATCAAATGCGCTTCGTAATTGGGTCAGGTATATCTCGATTCTTTACATGCTCGGTCTATCAGCAATTTCGGCGGGGGACTCTTGGGCCTTGACACACTGGACGTATGTTAAAATCGGTCTATATTTTATGTGTTTTATATTCACTTTTAAAATATAGGATATGATATTTTATGGAAAGTATTAGCGAAGTATGTGTTTTCCAACACTATTTTAAATACCTGACGCAAATCAGAGTTTTGTGTATTTACGTTGCTCTCCGGTGATGTTAAGCTATTACCGCATGATCTGCAAGTGATTGCAGTCGTTATATTAGTAAAAGTATCAGGAAAGAAAAATTTTCCAATCTTTAATATTATACCTCTTCATAAATTCTAGCAATTTCATTGGACAATAAGCATTGAGTATTTTCCACTGTCATTCCAGGGTGATATTCAATAAAAATATCGCACTATAATGTGCGTGAAGTATTTTAAATGAAAGAAAATTTAAATTGCATGTGAACAATATTTTTCCGAAAAAAATATTGTTTGGTGAATATAAAATGAAATAAGTGATATTCATCCAAAACCTCAACAAATGGAACTAATTCATGTAGTACCACGTGGTACCCGATAACGTTTCTGTGGGACTGTTGTTTCTATTGATGATGGAATAACGTTAGAAGACAATATACCGCGCTTACGTCATTTCAGCGGGAAGATTACGTAGAGTTACGTTCCATCACCAATAGAAACAATAGTCCCGCACAAACGTTATCGGGTATCACGTGGTACACGAATTAGTTCCATTTTCTTCTGTTCAATAATACGATGTCGTTGAAAAGACTAAAAAGATATTATAGTTTTTCTGTAAAACTAAAATTAAACTGCACCACTCCACTGTACCGAACTACATATGATTCCCTAAATTCGAATTGCATCTCGAATCTCAAATAAACAAAATCTGAGCTAGCCGGGATACACATTTCGATAAAATTATTTCCTTTCATATTGTCGTTTCTTCAATGTATATTCTTGTTACCGTTTACCTGTCGTTTTTGTTTCAATGGACCGATTTTGATATATCATGATATTATGGCCGAGTTCTCCTACTGTCATTAGTACTTTTGCTATTGGCCGAGTTTCATATGTGCCAAGAATGATAAAGCCGCGACTGCAATAGGACGAGTTTAAAATGGGGCCGATTTCACCAGATGCTGTCCAGTGGAGTTGCGCACTTAAGCATTTACCGGTCGATTTATATACGGTTAAAACCACAATCGCATTCATAATTTTATCAAAACAAAATATTACCTTATAATCATTCAAAACATATAAAAATGAATTTTAAAATTCAGTTTTAACACTAATGTAAGTGCAAATAAATACCAACTAAACGTTTTCAAAGACTGCCGCCATGTCCGGTGAAGTTGCGCAGTGAATACGACTCGGTTGTTTACAGTTTATAACAAGGCCCAATAAGTCTGGAGGTCCGTTCTCATTTGCATATATATTGATTGCATCATTTCACAATCACAAGAGGCTTGCAGTCGATCATCACGGCTGCTTCGTTTGGATAAATTAACCTGGTCAGACCATTTAAACCATCAAAGAGCATCTTAATGCTCATTTTATGCTCTTTTATTAAAAGAGCATAAAATGAGCTTTAAGTAAATATGGTATTTCTTATTTTAATTTTACCTACTTGTTTTCGATTACGATACCCTTGAATGACTTGACCTAGTTCTATTCCTTTCAAAACATGACGTCACGGCATGACCGATTTGTGTAATATTCAAACAAATCAATTTGTCTGAATCAGTGTAAACAAAAAAGAATAATACTGAATATATATTAGATTGCATGTGCTTCTTTGACATTCGGTAATTTGTCTGATTCTTTATTCAGCTGTACAAGTGATGAAAATAATGAAACTATAATAAACGCGGTAACAAATGTCTTTTTGGGATGAAGTAATTTAGAAAACATAAGGAACTGAATGAACTGAATAACTTTGACAACAAAGAAACACATTGATAATATTAATGACTAATCTTCAATGTCTTAACTGTTGAAAGTCTTCATTTATTCACGAAACTGTTACAAAAGTCATGCAATGTGCATTTATTCGCAAACAAAGTCCCTTTGCCATTCTGGGGCACTGAGCCATTCATAGGAGTAGATAATGGCGGTGGAACAACCGTTGCTTCAAAAGGTGTCCTGTGGCAACATCTTGAGCTGGCATCTTGGGTTCTTGGCTAAGTGAATGTGAGCTGATGGCATGGGTTTTGTATACAAGTATCGCGTGATTCCATGGCAGGCAGGTATGCAGGCCCGGGTGATTGTTCCGCCACTGTACTGTTTTCATCGGTGTTGTTAATCCAGGCTTCACTGTTGTGTCCGTAGTAACATAGGGGGGATGTGGCAGGCCTCAACAAAGAAAACGATGGTTGATGAGCAAGTGTCATATCTATGGTAAGCCCGTTTCAACTCAACTGGAACATATTTGCGAAGAAATTTTAATTGTTTCTATCAATGCGCACGACATACTGGTCAAACTGGCAACCTAAAACTATCCCACTTAACGAATTCGAACGTGGTCTCCAACAGAAAGAGGTGGTAGTCTTTGTGTATGTTCAGACAGTCTTTCTGACACTATATGTCTGTGCGTAATGCCTCTTCACGATGTGCTTTGCCATGTTGGGTGAGGCTTGTATTTCCCAGGTGGAATTGGGATGAAATCTCTTATTGGTCGACCATAGCTGGGGGAGACTTCTCTCTGATACTGTAAATGGCTCGCACTCAATGTCGATGTATTTCCATTCGTGTCTTCACTCCAATCTCGTGCAGTTTTGTTAATACTATGATGCTGGCACCCCAGTCACATCTTGTAGCTGTAGCCTAACTCCAGTTCGTCAATCCCGTATGACAAAGATGCGTCTGAGGCAAGTTATCAATGCTCTCCAAATACTGCTTAAATTTAGCGGCAGGTAATGGTTTCTTTGTAAGTAAAGTCAGCACATTGCACTGAAAAGGATACTCATCATTGGTGAACTGGTGGGAGCATCGATGGTAGCTGGGTTGCATTGTTGGAGCTTGCACGAAGAGTGTTTATGTCCGACGTGACATTTATAGATGTCTCAGCTCGAGCTATCATGGATGTAACTCCTTGGTGGGCTAATGTAAGGCACTTACTTCCTTACTAAGGATAAAACGGTCTTGTATAGAATAACCCCATCGTACGAAAATGTCCTCACGGTATGGAATTTCTGTCGTGCTGGTACTTCATGACGGGCTGTGGCATTCCATAAATCACAGTAGTAGCATAGAGGGTAGACACGAATAAATGTTTCAGGTGTGAGCATGAAATCATGTTTTCAAGCCACTTCTCTGAATGTGATACAGTTTTGAACTAAGGCTCTGTAGAGATTTGTATTGGTCAAGATACATGTTAGAGATAAGTTTCTCCGCATCACTAATAGGATAAAACATCTGTAGCACGATGTTTGGCACCAGGGATGTGGACCATACGGAATCTGAATCGGTTTCTCAGGACGATGGAATGTCCTCCTGCCTGGATTGAGAAATATTAATGGTCAATTGGTTAATCCTTGTACAAAGTATCTGGCCTTGTCTAGTGAATCTGCAAAGTGCCTCAAATAGGTGCATAGCGAGACTGGATGAGTGATGCCGACAAGTGTGATCAATCCAGATGGACAGCAGGTTCTGTCTTATCAATACAGTGTTTCTGAAGGAGCCAGAACCCACCTGGTTTTAGACCAGTCTGTTGTCAATCGTGGGTCTGTCAGGGAATGACCTTCTTTTTTTTTCTATTCATCAAATAATGTCTTGTTATTAGTCCACTGGAAAGCAGTGCCTGGCTTAGAGATCCCGAAATGGTAACATGCGCTTTGCCTTACTGAATATGAAACCTGATTTACAAGGCCAATATGAACGCACATCTGTGATGTCTTTTGGTGTGGGGAAGTCTATGATGGCTTGCATATATGACTTCATATATTTCAAAGCCGGCAAATCGACCTCATATACTTTTCTGGGTTGATACCGTTCCTTCCACAGACGTCAAGCCAACGCACGCCTGGAAGTGTCATTAGCCCAGATAAGGCATTCAATTAGTGTTTGAATGTCTGTTTCATCTAGCGTCTCATTATCATCACCTGAGGCAATGTAGCCCTTGTGGAGGGTTTTGCGGTATCTTCCCCATGGTGTTGTCTGTCTTTCATAGAGTGGGAATATGATAGCCGTTAATCAAACACTGTCTTTTTCTTCCCATTTGGAACTGATCTCACTTTATGGGGACGGTGTGTGAAGTGTCTCACGTGTGGCATGTGCATTTGAATAGTCATCTGTTAGTCTGGGCTGCAAGATACCAGATACCACGTGACAGGTTTTTTTTGGGGACTGGTTAGCAAACCTTAATCCTGATCAAGGTCTATTTTACTGCAGTTTTCATTTGACAGGTACTGGTGTGTGGTAGATGGTGGTTCAGCATTTGGATATAAGCTTCATAATCCATTAGAGGCAGAGGCTTACATTGTTGAAACGTGCTGGACCTAAGTAATCAAGAAGATACTCCTGTAGTTTTGAGCGGTTTTCTTCGGTAGGTGGTTTTAACTTGGCGGCGGGGGTGGAATTGGCGTTCAGGGATCCGCATGAAGAATTTTCATGGAATACCGGTTTGTGACATACCTCAAACCTATTGCTGATGATACCTAGCTGTACACATGCCTCTCTGATCAGGCAACTATGACAAGAGTCAAAATATGTCATGCCTCGTTTCCACCACTCTTACTGTCTTTTTGAGAATACAGCTCTGATACCGTCAAGCGTGTGTGCGATATGGAATGTCAGATTTAGATAGTCCTGGCATGAATTACTCTAAGACCGCAAAAAACCGGTGTCAGCCATAGCAATAATGGTGGGCACTGACGGTGTTGACAGATACTCCAAAGGCTGAGTAATCTAACACAGTAATGTTTAAAATGGCTGAAGTTTCTGCGAAACCACTTGTCTGTCATGCTGTCGTAGATGTGATGATCTAGTGGAATCTTTTTTTTTCACATTGATGGTTTGAATAGTGTTTAGATTGTCGTGCTGTTTTGAGGGGAGTTCAGTGTATCACAAAGTGTTAAACACAGCACTCTCTTTGTCAGAGTTGTGTTGCCTAGACTGTGTTTGGCGTTTTGGACCTTGGACCCAGATATTCTCGAAATCTCGATGACAAAGTTCACATGAGGCCATATCGGACACTGAAAGTTGTGACACTTTTCTTGCCATGACCATTACATACGCAGGTCGGAGTCTTTGCTGAGCGCTTGGGGGACCTAGTAGGAGGGCTGCCTCTCTAGAAGCCCTGATCCCCTGCCTTCCTTTTCAACAAATTGCAAAGTCATGTTTTGATTCTTGTCGCCAAGACTGAATGTCAGGGTCGACAACATAGGACGTCGCGCATGATGCATCTGTGTAATTTTGGCAATTGTCAATCACGGGCAAATGTAGCTTGTCCTCCGTGCACCAAGTTTCTGACTGTTCATCACGGGTCTCATGTTATGTAATGTGTACCATTGTGTTTTCTTCACGAACGGCAAGTTTGCGAATGGCAGCTAATACGTCATCTACTGTCTTTTCAGTTAATTTGCCCCTGTTGTTCGAGTCAGGTCTCTGCGAAGGGGTTCGTCACAACACTCAAGCAAACTGAATGACTTTGTTCTTGTGTTTTTTAAGTTCCAGCGTGATAGAAAGTAGGCCCAGTCCTCGCCTAGTTCCAGCCGGTCCGCTTGACCTCCACTTTTTGTGGTCAAAAATACGGCGCTGTGGGCTTTGATGAAGGGCCGCGACGATGGACTGCATCTAGGTCGGCATTCAGGAAACGGACACTGTACTGCAGGATTGTTCTTGCGTCACTGTATTAAATTAGTTCTACTATTTGTATTCATACAGCTGTATTACACAATGGCTCAAACTATAATAAAGGTAATAAACTAACTATAGTAATCTTCGTTAAAAATACCGAAGATTTTGGTCAGGGGAATCATATACATCACGCCTCAAAATGTTAACATTTTTCCGGGTTATTCTCGAGGAACTATCCAGATAGGCAATAATTGTTTTATTTAGGATACTTGTTTTGACCTACGTAAATTCATAAATGTAACACTGTATAGCACCTTCGATATAAACAGCATGTTTTATCGTTCTTTGCGTCGTTTTTTAATCTTAAGCCTCCATCAAGCCTAACTCCAGCAACGACAAAAAACGATGTATCAATGCTCTCAAATAATTAAATTTCGGCTGTTGTTTCACTCCATTCCTATCTGCATCGAAAGCATTATGAAACGGAAGTTCAGTTACACCTATACCCATCACTGAATCCGAACCGTAACGCGCATCCATTTCTGCGCAGGAAAGGGGTGACATAAATCGCCAAGGGTGACATAAAAAGGGTGACAAAAAATGTTTAAGATTACGTGATACAGTTTTGACTAATCAGAAGTAAAGATACATATTAGAGGTATATATAAAATATTCTGTCCCCTCGTGTAAGAATCGGTCCGGACAGATAATGTGTCCTGCCGGATTGAAAATGTTAACATTTTTATCCGGGTAAAATCTCTTAAAGAAAAAAAAACATTAAGTAAATAGACAGGAAATAACTCCGTCTGATCTTGAAATGATTTTTTTTCCATTTTATACTTGTTTATATATATATCATATTAGTTTATATAACTGTGTATATATATATATAGTCTATATATATATATAAAATATTAATACAGTGTGTGCGTTTTCTGTCATTATCATTTCTGCAATAGGTGCTTGCCGTTTTCTGTCTTTTAAATTGATAATTAATTTTATTTAAAATTCAGTTTAAACGACGTGTGAAGTGTTAATTATTGAATATGCATCGGCAAGATAAAGATAAGACATTTTGTTAGCAAAATAAAGGATATAATTGATGGTGGTGTTTGAAGAAACATAACTTACTACTATTCCGGAGTTTTAAGGTGGGGAAAAAATTTTCAAATAACATCATATATTAAAATGCGTGATAGCAACTATGACAAAACAAAAACAGTTTTACTTTTAAATCAGTCTGTCAACGGGTGATATGGAAGTCATAGGCCTGCATGCTCCCGCAAAAACACCACTAAAATATATCTAGATCTAACACGTTTAAAATAATTGAGATATGTCAAAGTTGAAATTCTTTTTTTATTAAATTCAGTTTTTGTACAAATAATAAGCTACCCGGCGACCGGTACCGATGTGAAACATTATTGAGTTAGCCACCCCCCCATGTATAGGGCTTAGCCCCCAAGACGTTTCTGGCGTGTGTGTGTTTTAAGTTGGTTTAGCCCCCCCCCCCACTTCTGGTGTGTGTGTGTGTTTTAAGTTGGGTTTAGCACTTTCAATTGCTTCCGACGCTAGCATTAAGGCCGGACCTATACGACCGTAGGTTCTAACGGGTACGTTTTGCAGGAAGTTATTCTAACTTCCGCGTTTAAAATAAAATAAATTACAATAAAATATGATTTTTGCCCCGAAGGGGCTCTTACCTTTGTGTTTGAAAAAGCATCATCAAAGTTCAGTCTATCCCATCATTGAATTACAAAAAAAAAAAAAAAAAAAAAATAATAATAATAATAAATAAAAAATAATGATAATAAAATAAAAAACAACATTGTAAATGGGAATTGACATGATTTTTTTCAATCAGTAAACTGGTATGTTAAAGCTATGTAAAATTTAATACACTCAACAAGGACAATTTCTAGGTCTCAGACAGACGGTAATGAAAGGCAACACTAGTCGTTAAGTAAATTCCAGACATATCAGTTAGCAAACGTTTAAAATGTCACGATTTCATAATTTATATGAGCTTTTGTACAAAAATAAGAAGCGACCGATAGAGATTGAGTTATAATGTATAGCCCCAATACAGTAAATGCAGATTCTCTAGCACACCTTGACCGTATTGTACGGAAGCTGACACGCGCAAAATAAAATAAATTACAATAAATATGAAAGCTGATGTTTCTCTCTCTCTCTCTCTCCATAGAAATTGGAATTTCATTTTTCTTCAAAGTAGACTGGTATGTTAAAGCGATATATTTCACAGTGATTATTCTCGTCCCCTGACGTTAAATATGATAAAAATGGTGTATTATTAAACACGTGAAACATCTAAAAGACTTCTTTTCAGATTTAACTTTTCTCGTACCTTAAATAATCCAGGTGTATTTCCGCATGCAATGACCTTTCAGATAAACTCTTTCGCCATATCAAATGTACTTCGTAATTTGGTCAGGGGTTCTCGGTCCTTTACGTGCTCAGTCTATGTTAAATTCGGCCGAGTTTTATGTGTTTTATATTTACTTTTAAAATACAGGACGTGAGTTTTATTGGAAAGTGCATGTATTATGTAAAATATATGCTTTCCAACGCTATTTTAAATACCTGAAGAAAATCGGATGAATATATGAATAAATATATCAGGTCACTAAAAGAAAATTGTGAAAAGTATGCGTACCTAATGTTTTAAAATCGTGCCGCAATGTCCAGTGGAGTTCGGCAGTTCATGATCATGCGTGTCAAGAATGATAAAGCCGAGTAGGCGATGGGACGACTGAAAAATGGGTCGATATCACTCGATATACCCGGCACGTGGACAATATCAGAAACGAAAGTTATGAAACGACGAAAAGACCAACTTTGTCTGATTTAGGTTTGAAATGATGATGTACGAAAATAAACGCAAAGGGTAAAAAGAGTAGAATGTATATTAACTGCAAATAGCACGTGTTTATTGGACACACGGAATTACCGAAAGTTAATTTGCAATGCTCAAAGTAATGGCAGACAAACAATAACTGATATTACGGGCTACGTTTTGCAAGATTGTTGCAATTATACACATGCATTTGTTATTCTAACCACCAGATGGTCTCTTTGGGATTTATATGAGATAAAATATTACAAAAGTGGGCATGTAAAATTTTCACTTACGACAGCTCATATCGATTTAACATCTGGTACAATGATGTTTTAACCACATCTACCGGTGTCTACCTACGCCTATGGATGAAGTTATAATATCCAGAAAGTATGAAATATATGTAGTCCGCTGTGTAGCATTGTAAATGTGATGGGACATGTTGATACTAGATTTGAGGATGTAAGTGAATCCATGGATATATTTCATGCAATATACCAGATAAACATGATATCAATTGTTCTTTTCTTTTACCTTACTCATATGATGACAAATTTTTGGTCAACGGGTCAACGTCGTGTTCGCGGCAATCTTGATATTCCTTCTGCACTTCGTAATGGTTTTTTTGTTTTGGTTTTTTTTTTTTTGTTTTTTTTTTGCAAAAACCAAATATTTTCTGAATTTTGAATGTTCACCTCCAGAATACACACTGTCGTCTATTATTATGGGCATTGTCCATCAGAGACTGCTCAAACCTATACGTCTTACAGATACTGACTGTTCTGAACAGATACCTAATTTTCTGGACAACAGGTTGTTAAATTTAACATGAAGTTAACCAATCTTAAACCAATGGGTCCTGAACCCTAAATAAATTGGCAAATAATGGTGCAAACGATATATATATATATATATATATATATATATATATATATATATATATATATATATATATATATATATATATATATATATATATACTGTGTGTGTGTGTGTGTGTGTGTGTGTGTATAAAGATATAAAGACTATTTGATATGCTGTCATTAGATATACGTTTATTGTACACTCGGGGTCACAAAACCCGAGGCTTGTCGACAATGACAACAAATTATATTTATATTTTTATGTATTTTTTCTCATACCTTTTCATAAATACTAGCTCATATCATAATTGTGAGAATCTAGTATTAAAACGTCATCATTTTGAAAAAGTACATCTCTTTTATTTCGTTAGGAACCCTGGAAATTTTAACATTTTAAAATCCTCGTACCTGTAAATGGCAACGTCGTTGCAACAGAATTTGAATATTAACCCGTAATTTTACATTTTGAAGGATTTATGCATAGTTGCTTGACATCAGAGGTAAAGCGACATATTTAGGTAAAATAAACAAATATTACGCAATAGAAATTAGTGCAAAATCTAGCCTGGAATACTTTTGAGCCCCATGATAAGATATATTTTAGGACAAATGTTAATCAACAGTCCAGCTCTGACAGATTAAACACATTTATCACAGTTCAACCTAAGGACACAAGTAGAGTTGAGCTCGTAGATTCTGTTCGGTTTGTTTGTTTATTGTTGTTTAACGTCCCACTCAAGAATATTTCACTCATATGGAGACGTCACCAAATGCCGGTGAAGGGCTTCAAATTTTGGCCTATGCTCGGCACTTATTGCCATTGAGCAGTGAGGGTTCTTTAACGTGCCGACACCTGCTGTGACACGGGACCTCCAGTTTTCACTGTCTCATCCGAAAGACAGGAAACCAACCTGCTGCCGGCTGGAATCGAACTCACGACCTCACGATCAAGAGTCGAGCGCGCTACCGACTGAGCCTAGCCGGCTCGATTCTGTTCGGTAAGTGACATCACATCATATATGTATATGTATGTATCGCCCGGGAAAATTTGTATACTTTTCCGTCGACAATGAAAAATGATAAGATGCTTCTGTTGGTAATAAGCACTTTATTGTATAGGTCGGTTAAGTGAATTCTGGATATCCAAAATTACACCCGTAATCTCCGAAGCCCAAAATCTAACGAACTGAAAATTTTTAAAACATATATACATAGACAAGAAGTACAAAAGAATCAATTAGCACGATATGTGTTAAAATCTTTTAAGCGATATAAGTTGTTAAGTAACTATTTTTGTCCCCTGACATATAGTCGAGAATATGATAAAATGTGTGTTCAAATACATTGTCAAACACGTAAAACAATGTAAAAGACCTTCTTTTCAATGTTATTTGTTTTATTAGAATTTAAGTTTCCCCGCACCTTAAAAAATCAAGCTGTATTTCCGTATGCAGTGACCTTTCAGACAAACACTTTTGCCATATTAAATGTACTTCGTAATTCAGTCAGGGTATCTCGGTCCTTTAAGCGCTCGGACTATGTGATTTTCGTGTTTTATATTTATTTTTAAAAATACAGGACGTGATTTTTATTGGAAAGTGCATGTATTATGTAAAACATATGCTTTTCAACGCTATTTTAAACACCTGAAGAAAATAGGATGAATATATGAATAAATATATCAAGTCACTAAAAGAAAATTTTCCGATCTTTATTGTTACCCTGAATGCTGACATTGACAAAATCAAAACAAAATAACTATGAAAAGAATGCATATCTCATGTTTTACAATCGTGCCGCCATGTCCGATGGAGTTGGGCAGTTCATGATCATATGTCTCAAGAATGATAAAGCGGAGAATGCTATGGGACGAGTTAAAAATGGGTCGAGATCACCCGATATACCCGGCACGTGGACAATTTCAGAAACGAATGTTTCGAAACGACGAAAAAGACAAACTTTGCCTTATTTAGGTATGAAATGATGGTGATGGCCTCTCGGTAATCTTCGTCAAAATTTACCGAAAGTTAATTTGCAATGCTCAAAGTATGGTGGACAAAAATAACTCATATTACGGGTTACGTTTGGCAAGATTGTTGCAATTTTACACATGCATTTGTTATTCTAACCACTGGATGGTGTCTTTGGCATATATATAAGATAGAATATATCACATAAAATGGGTATGTAAATTTTTTCACCGACGACAGCTCATATCGCTTTCAAGAGGGTTTAATACGTAAATGGAAACTACTCATTGAAATGAGATTGAATGAATTTAAACAGAATCACAAATCAAAGGAATACAACAATGGAAGTTAATTAGAGTCCAGATGTGACAGTCTTTTGTATGTAAATAATTCCTGTTTTCCGAAATAATCCTACAATTAAAGTTATATATATAGAGAGAGAGAGAGAGAGAGAGAGAGAGAGAGAGAGAGAGAGAGAGATAGAGAGTATTATAGATCATTTAAGCATTAATTGATTGCCACCTTAAAACAATTAATGTTAGAAATATGACAATAAATACAACAGTAACTATCATTAATATTTTCCACGTTTTACGTGTGTTTCAACATATAGAACGCTAGACAGTCTAAATACATCTGTCCACACACACACACACACACACACACACACACACACACACACAACACATATATATATATATATATATATATATATATATATATATATATATATATATATATATATATATGAGACATAGCAAATATTGCAGAATAAGCACACGACAGGCAATTGAGACAAATTGAATTTTTATTTGGTAATGTGAGTATATGTTTTTATACAGATAAATATCAGATTAACTTCTAGGTCATTAATAGAATTTCTGTGCCTAGAGGTTGTAGAAAAGTGCGTACAAATGCAATTGGATATGCACGTTAAAAAGACTCTACGTTGACAAAATAAATGTTAACAATCTTATGAGTGCTGATACAAAAATCTGTGTCAAGAATATTCGGATTCAGAAATTATTTTCTGCTGTGTGTGCATAGTGAAATATAGCCTGAGTCCCATATTTTCACTTCAGTAGCGTGACAAATTTTACATTGCAATAGTAACAAGGGCAGGAGGTGGAGTAGACTAATAAACAATAAAAATCACCTGTGATTACTTTCTTTAACATATATACATATATATGAGATATATATACATCTACCAGCGAACAAGGAAGTTGGCATTTCATTTTCAGTTTGTGAAACAATTTTCTTGTCGTTGATCTAATTTGAAATAAAAGTATATTACTAACTAACACACACACACACACACATACACACACAGACACACACATTTACCGCAGATATGTATTACAGAAATTTTGGCATTACAGTTTGGGCATTCTGCATAAAGGATATTTCTATTAACTGATGAATGTAGTTTTTGTATTTTATATACAGACTGCATTCTCATTTAAGTCGCATTGTATGTAAAGATGAAGGTTGTTGACGCTAATTTATTTTATCGAAACTTTTTGAAATTACGTATTTTAGATGTAGACTTAAACAAATTTCGGTTACCACGGAAATAAAAGTTTAACCATGATAGAGTCTGGAAATTTATGAATTTTAAAATATATGTATAATATAATTACTCCCCGTTATCATTTCGCAAATTTTATGGTAGGTGTAAATACCTTGTTTGCAAATTTCAGTTTTTCACTGAGTGAAATATTGAACTGTTGGCGTTGATTTCCTCCAAAGTACATTTTAACCAGACTCCTTCCACGACCATTACAACTAGCTGCCACGCCAGCATAGAGCAGAAAATTACTGATGGCGGCGTTATTGAAATAAACAAAAATGAAAATTATTTTATATTCAAATTTAAGTCCACTAATTTTAATAATATTTTTAGTGAAAATTAAAATTAAGACAGAAACAATATTCTTTTAAATATAAACGATTTAAACAATGTGTGAATTAGCATGTTATTCTGAGAATTTTAAAGGACGTTTTTCATTTTATTTGCACACACCAAACTCCACTATCGCTGTTTCTTAGCTGCCATTCGTATACCTAATTTCTGTAACATGCTTGAATATAATTGACAGTTTGATCAAATCTGTCAAAAAAAAAAAAAAAAAAAAAAACTCTGCCAAGGTTGACAAAAAGTATTTGAATATACACACCAAGACATACGATAGCTAAGAACGGAAATTTACAGTCATGATTTTCGTATCTCATTGAAATGATGAAGCAAATGATCTGTTATGTATAAATAACTATATCACATGATTTTCCAAGTCAGCATTCTCAAGTGGTTGGTATACTTTTCACAAAGGCATTTCAATAATTTATAACAAACATTTGAAAATATATTCAAGGATAAAAGGACAGTACCTTCTACGCAATAGTTTCTATATTGTAAAAAGGTTGGTTCGTGAATTTTGTCACGTTGTTGCACACGAAAATAAATTTATAGAATGAAACTTTGATCCAGTATTTTATATACAAAAGAAATGTAAAGGAGAACTATTTTTGAGATGAAATATTCAAGGGAATACATAATATTAAGGTATGAAAGTCCCTGGCACTGAAATATTTTTACACACAATATAGATAGTTTTAGCTTTTAATTTGACATTTAGATATATCGACAAAATTTTGTCAGTTAATACTGACAATTTTCATACACATGTCAATGCAATGTATGCCAATTAACTAGAAATTAACAGCCAGGTTATACAACAAAAACGACTATTTCGGTTTTTCCACATTTAAGAAGACGCAAACTTAAACTTATTACTGTTAAGTTATATCACATCGGTATCGAGAATCACATTTGATGTCAACGCTCCGCAAGTTTTATTCTCAGTATAATGGCCAAGTTTGCAATTACCCTGTTATACAAAATGAAATGTTTAATTATCTGTTGAATAGTGTTTTTTTTATGGGGCGCCGTTTTACTTTTTAATAACAGTTAGTGATATCACTCTTTCGAATAGTTGATATCACTTATTCGAATAGATGGTATCACTCATTTGAATAGATGATATCACTTATGCGAATAGGTGATATCACTTTTATAAATTCTTAAGTGATATCACCTATTCGAATGAGTGATATCACCTTTTCAGATGAATGAGTGATATCACCCACTCGAATAAGTGTTTGTAAAGTGATATCACCTATTCGAATAGGCGAATGTACCACTTATGAATCAATACCAATGTATGTTCCCTACACAAAAATGAATATATCCCTGGGTCTAACAAAAATATGACTTGTGTAATCTTGGGCATTATAAATCAATTATTTTCTTGTTTCCTTATATTTGGTCTAGAGAATTATATACGGCCAAACCACTTTTAAAACAATTGTGTGCGGAAATCGGACCCTAGTTCAGAATGGCAGGAGTCGGCGGTATGGTTTTGGCGGCTCTGTTTGGTTTGAATGCTGAACTCCGTCCAAATCCTACAACAGACATTATTGATAATTAAGATGATTCAGATTCTGCAGCGCTGCGCCTTTAATACGATACCGTAATATCGTCCTTTGCGCTTTGTACTTCCATAGATATAGGCCTAGTGATATTCACTGCAGATCTACATTTATGGAAGAAATGGGGAGCATATGGTTTTAATTGTTTCCAAATTTGAATATTCGAGTGAGTGATATCACTTATTCGTTTTGTAAAGTGATATCACCTATTCCAATAGGCGATATCTTCTATTTGAAAGAGTGATATCACTTGTTCGAAAGAGTATTATCATTAATACGAATAGGTGATATCACGTATTCGTTTTTATAAGTGATATCACTTATTCGTATATTAAGTGATATCACTCTTTCGAATAGGTGATATGACTCTTTCAAATAGGAGATATCACTTATTCGAATAGGTGATTTCACTTATTCAGTATTCCAGTGGGTGATATAACCCAATCGAATAGGTGATATCACTTATTGAATAAGTGATATCACCTATTCGAAAGAGCGATATCACTAACTGTAAAAAGTAAAACGGTGCCCCATAGTTTTTTATTCGTCTGCACCCATTATGATGATAATTTGTTCCTCACATTTTTCATTTGAATATAACTGTAGATTCCCAACGGATATGACCGGTCAACAGAGGATGGTTACTTAGGCACCTGATCCTACCTCTAGATTTCCAGAGGTTTGTGTTTGTCCTATGTTTTTTTTTTATTTGAAAATATTTGTCTCCTTCACATAATGATTATTAATACATTGGTGTCTGCAATTACATATAAATATTCCCCGACTTGGGTATTAATTACTGTGTGCAATAAAACAGCATAAGCGGTGTAAATCAGATGTGGATACTTAAAAATTCTTAACAGCATTTAGAATTCACTGTATCAAAGCATACTTCTCTACTCTTTACACAACAATTGTACCCGGAATTTTAAATATCCAGTGATTGGGGGGGGGGGGGGGGGGGGGGGGGGGGGGGGGGGGGGGGGGGGGGGGGGGGGGGGGGGGGGGGGGGGGGGTGGTTATCATGATACTTATTTTGTCCAATACCACTCTGATTCTACACAAAAATACACTGAAGCTGATATAAAAAAGATGCTGGAATTTCGAATAGACAATATGCTTGTGATGTTCGGAGACGTGGTCGTTCAACAAAATGTCGACATTCCTATGGGAACCAATTATTGGCCGACCTGTTCCTTTATTCACACGAAGCAGACTTCATTCAGAAACTGTTGAAGCAAAAGAAGAAAACGTTAGCGGTGTCCTTTATTTAGACATTTAGATAATCGACGACGTTTTGTCAGTCAATTATGCCAATTTCCATACATATGTCAATGCGATATATCCCAACATCCGAAAATTCGCCCTCTCATCTAAGATGACGAAAATATTCAGCTATGAATAACATCATTTATGTATACAATGTAATTCATAAACACTGTATACATGAAGTTAAAATGAAATTCTACAGTCTGTCATTTTCATGGTAATTTTACCTGGCTTAAAAAGTTATCATTTTCTGTAAAGACATGAGGTTTTCGATAGTTATATGGATTGATTAATTGTTACCCCTCTCTCTTTCTCTCTCTCTCTCTCTCTCTCTCTCTCTCTCTCTCTCTCTACACAAAACATCGAACTGATTCAAGGACACACTGTGACACTACCTATTTTCAAAAGTGCTCTGATGTCAGGTCGTTCACGATTAATTTGGCACAATTTTTTAATGGAACACAATAGCCATGGAATTCTATCTCCGTCGGCCGCTAACATATCTTGTATAAAGTTGCCTATAAATCATATATCCAGTGGATTTTGATAAAAGAGTGTAATTGCTTTCTCTGGAATAACCTAAATTCGTAACTTTATAACTTACGGTCTGACCTACCTAAAATATGTGAGCAAAGTTTGACAGATCTAAATAACACTCTGCTGGAACGTGAAAGCAATGTGCTAAATACTTGTAGTGGATATAGTTATAAAATTTGGATGTTGGCAACTTCACCATATGTCTGTGAACACATCGACTAAAACCAAAATAAATAACAAAACACTTATAACTGGACACTTTTCTGCAACCAATTGATATAGATAAAATCATAGTTTTAGTTGAAGTATTCGCTGGTAACCAAAGCAACTAGAACAAACCAAAGACGAAAATCTGTGCCTGAATGACGGGCAATTTGATATCTAATAATGTACAAACCACGACCGGTGGAAAACAATATACAAATACTTTAGTATCAATGTAGGAGTATTATACATCTAACGTACAAAATATGATATTGAATAGTATATTACGCCTCGTTCAACAATTTTTATTTTTAAGGTCGGCGGACACATTTTAATGGTGGTGGAGAGAACTCGGTTACAATGTACTCGGGAAGATACCACTCGGTTACAATGTACTCGGGAAGAGATCACCGGCCTTCCGAAAGTACACTGACAAACGTTCTCACAAAAATCGGCTTAGGCTCGACTTGTCGCTTACCAGAAGTGAGAAACGTCATGGTTCAAAGCGTGATGCTCTGTACAAATTAACGTTCCATATATAGACAAAATTATACATATAATTCTATTTATCGGATGATACAAATAGAAATATTTGTGTAATTTTGAATTTCTTTATTTATTTAATTGTGTCCATAATTTTTAAAGTCGAACATCTTTTAACAACGTCTTTATCGTATTGTATGGACGTATTGAACTTTGTGCTATAGCTGTATGATTACACATGCATGCTCTACTTTTTTACGTCATTCATCAAACAACGAGTTTATACTGATAAAATCATACATCCTATCTAACAAAGTACAATGCAAATAAGACAAATAACATCACTAAGGCTTGTGAAAACTTGTAAAATGACTGCATTTATTTCTTGACCCTAAGAAAATCAACGGACATCCATGCCAAATAATTCATTTTTGGAGAAAAAGCACAAGAAATGAAACCCAAGGAAATAAATGATTTTTATTAGTTTATATTAGGAGTAACACAATGTGTTTGATGGACGTTTTAGCTCTGATAACCCCGAATCTTTGACCTGGTTTAAGCCCACGATGATATCCATGATTCCGTTAATTAAAGTGAACTTAAAGGTAGAAGTTATTTAGGTTTTACTGAAAAAAAACTAGCTTTATTTACAGAAAAATTAGGAGTAACTCATAATTGTGATTTCGGCGTGCTCTATCAGTTAAACCTAGTTTTTCTCCATTAAACCTAGTTTTCCCAGTAACCCAGATTTAACTGAGAAAAAAGTTTCACTGCGCCGAAATCACAAACATTAGTAAAACCTGGCATCATGTGTCCGTTTTACCCTCATTTGATATACCTAAACGGATACCGATTTTGAGCTACCACATTTATACTGGATACCTAAACTTCATAAAACTCCATATAAGCAAAGATGCATAGAAGGATCCAGCAAATGTTCTAACAAACCTTTATCTTTACTCCTTACCAAGATATTGACAGCTGTTAAGGAGAACCTTCAACAATACTGTACAGTTGCTTATTCCAGAAGCGGTGTAAATCAGATGTGGATACTAAAAAATTCTAAACAGCTTTTAGAAAATTTGAAGGCACACAGTTTTTCTCGAATTCACAGTATCAAAACATATGACTTCTCTACTCTTTACACAATTATTCCACATGAAAAATAAAAAAAAGGCTTTTTAGCATTATAGACTACTGTTTTTTCACTAAAGGTGGTACCCGAAAATTGTAATATCTAGTGATTGGCTATCAGAATACTTATTTTGTCCAACGCCACTCTGATTCTACACATAAATACACTGAAGTTGATATAAAAAGATGCTGGAATTTCTAATAGACAATATATTTGTTCGGAGACGTGGTTTTTCAACAAACTGTTGGCATTCCCATGTGAACCAATTGTGCCCCTTTATTGGCCGACCTGTTCCTTCATTCAGAAAAAGTTAGCAGTGTCCTTTAATTTGACATTTAGATATATCGACGACGTTTCTCAATTAATAATGACAATTTTCATACATATGTCAATGCATGTTAATTGCATTAGATTAACTCTGCCTTACTATTTGTATATGAAAACCACTGGACCTGACCTTATTCTCACAATAAATATAGGAATATAAGATTTGTTATGCCTGTGTATAAATTGCTTTTCTACGAGTATCGATTAAGGAACAGGTTGGCCAATAAAGGGACACAATTGGTTCCCATAGGATGCCGACAGTATGTTGAAAGACCACGTCTCCATAATTACAAATATATTGTCAATTAGAAATTCCAGCATGTTTTTATATCATCTTTAGTGTATTTATGTGTAGAGTCAGAGATGTGTTGAACAAAATAAGTATCATGATAACTAATCACTACATATTTAAATAATCGGGTACCACCTTTAGTGAAAAAGATTGAATGTCTTTCTTTTAATTTGTATGTGGTTTTTGTTGTGTAAAGAGTACAAAAGTCATATGTTTTGACACAGTGAATTTGAGAAAAATTGCCCTCAATTTTTCTAAAATTTGATAAGATGTTTTGCTCAAAATCAGCATCGTTTGTAGGTACATCAAAAGAGCGTAATAAAGACACATGATTTTGAAGGATCTCGTCTACATGTGTATGTAGGATTACCAGAATTCGTTGTTGAGTATGGCGTAAAAAAAAAATAAATAAATAAAACCAGAATTCATATTAAATCCTAGTTCTTCTAATGAACAATTATAGTAATGTGTATTACAAATAAAAACTATATTATTTGAGCCTTTCTCTGCTGGAACCAGTACATATTGTAATCTATCTAGTTCAGTTACTACTTTTTGATCACCAAATACAGAGGGGTAACGTGTTTTCAATATTCCTGAGGTTTTCGAATATTTTATAAACCATCGTATAGCTTTTAGCCATTCAGACAAAGTGTGTGGTTCCACGTCTTTATGCTTGGCCCATAGTCTGGCATAAACTTCGACAAATCCATAACTAAACTGAAATTCTGACTCCAAATGAAGGATTGGGCTTTGCGGTATTTATTTAAAACAAATATCTTGTCCTGAAGACCAAGATGACATCGTGACAAAATTCAACCCGCTTTCTTTTTTGTGGAGTTAAAGAACTTAAAAATAAATTCTAAATATTAGATTTCAGCAAAATGCATTCACAAGATCATTGTCCTTCTTAATCATAGGTTAGGAACATAAAGTGACTGCATTAGAGTGCACGAATGGGAATAAAATAGGGTAATCAAACACAATCCGAGTTATGTGTGTACATTTGTTTACAATTTATGGAGGTGCATCCGTGACGTCATACCGCATGTCTTTTTATGGGTAATCGTTCTATTTCACTTGCAAGCGTGGCACTTCAATGTACCTAATTGATCAGTTAAGTGCAATCTTACTAGAAACCTATCTCACATCGATCCAGTTTTCTGATGTGTCACTTATAAAATAAAATTAAGTTGTTAACAGTAAAACCAGTTCCACAAATAGTCGTTTCACACAACATTTTCAATTCACAATGAACAGATATCCAATACAAAGATAATTTATTGTGTATAATCTTTTTCTGGTTAAAGTCACGTGCAAGAGAAGATATTGTAATATTTGACATTGTGTACAGATATCCATTCCGAACAGAGGAAAAAGTACAAATAAACAAACGACCAAATTAAAAACAACAGCGATTAGAAATATAACAGTTAAAAAGATTAGAATTTTAAGGGTTAAATTGTTTCGAAGAAGTGTGGTTTAACTAAAAAGGTAACTTCAAATTGGGCTGAATTTTGGCCTAATGTATGTCATTGTCAACAAGATTTAATCGGAGTAACGTAGGCTAATATACATGATGTGCTGGGTCTGTATCAGGCCATTTTTCTTGAAATGATGTTTTAGTTTTAATGCAACCTCGTTTTCGATATTTCTTCATTACCATACTGTTTTTTTTAGAGTTTATAATTAGGTTTGCTGTTACAAAACAGTGATAAGTTAGTTATTCAGCTATCACAAGATCTCTGATTAATTAATTAATTGGTATAGAAGTTTGAAAATACAAAGAAAGTACAAGTACATGTATACGCAAATAAACATTCAGTGCGCCGCCATGATAGAGTAGTTAGAGCACCGCGTTTTGAACCATTATGTATCTCACTTCTGGTCAGCACAACTTCGCGCCGGCTGGAACCTATGACGATTTTTGTTAGAAGATTTCCCAGTTTACTTGTGGAAAGCCGTTGGTCTCTTCTCGGGTAACCGGGTTTTGGTCGCCACCATGTAATTGTACAATTTTTCAATTTGGCTTTAAATACTACTAAAAATCAAACAAAGTTCCTGAAATGGTACTTTAATAGTTGTATATTTATGTTATTAAACTACATTTTTTACATATAAAATATTGATCAGTTAGTTGACAGAGGCTTATCATAGCGACATCAAGGATAAAATAAACATTATAAACGTGTTTGGTTGAAAGTGATTGTGGAAACAAACATACATGAAATAAACACCGACCTTACTAGTTGGTTACAATTTAACCGTGTCAAACTCTATTGACCATAAGAGGTGAGCCTGCAACAATAGCAAAGTCCATACCATTATGATGCTTAAGGGGTGATAGGGTACAAGGTTCATGGATAAAATGAATAGGAAAATTAGCCATAACACCACTTCAAAGTTCAACATATAATCACATATAATATATGTTAATAGGGAACTGTGGAGTTATCCCGGAATACCGTTATAATCCAGCTTTTATTATCGTCATTATGTGATTGTTGAAAAATGTTCCTCAACATTGTTTCCGGTTTCAGAAATATATAGAAATTCCCGATCGCCAAGCTAGTGTTGGAAAGTTCCTGGGTTCGATTCCCGGTCTATCTGCAAATTTTTCTCTGCCTACTACATTTCAATAAATTGGCGTTCAGCAAAGTAACCCACTGTGGTATATATTAGGAGTCCCTTTGGTGTCCTTACACAAAATGACGTAAATGTGCAAAACATAAGGATGTTCCATGTACATTATGAAGATAAATATGAAAACCGGAAGAACAATTTAGGAACAGAATCGAAAAAAAATATCGGAAATACACGCAGGATCATAACGGTAATCCGGGCTAACTAGAACGTTCCATATTGGAATATCTGATGCTACAATGTCATTCTGGTTTATACAATCGGGATTTCTTTTTCTCAGCGGGGACACATCGGTAAGAATTAGGTCCAGTGATGACGTAATTGATTTCAGTAAAGTATTCCAAATTCATCGTCCTTTCATCCAGGGAGTCTTCCCATATTTTCTGAAGAACTGGTGGTAATGGATCGAATCCTCCCAGTTTTGCCAGTTCCCTGTTCAGTTGCCATTGGCGGTCTCGGTCTCCAAAGTAATGGGCATATTTAGTTTTTACTCCCTCTTTCATTCTCGCCTGAAATTCCTCTTCGCTCTCTTTCTCCATTTCTTTCTTAGAAGGTAATGCGACCTTCCCTTGTAGCATACGTACAGCCAGTTTTGCCATTTCATGATATTGAGGAAAGTATGACCATTGCCGAGGAATAGCGAGGAATATCAAATTTGGGTATTTGATGTGAACCATGTGCTTGTAGACTGGGGTAATCCTGTTATCCTTCACCTGAATTACATTTTCTTTCAAAAACGGAAACGCATAATCATAGCCGGAACAAAATATGACCGCGTCTACTTCTACGTGGCTTCCATCTGGGAAAACTACCGAGTTTTCAGTCATTTTCACAAATGTTGGCTTTTGCTCTATGTATTCAGGAAATGAAGGCGGTATATCAGTGCGGAGATGACAGGCATATAGCTGTGAAGTAAAAATATAGAAGTACCAATGGTTATTCGAAAAGTCCATTAGAATTCGACAAATTGGATATTATTACCGTCTCAACATGAAGACCAATTAAAAAGTTAACTTGGTGAAAATATCGTCAGTTACTTTTTATCTGATTGGCGTATGGGAGTCATTGTATTGGTATATTTTGGCCATTGTTTAATTTTGGCCAATTTACCCACCCTATAAAAATGTCCAAAATTATACTGTCCAAAATGTGTATACATTCATCGGCTGGATAATCTGGATATGTTTCTAACATTTACCCGGAATTATTTCTAACTTTCATAGATGAATTTCAGCGGTCGCTGGTCATAGAGAGCAGGTGGTCACTATATAGGGTAAGGACATATGGCAATTAAGCAAGAGTAATATTGAAAACGGTCACTAAAGGCAGATTAGACCAATGGCCAAAGTTTAACTGGTAAAAAAATTAACCCGTCATTTTACGACCAAAGTGGCCAACTTTTAAGCGATGCCAAAATATCCCAATTTACAGTATCTAACATAGAGAGGGAGACTCTGTAAAACGTCCATAGTGACCATTAAAAGATTTAAAACAAACAATTTCAGATCATTACTTTTCAAAAGGAATATGTCCAAGTATTTCTGCGGGGTGGGATGGGGTGGGGTTACGATCTTATTGTTTTTTACTTGCAAATGAATTGAAATTAGTGTCTGCATACCAATTAAAATGTAAACACGCACAAATTATTCGGCAACTCATGTGACTTGATTACTTTTCGTTTTAGTTAGTCACAGTTGTAAAACGTTTTCTAAATATGTCACGAATTGTGAAGGTGTTTATTTCTTAATGGGCAAAAATACTTTTAAAAGTCAATTATGACAAAAATTCCTATCAAATTGTCATAATTACAAATATATTTTTGCTGTGATTGAACGGTTTTGTTACAACAGTATATCTGTATATCTGTACCTATTCATTATTTGCCTATAAATACAAAACAATAAATATATCCTGAACCAGTTGTATATGGTTGTGCTCCAGAATACTATCTAACATTTGTATTTGTAAGAGGGGACTTCATAGAGTTTAACAAGATCCCCGTATCGACCATAAAACTTCCTTCGAGACGATTTGAAGCGGTCAGCAAGGTATTCAAGATGTCCAGGATACCTTTACAAATGGTGGGTATTGGACAAAACGGACCAAAGATGGAATTAGGTGTTTTACAAATAAGAATGATTTTTCTCACTTTTCAAAATTAAATCATATTCCTTTTCATGTCTCGTGAAATTAAATCTTATTGGTATACGAGTACTCAGTTAACTGATTACTCGTTAACCGCTCTTATTTATATACCCATATACAGAAAGAGAGCAAAGAAACCAAAGTATTAACAGTCAAATTTACCAAATGGCAGTATACAAATCTGGTAAGCATTAAACAAACAAGGACCTTTGGGAGATCTAGATGAGGAATCAGGTGTCATGGAGAATTATTGAAGCACTTCATATTTAATTATTATTACATGTTCGCTTTACCTTATTAACAACAATTACGACTTTAGTCATTTAAAAGAAAATGCCGGAAGTTAATAGGCTTTCAAACAAAACTAAAGAACATTTTCTCAATCTTACCTCAACCTAAATTAGATCTTAACAGTTTATGAAAATTACCGCCTGCTATATTAGCAAATATAAATTATAACACTTACAACAATAACAATAATATCTGGATCTGATCGCATGTCATCAATCCTAAATCGTTTGTATGGTCTCAACACCAAAAGAAGTCTTAGACTAAAATCTTTCGTAACCCAATGAGCCCGCCTCCCCTTATATACATTACGCTCCGCAGAATTATGCAATCGCATATAAAATTCAGTGCTGGGCTGTTGATGTAAGACAACTTGTTCCGTAATTACCTTTTTGACAAAGGGTGCAATTTGTAGGCAAATATCTTCGCCAGAGAAATGGCACCCAAATACTGCAACAGTCAGCCCATCAAAATGTTCCGGTTTCCTATAGTTCCGGCTATGTATAATCCTTCCCTTAAACTTGTCCATCCCAGGTATGTCCGGTACATTCTCATGGAAGTCTTGTCTAGGAAAATAATATGTACAAAATGAGCTGGACAGATTGTTTACCCATTCTACAACATTTTAAATTGCATATAGCAATAACGTTAACGGGTATAACTTTAATTTTTTGTAAAACACCTCATTTGATTGGATGAGAATGCTAGGCTAAATCTGTGTAACCTACTTTGCTATGACGCAAGGAACTACGTCAGCCATTGCTAGGACAACAAGTGCAACTGTTCAATATATAATTGCGCTTCAGCATCAATTGTTTGTGTTGTATTTTTTTTTAAAAATCGTTATAAGAATTTAAAATTTAATCTAAAGGATTGTATTTTTCACTTCTTATTAAATTATGATGATTAACATTAACTTAACTTTTCAGTTGTTTACTGAAAAATAATTAATGCGCAATAGAAAGTGTACTCTGTCTCAACATTGGTTATTTTTCAGTAACCATCTGAAAAGTTGATGTTAATCCTTAATGCAACTACGATATCTACAAAAAGTCATGAATCGTAATTTAAGAAAAGACATTTCTTCACAATAAAACTGGGCCGAATGTTTTCCCGTGAAATAAATACAAATATAAAGCTGTTCCTTATATCAATATATATTTTTCCAATATTTCACTAAGTCATTCTCAACTCACCCACTGCACACAAACACAGCGTCAAATATCTCCGTGCTCTCAGTCTCCGTATCCCGGATATCTGAGTACGTAACTTTCCATTTTACACTCTCAGTTTCTTTTGTTTCGAGAGGACTGATATCTTTCACAATCGTGTGTACCTACGAAAGTATTTACATGTAAATTTAAATTCAACGTCCACAGTCAAGTTTGAAAAACAAAATAACAGTTAAGGAATAAGACTTAGTCACAACTACGATGCGTATAGGCAATCCTACGGCTACTGTCGACAAGGTAACTCAACATTTCAGTTAGTAAAACATAGTTATTTCTATCAAGGTTATTACTCTTCAATTCCTTATATCCTTGGAACAAAAATTTATAACTAAGTAGCTTGTGTTTGTGTATGAAATGTTCATTTGTTGAACACGCACAGACATATCGAATTATTTAGTAGATGAAAACACCATATGCAAGGGACGTTACAACTTAAAGGTGTGTTTAGCTGTGTTTGTTTGTTTTTAAAATTTTCCTATTTTACTACTTGAAACTCAGTTTGGCAATTATTAACTTGCAATTGATTAATTCAACCTTACTAATTGTAAATGCATACAAAAGATGTCCTTATTTTCACAAACTATATCGGGATATAAGATTTTTATGTCTGTATATAGCTCTCATTTGTTATTACACATCAAGTACAAGTAGTAAAAGGACAAATAATCGAAATATGTTTTGTAAACAAAGCCAACGCCCCTTTAAATGTGGCTATAGTAAGTTAAATATGCAATGGGATGTATAATAATTATGTGCTTTATTCTCTGATGTCTTTAATTTAAAGTTCGCTAGGATATATCACGTCTTCATGAGTAGGGAAATTGTCCTAATAATTGACAAAATGTCAACACGTCGTCGATATATCTAAATTTAAACCACAGCTACCTTTTTCATCTTTTGATTAGAAACTTCTAAATGAAGTGTGCGTCATGTGAATAAATAAACCTGTCGACCAATAAAGGGAAACAATTGATTTCCATGGGAATGCTGACTGCTTACTGAAAGACATGGTCTCCAAAAAGTATACTTTTAAAATTAGCGGTGTTTGACGAAATAAGTATCGTGATAACATTTAGTAAATATATACAGATTATTATTACAGTAACTTGATCCTTCGAGTTAGATCTGATGATCTGCCCCTGTCAACGAGACGTTATCCGGCTCTTAGGATCAAGTTACTGTTATAATGATTATTATATACCTATCTATAATATACTTATCAATTATATACGGATGTACATAATCGGATGTATCACAAGGTAAAAATACGGATTTGTTTACACTGAGCCTAGTAACCTCCGGCACTGTTGCTATGGGGAAGTATATCGCGGAAGAAAATATCAACTGTACAAATATGGAGTTTGTTCATTGATCATGGTAACTTTCGGTATTGTTAGCATGGGGAAAGTAGTACTGCTTTGTTTACTACGTCATCAGTTTCAGAGATGGGTGATATGGATTCAGAAAACTATAGTGTGGTGTTCCGGAAAGTCAGATCACACTCTAAAATCAAAGTATCGGAATACTGATAGGTATATAATAAATATAGATTAATTTGTAATACCACTTGTAATAAACAACAATTGTCAATGATATTGAAAATTCTATCTTCGAATTTTCCAAGTTCATTCATTTATTGTATATAGAATAGCGAAATCGTATGTAATAATATTATGAATGATATCAAAGCTATATTTTATAAAATTGGTCTAAACAAATGCATAAGACTATTGTTTCTGTCAAAAAAACTTCATTAGTTAAACTTGAATTTAATGTAAATGTATATTTCCGAAATAATAAGCGGTATCATACAAGCGAAATAATAAATCTAAATGCATTAATTAAAATACTAAATTATGGTAAAATTGTTTGTTTTTCTTACTGGATCGCAATAGGTCACGTGAGTGAGTCATGAAATCTACTGGAATTGTAAAATATCCTCTTACTTTCATATACTGCCTCAATGAATAATGGTCGATAAAATTGTTTAGATATTCCCGGACCTGCTGCCTTGGGATGTAGGACTTGTTCCATTCTTTCGGAAAAGGAAATCCGGGAATTTCCATTATTTCTTTCGGAATATTTGTTCTTGTGAAAAGAAATGAAAGAAATAGTTTAAGATGAATAGGTGAATACAATTATGTAATAATCATAAAAAGCAGTCGCAGTATGATGACAACATTATTTTACCTGTAATATTATCTAAATATTATACCATTGTTTGCGTCTTCAAGGTGAATCCAAAGACAGCTTGAATTATGTTGATTATATAACCTGTTTGTCATTAGTTTTAACTTTTTATATTTCTGAAAAATGTATATGTACCATTGATTTTACTTTCGCTTTGCATGTTCAATTTTGGTACATGCATATACTTGCATATACTAATGTTTTATACGAATTTATTTTTACTTTAATTTGCATATAAAGGTGACGGCTTATCTCGGTCATCGTAATTATAAAGGATGCTTACAACACCTATTATCTACAGAACGTGGCATCTTCTATATATACATATATAACTCTTTAACCCCCAATTTTTTAAATGGTATTATCTATTGTCTAGATCGATCTACTGCAGCATGTAGGAATGGACGGGTTAAGCGAATATTAGATTCAGCGAAATAATAAAACAATTGACATTCTAATTGATTATTCATGATGTCGCAATGTTATTACTGTCAAGTACAGTACATGTTGCAGGGGGTAATCTATTTAAGCATCGTATAAAATTGTTTCAAAAATTTCATATAAATACAACATATACTTACTTCAGCTTGTCATACATCGCAGAATGCAGAGGTAAACCAAAGTCGTTCTTCCCCGTCTGGTCACTGTACACCCATACACCACCCGGCCAGAAGTTCTTCTCAAATGCAACTGGTTCAAACATTTGTGATGACGTTGTCAGATGCTATGATTCAAAATAGTTTTTATAAATATTATTAAAAAATACCAAAGTTATAGTTTATAAAAATGTCCAAACAAACCACTTCTGTCAATAAGACATCATTATTTCGTTGAGGTAGAATTAAAGGAAATATATTTACGAAAGAAAAGGTGGTATCATACAAGTCCAAATAACAAATCTAACGTATTGCCGAATCCGTCTAAGAGTACCCACTGTAAAAATCAATATTTTTGACAATTCAGAATTTAAATGGTGGTATCTGAGTATAAAACAGTTGTCAGGTAACGAAGTACCAAGCACTGGGTTTATTTATACCCCCGGGGACTCAGACGGAACACAAGCAGTGACAGCGACCAGTGGTTATAAATAAAAAAAATATCAAAGTTATAGGTTTACAAAATTGCCCAAACAAATGCTCACGACGATTACTTATGTCTATAAGACCTAACAGTTGATCGAATTTAATGAACATATACTTTTCTAAAGAAAAAGTGGTATAGTTAAAGGCCAAATAAAAGTCTAAACGTGTTGCCATAGCAGTCTAAGAGTACCCACCGGAAACATGAAAACTTCTCATAAAAGGACTTTGAATCATGTTGAGTTATATGGGCTTGGAATCTCAATGAATCCTGTGAAATATTTTATGATCTGCCAAGCTGTCCTTTTAAAATTGGTTTCCAGATAGATTAAGATTTACAGCCACGCATTAATCTCATTGAAACATGATTATGTTTTGTTTACTTTTCGAAGGAATCAGTTGCCTATGATATGGTTGTATCAAAACTAAAATATTGCCAAAATGTTGAATATAAAAAATTCAGATACTAAAGTATAAATCAATAGAATGTCCAGGACATAGATACAAATCCGGTAAAAATGAACAAACACGGACCTCTGGAAACCAAGAGGTGGGATCAAGTGCCATGGAGGAGTAAGTATCCCCTGTCGACCGGTCACATCCGCCGTGAGTCCACAGTCAAGTCCAATGAAACACATAAAGAGTGTATCCTCGTCACAATTGGTACAGACGTCTCCAACGATAGTCTGTGATATGTACATTTAAAGTGAAACAACCGCCAACGAAAAAAGGCAACTCAACATTTCACTTAGTGAAACAGAGTAGTCGCAAACAATGATGTGCAGTTTATACCTGCTAACATGACCACGTATTGTGAAATATGGCGGTCAGAAAAATGTTGCTTAGTAGAAGAACGGTTTATTTTTCCTTTGCAATCTCAAAATTAAAGGGGTTGTGGTTTAAGTGTATCCATGAATCCATACGTTAACTACAAAGGTTCAGTAAATTCTGGAGCAATATGTGTGTTTGCATTATTTCATTGGTCGGCGACGTTCAAACCTCGCAGGGGATTCACATTGTACTACTTGGCTTATAAGACCACACAGATACGCATACAGAGAGAGAGAGAGAGAGAGAGAGAGAGAGAGAGAGAGAGAGAGAGAGAGAGAGAGAGAGAGAGAGAGAGAGAGAGAGAGAGAGAGAGAGAGAGAGAGAGAGAGAGAGAGAGAGAGAGAGAGAGAGAGAGAGAGAGAGAGAGAGAGAGAGAGAGAGAGAGAGAGAGAGTTTTGACACTGACTTCAATACGTCGAAAATATATCGTATCACTAATTTTGTCAATAAACCGGTATTGCATTTAATCTGTCAGTAAGTTTTAATCAACAATGTGCAGGTATTAAATACGGTTACATTGTGACGGTTTAAAAAAAAAGATCTTGTCGGCGATTCCAGAGTCAGAAATGAAGTTTAAACACAAGGGGGTAGAAAGACACAAGGAGATAATAAACGGGTAGTATAACTGCTAGAAACAATGTACATGGGTGGTATTTAAGTCCCGTGGAATACATATTTCAAGTCTAGAAAATGAAACTTTTAATATCAAACACGATCAATGTCAAATGTTTATCAATATGTTAGAATAAGTTAGAATTTCTGAGATACAAAAAATAGTTGTTAGGGTACAACATGATTATGCATTTGAATTCACCCATTATGCAGCGAAAATATGATAACATTATCAAATACAATTACAAGAACTTATCAATTCAAATTATACACTTTTGTATGAACACGATTGACGCATGATTTAACAAATAGGACAGCATGGAGAAATGGGTTATAGTTGATATCTGCAGCAGTGTCACCGACATATTAAAGCAGCATCAGCTGTGTTTACCAAAGAACTTGTTCGTAATGCACAATAACAAATAAAGCTGCTTTTATATATTTAAGCATAAAAAATTATGTACCAATATATTTTAAAAAAGTAAGGTAAGGTCGGCGGTATTCATTTGTAAATAGCAAGGTTGAGTGAAACATTTGCAGTTTATAAAGTATCAAACCTTATTTACTCAAGCAATTTAACGAAATAAATATAGGAATTTTGTTGTTATTATATATTAATCTAAGTCGTAAAAATGCGAAAAAAAACCAAAAAAAAAACCACAGATAATGTTCCTTTAAAGCACTTGTCTGTTTTCCACATTAGGCTATTCCATATTTCTCTGTTTAAACTGATAGATTTTTTTCCAGATCATAAAACAAGATAAAATGAAATCACAAACATCTAGGGAAAAAGTTCGGAAAAATGAACAGTTCAACATGAACATTTATTTTCATTGATTGTCATTTCATAGGTTATATTTAGTAGGCCAATGGGTCATTTAAAGATTAATGTTGTTTTTAGTTTGTTAACACATTAGCAAAAAATACTAAAATGTGCATTAAATTACATTTCTCCTGAAAGTTCATTGTGTTATATATATATATATATATATATATATATATATATATATATATATATATATATATATATATATATATATATATATATATATATATATATATATATATATATATATGAATTCCTTCGTACGACAGTCTGTGATATGTACATTTAAAGTGAAACATTACCTGAGATAAAATTTGTGATTTTACAATTAACATAACCATAACAATGCTTTCTATCATTATAAGCGATGGACCACACCGTGCACAGGATGTTCGAAAGATTAGGAGTGTTTACTTATAGAGAGTACATAAAGTACATAAATAAAAATATGATAGATATCTGGAGCATGAACAATTAAGCAGAATGAAAATTGATCTATAGCTTAATATAAGTAGACTTAGATCGTCTAAACGGAAAATAAAACAGGTAAAATATCTTCGGCATGCATATACAAATCTGGCGATATTGATCACAGATATCTGGAAAGCCAGAAGTGGGATTAGGTGCCATGGAGGAGTAAACACCTTATGTCACACCTGGTCCCAGCCATATCGATGTTTTTAAATTTTCTAAACTTCCACATGTTTCACTTTGTTTATATCAACTAGAATGGTATTTATCCCGATTTCAGCATTAATTCCCTCCGTTTTATTAGTTTCGATTAATTTCTCTCTAGCCTCAATTGGAATGTCTGATGATTGTAAATAAATGTAAATAGTTTAACGTCATCAAAATGGTATTGTAAAATCCAATAGAGTGTATATATATATATATAATATTTACCTTTAGAGCCACTATACCCGATGGACCCGTTCCGATAACAGCTACTCTTTGCTTATCTAGTGAACGATTCATTTTGTCTTCAAATGCTGAAATATATGTTTAACGACCCTAAAATATCGTCATTTCGCAAAAAACGTTGACCTTTCCTTGTTTCGCATACTAGGATATATTGTGATAACGCAACTGAGAAAGATTTATCTAATGAAAGTCATGGAAATTTAAAGAGAGAGAGAGAGAGAGAGAGATAGAGAGAGAGAGAGAGAGAGAGAGAGAGAGAGAGAGAGAGAGAGAGAGAGAGAGAGAGAGAGAGAGAGAGAGAGAGAGAGAGAGAGAGAGAGAGAGAGAGAGAGAGAGCGAGCAAGCATTGTTTCATTCATTCGGGGCGAAACAACGAAAAGTCACCAATAAAGTAAAATCAAAGCTCGTCCTTTCAGGACGAAACAACGAAAGGTTGTCAATAAAGAATTACCTTTCGGGGTTAAAGGTTGAAACAAAGAAATGACACAAATCAGCCATCGCAAGAAATAGCTCAATCATATACCTTTGACAGCAATAAGTCAAGCAGATAATTATAAAGTCGATCTGCTAGAAAATATTTTGCCTGTACGTCAGAAAAATATTTTCACGTTTTAGATCTAAGCGGTTTTATCTCATTTACCTTTGCATAATATACATATTTACTCTCATGTTAGTGTAATATGCTTTGACTGTGCACTGAAAGGAATTCAAGATTATCTTACATTAGAATACTAAGTAGTCTTGTCATGTTACTTTGACTTACATTCGGAATTAATGGCTACATAGGCGCCATAGACTTATCTAATCACTTCTGTGCCATTAAGCCGATTTTGGGCGGATCATAGGTCTACGTTGAGTGCCAGTGGGCCGATTTTGGGCTGATGCAGGTGCTCTTTTAAAATATTTAATTTATGTACTTGAATTCGTTTATTTATTATTAATTCAATATGAAATTCCATCAAAACAGTAATAAAATAATTGTATTCAACCGAAACTTTAACATTTCGATCACCAAATACCCTTGCATTATCTTTGATGACGTCATTTTAGCCCCAACATAAACCTAATTAGTTTTTTTCGTTAGTCAGAGTTATCTCCCATGTCAGCAGATATCAATTGTGATTTCATTGGTTTGTGCGCAAAATGAGAAAAGTTATCAATTGTGACGTCATATGTTTGCGTAAAAACGACGTCTTATTTTCACGTAAAGATATGACGTCAAAATCGATACCTGTTGACATGGGAAATAACTCTGACTAACGAAAAGACGAATGACTGTGATATTCTCTACGACACGTTTTTACGTTAAATATTTCGGGCCCCTGGCAGCGAAAGGATTAAGGTGAATTTACTTTTTTCATGTTATGCTATATTTTTAACATTTTTATTAGTTGAACGTAATCGTTTTGATGTTAACAAAATTATTCTGCTTTTATATGCATGTTTTATACAATTGATGCAATGCGTTCTGGTAATAATAATAATAATAATAATGATAATAATAATAATAATAATAATAATAATAATAATAATAATAATAATAATAATAATAATTATAATAATGAAATGCGCATTGTTTTTCTAAAATCTAAAACTTCATAAAAATTCATCCTAACTAATTATTATGATCAAAATTTTAAAACTACTTTCAAACTCAAGTCCAATAATATTATTGATAATAGTGTCTTACCTTGATTTTTGCTTAGACCTCAAATGTGCCGTTCGCCGTAAACTGATGTATTTGTATTAAAACAGTTTAAAGTCATCTTGTTTGGTTCATTGCTCATACCAACCAGTGTACCGTAAGTACAAACTGACAAGTGAAGACATTGCGACATCGATTTATTTCAGTTGAGAGACTTATTATGTGTTCAAATCATATGAAGTTTTAAAATAAATATTATGCATGCTTTCTGGTCTTTGCAAATCTTTAATGGAGACGCTGAATCAATTCCTCTGCCAACATTGCAATTTCATTCCCACAATCAACTCATGCACAGTCAACAAGAAGTGGTATTTGCATTTCTGCTAAAAATTACAAAATTGAATAAGCTTTAAATCATTCATAATTATCAAAATCATTGTATGAAACACCAGGGGTGCGACTCAAACACTTATAAATCAATTATCATCATTTAAATCCCCCTATAAGGCACAGTCCACCTCATTGTAACCTACTTTTTACACATGCGGGGCCTGCATTACCATCAAAATTAATGCAAAATATTTACTACTTTTATTATTTGTTGTAATCGAATTTTAAAGAATAAAAAACAAACATCAACCTACTTTTCATAGACAATATTGATGGTCTGATATCAAAAGTAGTTGGACATCGCAGATTAATATACTTGGTCATAATATTGCGGTGAGAACTGAATATAGTTGACGACTTTTGTTATTTTGGAATTATTCGATATTATAATGGTAAATATCACAAAACAAAGGGATATTAATATTTACAATGTCGTAAAGCTTTGTTTGCTCTGAAGAGAAACTGTGTAGATGTGTAAATTTTAATTTCTGTATTTTTTGCGTTTGATACTTATGTAGCTAGTATTGCTTATGATTAATGTAAAGATGAAAAACTTTTCTTAGTTTTAGTCACGTGATGTCACAAATATATTCACAAAATATTGTATTTGAGTTAAACTCATGTGTTCTGTTTGTAGACATCCCATTCGTATGTTGTTTTTGCAACCATATTTGTGTAAACCGACATTTAATCAGTATGAGAAAATTGTCAGATGTTTACACCTCTCATTCCATAGTTTGACAATTGATACAGGTTGTTTTACAAAACGTCCTCTAGAAAAACGAGATTCGCCAGAACGCCTCTGATTTTTATCTAAGGTTGAAATGTCCAGGTTTTTATTACCTTAGAATAAAAAAATTGATACCCCAGCTTTTTATTGTCTTAGATAAAATTCTTGGAACCCCGGTATTATCAAGGATCCTTGTAACACTATGAGGTTCGATATTTTTATTCTAGTAAATATAAACAGATAATAAAATTGATGTACTCTGGGATAAATTAAAACATTATTTGACAAGAGATGCGGGCAGCTGATTTAGTAACACAATTCATATTTTGGACGGAGATGTTATCAACACATTTTTATCACAATTAATTATAAGAATTTAAAAAGAAATATACAAATTGATTTTTTTATTATTGTTTCAGCTACAAAGATAAGTTGGTCATTATCTGACACTGTATACTTGGTAAACAAGTTTAAATTTTCGATTGTAAAGTTAAGTAATATAATGTACTAACACTGTACTATTTATGTTGGTGTCAAAAGGTTACAAAAGGTCAAACCTTGACAGTTGATATGTACAGCACATGTATTTCTCCGGTTCTTTTTCGGTCACAAAGCGGGAGAAGCTTCTAGAATTCTGGTATTCTATGTTGTTCGGAATTGACATTTGTATATAAACATCAGGGTTTTAGGGCTTCAGAGAGATTTTGACACTAGCCACTGTTACCTGAACGTATTGTAAAAGTTATTCCTGGCGTAAAATAAAATTTAAACGAAACTGTCACGGCTGAGTTATTAATCCCTTGAGGGTTACGCCCTCTGTCTATAAATAGGGCAACTGCTCTGTAAAAGAATGTTAGCTAAGTGTGCATTCATTGGAACAGTGCAGTTGTGACAAATATAAGTTAACAGAAATAAAATCTGTATCATATTTGCGTTGATATGGTATTAGTGTCTAAGTCCTTATTCCGAATGCTTTCATTCACTAATACAACCAATGGAGCTCAGTAGTTCGTAATAGATACGCACTCAAACATAATCTAAATGCAATTAACCTCAAAACATTGATACGTCAAATGATAAATACCTGAAGAGTATCAGACTCTAAATTTCAATGTACCATTCAATGCTGTCGGTGATTGAAATTCAAGCCTATGTTATGTGTTTATTTTCTACATGCCCATGATTAGAGGTAAAAAAGGCGAGACATACACCACAGGAACACATTAACATTGTCGCCTATAGAAAGAAAAATATTTGATGTTCTCTTACCCTCAACCGTTAGGAGATCTAGTGAGCATTGGACAAACATGGACTTTTGAAAACCCAGGGTTGGAATCAGATACAATGGAGGAGCAAGCATCTCCTGTCTCCTGTCACACCCGCCTTGAATCCACTGTCTAGTCTGCTGACGCCTCCCGGTGAAACTTTATTTCTGACAGGTGAATAGCAGATACCTTGTCAGTTTTTGTAAACCAGTCCCATGGTCCCTTAATTATTAATTGACAAAACATCGTCAGTCTAAATATCAAATCAAAAGCCTCAACTAACATTTTCTTCTTTTGATACAGAGGCGTCTGAATGAAGTCTGTTTCACATGATTAAGGGATAGGTTGTCGAATAATGTGGCACAATTGATTCTCATTGGAATGCCTATCGTTTACTGATAGACCTGGTCTCGAATTTTATCCCTTTTCAGATGGATGATATTTGAGTTTGTGAAATATAAAAATCTCAGATACCAAAGTATAAATCAATAGGATGTCCAGGACATAGATACAAATCCGGTAAAAATGGACAAACACGGACCTCTGGAAACCAAGAGGTGGGATCAATTGCCATGGAGGAGTAAGCATCCCCTGTCGACCGGTCACACCCACCGTGAGTCCACAGTCAAGTCCAATGAAACACGTGAGGAGTGTATCTTCGTCACAATTGGTACAGACGTCTCAACAACCGCCAACGAAAAGGCAACTCAACATTTCACTTAGTGAAACAGAATAGTCGCAAACAAGACTATTATACCGACCATAAAATTTGCGGAACGTTGACATTAAATGCGGTTTTCGATATCCCTGTGTCAATAATTTGTCAGTGAGTAGTTTACAGCTGTATATGAAATCTTCATATGTTGTGCACGCCCTGGCATATCGGATCATTTGTGAAATATAAACTCCACATGCAGGTGACGGAGGGATATTACTACTTAAATGTGGAAAATTTATGATGGGAAAGCCGAAATCGTCTAGCTTAGTTGCTAATTTTCCGTCTGTGTTTATATTAAGTAAAATGTCTAAGTATGAAGCGTGTGTACTTGATTCTGTTGTATCTTTAATTTCTAGTTCGCTGGGATATATCGCATTGACATATGTATGAAAATTGTCATTATTAATTGACAAAACGTCGTCGATATATCCAAATGTCAAATTAAAGGACACCGCTAACTTTTTCTTCTTTTGATTCAGCAGTTTCTGAATGAAGTCTGCTTCGTATGAATAAAGGAACAGGTCGGCCAATAAAGGAGCACAATTGGTTCCCATAGGAATGCCAACAGTTTGTTGAAAGACCATGTCTCCGAACATTACAAATATATTGTGTATTAGAAATTCCAGCATGTTTTTTATATCAACTTCAGTATACTTATGTGTAGAATCAGAGTGGTGTTTGACGAAATAAGTATCCTGATAGCCAATCACTAGATATTTAAATTTTCGGGTACCACCTTTAGTGAAAAAGCAGTTGTCTATGATGCTAAAAAGTCTTTCTTTTAATTTTTTATGTGGAATAGTAGTGTAAAGCATTGAGAAATCATAAGTTTTGATACTGTGATTTCGAGAAAAATTGTGTGCCTTCAAATTTTCTAAAAGCTGTTTAGAATTTTTAAGTATCCACATCTGATTTACACCGCTTCTGGAATAAGCAACTGTACAGTATTTTTGAAGTTTCTCCTTAACAGCTGTCAATATCTTGGTAAGGAGTAAAGATAAAGGTTTGGTAGAACATTTGCTGGATCCTGCTATGTATCTTTGCTTATATGAAACATTATGAGTGGAGGGGGCAAATATGGTGAATACGGAGAATGTGGGAGGACCGTAAACTTTTCTGACACCAAACATTCGGTCACAATGAGTGCCTTGAGAACGGGTGCCACGGGGTGTATTATCATGCAAAAGTAGGAGGTACTGGATTCCCGTTTTCGGGCAGCGAAATTTGTTTTTTTTTCAGAACAATAAACAATAAAACAATAAATGTTGCACACTTCACTGTAAATATTTGTCACAGTGCGACATTTAACTCCGGACACGACAAAGTCCGGACTTTTACCTACCATTTCCACTGGAGCTGCAGAATTGTTTTTGTGGTAGATGGTGGGATTTATGACCAGTAATACATATACTAAAATTTAGGTTTTACTTGTTGATACCTGCAGAGATATTGATTTCCAAAGGTAAAAATGCTGCGGGATTTTCGGTGGGATTTTCTCTCCCACCAAAATCCCACCTAAATTCCCATGGGAGAAAAAATCCTATAGGCAATTTTGTCCGATTTGTAAAGTCATGGGAGAAAAAAAATCCATTTAGGAAATTAGTGTGACTAATTTTCCCACAGATTTTTTTCTACCATGACTTTTCATTGGTGGGATTATATTTACTATTACTTATACTGTACGTATATGATGGCTGGGGATATATCACTGTACATGACTAATTGAAAATGTAAAAGAAAAAGATCAATTGTATTTGATTACTTTATATTTGTTATTGATTTTTAAATTGGTTTTATAACTACAAATTGAAAAAAAAAGTTTAATATTTAATTTTCATTTAATTTTTAATTTCAATTCTAATCACAAATTGAAAAAATGTTAATATTTATTTATTCAATTTTTTTGGTATACATGTGAATGTTTTGTTTGGATTTGTAAGTATATATTAAGTACAGCTTTACATATGATCAAGTATATTGTGTATGTTTGAAGTGTCTATGTGAATATGTATGTGTGTTGTTTTGTGTGTAATGTGAGTTCAGTCTGTATGGTACTTGATCACCAGTAATTTAATATACTCCCTAGCCAGGTGGAGATGGAAGGAATATGTAAGTATCCTGGCCATTTGCAATAATAAAATATGTTTTTAAAATGTCCCATGCATCTCATTTGTAATCATAAAATAAAAAAAAATATGCTTATTGAAATTTAAGCATGTAAATTTGCCAATTAAATTACTTTTTTAAAAAAATTATTCCTTGGAAAGTTCAAAACAATATAAGTATATACTTATCCAGACTTTTCATACTATTCATCTATTACCATATAATAAATTATTATCATTAATTCTAACAGTAACATTTCCACATTTTAAGTTAATTCCTTAGATATTTCTGAATTTACTTTTATTGTGCATTTATTCCGAGATAATTCCCGTTTGAATTTCTGATAAATGTAATAAATAACATAATTGTATAATTTATAATCGATGCAAAAACAATGTTATGTAATCTATCAGGATCCCCACTATGTCAGTGCAACTCCCCCCACTCCCCCCAGACACACACTCCGCCCCACTCTATTGACAGGAATCGGATTACTACACATTAATATGTCATATATGTTGATATATATACCATACTTACCATACAAATATTAGTAAACAACATACATAATTTTCTCAATAACAGTTTTAGCCTACATAATTTCTGAGCACCGTGGAACAGCTGATATGGATACCGAAAACAGGAAGAAAACACCTATTATATAACATAAGAAATCCCCACCGAACTATTTTTTTCGGATGCAAATGCTTTGTAACACAGGGAGCTAGACCCGAAGAAAACATGTACATTATCCGTATAAATTATAGACCTAATCAATCTATCGTTGAAAACAACGGAAATTGTGACATTAGTACGACCAAACTTTTGTTTATTAATTAGATTGAAAACCATATTAATAATAATAATAATAATAATAATAATAATAATATTTAAATAGTAGTCTTCTCGAAATGCCAATAAACTGAGTTATATCTGCACATGAAAAACAATGTCAGTCGTTTCTTTTAACCGGTATGTAATAACCAGTTTTAAAACAATTAGATTATTTTATTCTTTATGCCAACTGGCACATCAGAAATCAACATATATGTATTTACAATATATATATAAAATATATTCAGATAAATATACATTTACAGAATTATAGAGATTGAGTAAATGCATGTGATTAACTAGTACGTGACTACATGCACATGTGTATAATATATATAATCATACATATAAAACATCAATAGTGGATTAGTGATAAGAAATACGAAATAATTGTAAAGTTATAAATTTCAATAGATAAAGATGCTTATTGTATGTAATGCGTCATTCAGCTAGATGAATTATTTCGTCTTTTGTATGCAAAATTTAAACATTTTCCCGGGTTAATTAATTCTTTGGTATTTAGGTTGCTTAGTAATTGTATAAGTTTATAGGCACTAGGCCGCGTTCTATAATATCTTTTAATATACATAATTCTTAAATCATTATGATATGGATATTTTAGAATAAAATGGTATTCATCTTCGATGTCATTCTCGTTACATAAATTACATGTCCTATCACTTCTGTCTTGGCCTATATTCCTACCCCTTTAAACATTTAAATCACGGCTTTCTATTCTGAATATAGCTATTAATTTCTTATATTTAAAATCAATGGTTTTACATAAGTAATTTTGAATACCAGAAGTGATGTCAAAATGTTGATATAGTTGTCATCTGTTTTTGTTTCTTACTAAAGCTATTAAATTTTGTTTATTTATTTCTTAAAAACGCCTTTCAATAATGGAATACATGTCTTTATCATATGTGCCATGAAATATATATCCTAGGCCTAGTTTGTTTAATTCTTCTATAATATGTTCCACCCAGCTATCCCCTAAGTTAATTCTATGTTCATAGCATGCAATTAATATACAATTTTGTGTTCCCTTAAGTTTTAACCAATATTTCATTATTCTCAATTTTCTTAATTCATATAAATGTTATCTTCCTTATTCCAAATACTGCATACAGTTACAGGAATTTTTCTTAACTCCTAACAATGTTTTTACAAAACATCGTGTGTATTTTTCGACATCAGGCGCTTTATGAAATCCCTATATTTCAGATGTATAATTGAGCACACTGGCAATAAATGTGTCGAACACAGAACATTGAGTTTCAATATTAAAACTGTGTTGTTTACATATATTACAAATAGCACAATAAACCTTTCTTCCTTGTTTCTGTTAAATTTAAATTTTCCATTATAATTAAGAAGCATTCCAAGGTATATTAAACTGGTCGACCACCGCCAGTTGTGTTCCATTATATAACCATTTCTTGTTGTTTCTTAATATGCCCCCGTTTCTAAAAAACATGACTTTAGTTTTTTCTGTATTGAACGTGAGTTACCATTCATTGTTATACGTATGTAATTCATCTATCGTTTTCTATAAAGCCTCGGGCGATTCTGCGATTATAGCCATATCGTCTGCGTACATCAATAGGAAACAAACTTATCATTTTTTTTAAATTATACATAAAGACAATTTTGTTTAATGAAATGAATCTCACAATCATTGACATACAGTGAAAATAATATCGGCGAGAGAACCTCACCCTGAAAAAGGCCAGTATTATTTTTGAAGTATTCAGAAAGTTGACCGTTATATTTAATACAAGATTTGACATTATCAAACAAAGATTTAATTATTTTCAGCATATTACCTGTAATACCTTGTTTAATTAAAAGCCTTTTTATCATCTACAAAGCAACAATAAAGTCTACCACGACTTTTCTTAAGATAAAAATGTACCAGTCACTGTAACACAAATATAGCGTCTACAGTTGACAGGCCTTTTTTGAAACCAATTGTGTATCACTAATAATGTTATTTTCACTGTCCCACTTTAAAAATCTATTGTTCAGTATCGATGTGAACAGTTTACCCATACAACTTATAATTGTTATCCGTCTGTAGTTATTTGTGTCATTAACATTCCCTTTCTTTTAAATACAATACACCCTTTAGCCCAACCTTCTGGAAAATAGCCAGATTTAAAAATTTTGTTAAACAATATATTTAAATTTGGCAGCAATGTGTCTTTAAAATCTAGAAACAACTCGTTCAGTATATAATCCTTTGCACAACTTTCGTTAGGCTTAACTTTAGAAATTACTTGTAATATTTCATCATCACTAATATCATTATCATGTTCCTAAAAAATTGTGTTATACTCGAAATTGTGATTACTTTCCGTGGATAGACCCGTATTATTTTCGGAATCGCTTAACTTTTTGAAATGATTTCAGGAGATTAGATTACTTCCATTTGAAAAATATTTACAAACGTGTAAGGGTTATGTTTACGCATATATTACCAAAAGATACATACCGGAAATCCCTAAGCATAACAAAGTTGAAGCGGCGCAAGAAATATCCGGATCCAAAAACAGACTACGCAAGAACTCGAAAATGATCTATTATCTCGGAATAAATGCACAAAAAAATATATTCAAAAATATTTAAGGAATTAATTTAAAATTTGGAAATATTACTTGTTAAAATTAATGATAATAATTTAAAACTATTCATTATTTATATAACATGGCAATAGGATAATAGCATGAAAAGTCAACCTATCAGGCTGGATAAGTAAATACTTAAAGATGAACTTGAACTTTCGAAAAAGTAAAGTTTTTTTTCTTTTTTTTTTATTTTTAATTGGCAAATTTATATGCTTAAATTTCAATAAGCATTTGTTTTATTATTTTATGATTACAAATGAGATGCCTGGGACATTTTTTAAACATATTTTATTATGGCAAATGGCCAGGATATTTATATATACCCTCCATCTTCACCTGGTTAGGGAGTATATTTAATTACTGGTGATCAAGTACCATACACACTGAACACACATTACACACAAAACAATACACATACATATTTACATAGACACTTCAAACATTCACAATATACTTGATCATATGTAAAACTGTACTTAAAATATACTTACAAATCCAAACAAAACATTCACATGTATACATGTTGAGATAATCTGATTAGTTATGTCGTCTAAGTGTTATAATAAATTGCATTATATTGACAAAACGACTTAATTTTGACGACATATTCACATCAATTATGTCGATATAACCTCATATTTTTCTCAAGATGTCAACAGAATGATATGGATTATATCGACATAATGTGACATAATAATATCAACATGTCTCAAAAATGTTTTTATGTCACAATGTTTTGCGCAGTAAAGCGGTTACATTATTTCCAGAGTTTTCAGAGTTTATAAATTAGGCCTATCGAGATTTTCAATACACCCCCTCCGCTAACTCGAAATCCTGGATCCAAACAGGCTACATATAATGGTGCAATATGTCGTGCACGTGAAAATGTTGGGTTTATTCGGTGTACATAATTGGATATCATCAATGAATTAGTTTTAATATCTTTAGTTGATAATAACACAAGGGAAACTCGTATCCATTTTAATCCAATGCAAATTTAGTTTACAAATACATTTTCATATTAATACATGCTGAGAATTTTGAATGGTGTTTTACGACAATTTAAATAAAAATGTTTTATAGTAGCTGGTAGTTGTTAGTTTAGTTTACACATAGATATATTTATTTGTAAATTATATAGCACACGGATTATTTACTCCTTCGGTATTGTAGCATAGACTTTTCCCGCACAGAGTTTCCCCGTAAGAATGGGCTCGGGCCCAACTTTCCCTCCCGGATAAATGGGCCAAAGATTAACAGATCAACTTTAAATTTTGGTTAAAAAATAAAATAATTGAAATAATGAAATCTGGTATTAAAATTTATTAAAATCTTTGTCGATTTATGTCATTGATACATTAAGTTGAGAATAAATAAATATTTTTGAAAACATATCTCAGATTTGTACGATGGTATAGCAAAAAAGTTATAATCATTTTTGTATTTCTATTTATGAAGCCTGGTTGGATCCAGGATTTCGAGTTACCGGGTGGGGGTAGGGAGTATTGAAAATTTCGATAGGCCTAATTTAAAAACTCTGAAAACTCTGGATTCCAGAATTGATGATAATACAAAATAAATATTTATTTTTTCATGCATTTAAATAACCTTGTAAAACTGTCTTTTCCACAATATATAAACGGAGTAAATGCTAACATCTCTACAGAATGTCATCCTGTCGACATAATGTCATGATTCTCGATACTTCTCAATATAATGTGATCGTTTTAATGCTCAAAATAGAGTGTCATAAAAAAACACTTTTTGTCGACATGCTGATATAATTTGGTCACATTATGTCGATATAATCCATACCAATATGTTGACATGTTGAGAAAAATATGAGGTTATGTCGTCAAAATTGAATCGTTCTGTCAATATAACGCAATTAATTATCACATTATGTCGACATAACTAATCAGATTATCTCAACATGTCGATGGCAGCTTTATGCCATCGTAAAATGTGTTTCAGTAATTTGACACTTCTGTGTAATAGATCAATCACGACTATAACTTCTAACGTAGCTTTCGTTTTTATGTCCGCTCATCAAATATTCCATGAAAACCTCTCGAGTTTGGCGAAAAGGTAGAGTTTGATGAGAAGGTCAAGCTCGGTGAAAAGGAAGATATAACAACGGTCTCCACACGAAAAACAATTGCAAAAACCAAACGGGATGGGACCAGGTGCCCGGAACGAGTCATCTTAGCATGCCACACACGTCGCAAATGTCATATGGAAACCTCACAGCAATCTGTGTCAAAATAATTTAAAAATTACTTGTTTACAAGTGCTTTGAAGAAAATATATCTTATATTCATCCAATTGTACATCACTACGGTGACTGATGTGTTCCATTTCGTCCTTTCGCCGTGAAAGGGCGGCCTTAAAAAGAAGGTTTATCAAGATAAATTGGCACATTCAGGTTCTACCAGAAATAAAAAAAATACCGTCTTTTTTCGAAAATAGTGTACACATATAAAACATATTGCCTTGCACGAGTTCATGCATTACTGTAGCTTTATACTGTTTTTGTGTCGATAGGTAGCCTTCCACCCTTGTTATGATTTAACTTAGATTCGTTTTGTTTGTAAACAAGTGCAAAGTAATCTTGGTAGACCTATACGTCTCAAATTATCAGGGAAAAGGGACGAAACAACGAAATGGCACAAGTTAGCTTCCGTACATCGCATCAATGACTGCTGTAGGTGTACGACATTCTATTTAATTATCTAATGCTATGAACTAAAAAACATTGTGCGATTTAAATCAGCGGTTTTCAACACAGCAGAACTGATTTTATGCATACCTTGAATATACAGACACAGATGCGCTTGTCAAACGTGACGTACATTTATAATACGGTCGAAGTAAATGATTGCATACATCATTATATCCCCTAACAAATTTCAGTCAAGTTATATAACCGGTGTCAGTGTTTAAATATAAAAAAACTGCATTATCACTTATTATTCTTAAGTGTGTCAAATGCCTGCAGAAACTATTTTAACCCTTTATGGACAGGAAGGACGGATGAAGGGGAGACGTAATTGTAGCATTAAATATACCGCTACGAGCGGAGCGAGGCGAATTTGTTTTTTGTTTACTATTTCATGTTAAAAATAGATTGTTCATCCCCGTCTAATTTGTCTTACCTAAAATGATAACACTTTAGCTTCTTAAAAAATAAAATGAAAAGCTCTTCTTACAGTCTTTCATAGAACTGAGAACGATTCTGATTGGATAAAATCTTTTCATAGATTTGGCGATAAAGGCCTACAAAAGATCTACAAAAGTACTGTGATCGTCATATTACCCACACCTCAATTGTGATGTGTCCCACTTGACAAAGAAAAATATTTTGTTTAAGTTTTCTTTTAAAAAATGAACTTTTAAAAAAAATAAGAATATGAAAATAAGTTTTCAAAACAGTACGTAGTCTTCATTGATTTGAGCTTTTTGTATATTTCAAAAAAGTTGATCTTGACTCTTCTAAATCAAACCCCAGTGAAAATTTAAATTACCACCGGTGACCGCTAAATATGAAATGTAATCTGTCAAGGTGTTTGAGGAATGACGTGGATAAGAAAAACTCGACTAGGGAAGACGAAGTCCATTAGAATACGACAAATTGGATATATAAATAGTCTCAACATTATTTATGCAGTGGAGTGGGGTGTGACCAGTAAGGAGTCAGCGTCCCCTGTCAATATGCCACACCCGTCGAAATATTCCATGGAAACCTCTCGAGTTTGGCGAATAGGTAGAGTTTGATGAGAAGGTCAAGCTCGGTGAAAAGGTAGATATAACAACGGTCTCTACACGAAAAACAATTGCAAAAACCAAACGGGATGGGACCAGGTGCCCGAAACGAGTCATCTTAGCATGCCACACACGTCGCAAATGTCATATGGAAACCTCACATCAATCTGTGTCAAAATAATTTAAAAATTACTTGTATACAAGTGCTTTGAAGAAAATATATCTTATATTCATCCAAGTGTACATCACTACGGTGACTGATGTGTTCCATTTCGTCCTTTCGCCGTGAAAGGGCGGCCTTAAAAAGGTTTATCAAGATAAATTGGCACATTCAGGTTCTACCAGAAATCAAAACAATACCGTCTTTTTTCGAAATAAAACATATTGCCTTGCACGAGTTCATGCATTACTGTAGCTTTATACTGTTTTTGTGTCGACAGGTAGCCTTCCACCCTCAAATTATCAGGGAAAAGGACGAAACAACGAAATGGGCACAAGTTAGCTTCCGTACATCGCATCAATGACTGCTGTAGGTGTACGACATTCTATTTAATTATCTAATGCTATGAACTAAAAAACATCGCGCGATTTAAATCAGCGGTTTTCAACACAGCAGAACTGATTTTATGCATACCTTGAATATACAGACACAGATGCGCTTGTCAAACGTGACGTACATTTATAATACGGTCGAAGTAAATGATTGCATACATACATTATATCAGCTAACAAATTTCAGTCAAGTTATATAATCGGTGTCAGTGTTTAGATATAAAAAAACTGCATTATCACTTATTATTCTTAAGTGTGTCAAATGCCTGCAGAAACTATTTTAACGCTTTATGGACAGGAAGGACGGATCACGGATGAAGGGGAGACGTAATTGTAGCATTAAATATACCGCTACGAGCGGAGCGAGGCGAATTTGTTTTTTGTTTACTATTTCATGTTAAAAATAGATTGTTCATCCCCGTCTAATTTGTCTTACCTAAAATGATAACACTTTAGCTTCTTAAAACATAAAATGAGAAGCTCTTCTAACAGTCTTTCATAGTACTGAGAACGATTCTGATTGGATAAAATCTTTTCATGGATTTGTCGATAAAGACGTACAAAAGATCTACAAAAGTACTGTGATCGTCATATTACCCACACCTCAATTGTGATGTGTCCCACTTGACAAAGAAAAATATTTTGTTTAAGTTTACTTTTTTACAAAATGAACTTTTAAGAAATAAGAATATGAAAATAAGTTTTCAAAACAGTACGTAGTCTTCATTGATTTGAGCTTTTTGTATATAACAAAAACGTTTATCTTGACTCTTCTAAATCAAACCCCATTGAAAGTTTCAATTAGCATGATTAGTGCATCGGTCTATCAATTTTCAATCATTTCAATTCTCTCTATGTTCCTGTCCCCTTCCTTCCATCTTGCAGTGGTTCATACGTTTCCCTTCATGAATGTTGTTTGAGGGCCAATACGTACTTTCGTGGTTCCCTGTTGTATATCATTAACTGAAACTCGCTGAATCTGAGATTTGTATATTCTCGCACCTGGGATAAATCAATATCATTGCAAACAATATCCGTAACACTATGTATCCCTACACACATCGTCTGCAGTGTTTCTTAACATGGCGGATCAAGGAGATTTTCGTGTTGATAGTTTACATTGTTAAAATTTGTTACAGTTACATATAAATATTACTGAATTTATTTTTTGTTGTTGAAAGGAATTAAAAATATTTATGCGTATAATACGGGTTTATATTTATTTGCGGATGGTGGATGAAACAATGGTAAGCGACTTCGAAGTGTCTTCTACAATTGGTCGATTATTTTTATATATGTATGTAAACAAATGATGTGCAAGAAAAAAAAATCAAATACCAAGTCTTTGGTTGGATTGATCGATATCCCAACCACGGCTAACGCCTCGGTTGGGACTTCTTGAATCATCCCACCCTCGACTGATATTTTTCTATCTGGAACTGTAAGTGTAGCTAGATTCTATTATTTCATCTACCACTTTTCACGGTCTTGGAGTCTTTGGTTTAGGCAAGGACTGGTTCACTACCTTTACGTTGTTCAAATTCATTATATTAGAATGGAACTTTTCATCTCTTTTCTTCCTTTTTGAGCTAATGCAGGTGTCATTCACACGCTTTTAATTGGTCCGCTTATCCCCAATTCGGATCCCACCCTCGACTGATATTTTTCTATGTGGAACTGTAAGTGTAGCTAGATTCTATGATTTCATCTACCACCTCTCACGGTCTTGGAGTCTTTGGTTTAGGCAAGGACTGGTTCACTACCTTTACGTTGTTCAAATTCATTATATTAGAATGGAACTTTTCATCTCTATTCTTCCTTTTTGAGCTAATGCAGGTGTCAATTCATGTGCTTTCTGATTGTTCCCAATTCGGAAATATTTTCAGCATTCAGTTTCTGTCTCTTTTTGACATTGTGTAGAATATTCGTGTTCTGACTCCTTCGAATCTTTGCTCCTCTAAATCGGAATCGTCTGATACATCTCCAATGAGACTGTGTGATAGTCTAGTAACATCTATATCAGTCACTACTTCCTCGTGATCGAGTTTCTTTCGTGAACTTGTATCTCTTAAGAATGTTTTCTTTTATGTCTAAACAAACAGGCGATCTTGTTTGTGTCATGACTACACTTGTGACCACGACATCGAATCATAAACAGAGTTGATCAGATGTATGGTCACAGATCTATGAGCTTTCGAAGGACACAAGATTATCTAGACCATTGACGATATCTCTCGCATTGTATTACAAAGAAGAGCAAGAGCGATAACTGTAATGTAATTTACGGCACTTATTTTAACAAATTTCAACAGTAACGTTACTGATATACCAACAGCAGTGAGTTCGGTAGCTGTGTTTTAAGTAATTTTGTGCAGTAGACACAGAGGCCGCCTTCATTTAACCCGAATAATTCAGTCGTTATATTCCGTTCACTACGATCAGTGATGGAGAGGAATCGGAAACGGAGCGGGCTTGAATTATTCGAATTACACTTCATTTGGAACTCTGGAGTCTCAAAGGTATGGTATCACCCGGTCCACCATACGATATGCGCGCAGCTGTCCATTTGAACGCATTTTGCGATTTATAGAGATTCTATGGCAGACGATGCTCTTGTCACTTTCGAATTGTTTACCTTTTTTGGATCTTTGGCTCGACGATATGACAGTGAATTTGAATGTCTACCCACCTCCCAGAAATCAAATAGTAATCCAATACTTTGTTCTCTGCCAAGCTACATGGACATTGCTTCAGAAATTATCGTTCTTTACAGTCTTTCTGTTGTTTTATTATCATTCTATGGTAATGTTTGCGTATGGATGGTCCATACGGCACACGACCTCTTCTAGGCCTTTAAAAAGTATCAACGAGCGATGATCCCTGGAGAAAAAAAAAATTTCTGCTGGGATCAATCTTTGATACAATATTTTTAATGGCCGGGTGCATGCCCCTGTGTATGGATAAACGCCATAACCCATGTGAAATCAATCTTACAAATTGTATTTCTCCCGCAGTCGCCATCTTGGATCTCCAATAACCCTGGGTCTGCGCGGGGTAAGTGGGGAACCGATGTCAAAGGTGAAATTACGTCATTTTGGTACTATTACCGTGAGTTCTTTTCTCCAAATTACTGAGTTTCAAAACACTAACTTCGACTAGGAAAACCTTTTTCAACACTTTATATAATAGAAGATACATATACACATGTGAACTATACAGTACGAGCCCAACCTTGCAAACTAACTTAATGTACACGATCAAGTTGTAATTATATATAAAATAGAGACAAAGAGAATAGATGAATTGAGGTAAAAAGAAGTAAATCAAATGTTTATCTGATAAACTATGGTCAAGCAAATGTCACATAGCTGTTATCTTAACAGTCTTCAGCAGAACACTTTAGAATTTAATCAAGATTAATGTGTTACTCCAATTAAACTCGTCTGGATACACTGACAGTGAAACCAAGATTATAGCACTTTGTATTAACACCTCCCCTCTTAAGAGAAAAACTTATGTATATAATTTTTCAAAATCATAGGTTTGCTCACTAACACAATAGAAATACAAATGTGCGTAACGCTTAAGATTGCATAAAGCTTAATGTCCATTTTCTTGTAAGAATAAAGTTCATATTTCACTTAAACCGTCAATTATAACAGTAAAGTATAAATCCACGAATAAAACTATCAGAGTTTTGTATCAATACACTTTAAGGTACCATCACTCTTTATAACACATAACACATCACATCCTTGACAATCCATCCGCGTTCGCGTTACACTTCCCATTTCTATGTTCAATAGCAAAGTCATATGGTTGAAGTGCGAGTGACCATCTCAGTAAACGTTGGTTTTTGTCCTTCACTTGATTTAACCAAGTCAATGGGTTATGATCAGTGATGACCTTGAAAGTTGACCCAAAAATATAATATCTCAGTGACTCTATTGCCCAAATAATACCAAGACATTCCTTTTCCACAGTTGCATAATTCTGTTCACGTGGCAGAAGTTTCCGACTCAAATAAGCATGTTCTTCTCCATCAATGATCTGACTCAAAACAGCTCCAATTGCTATGTCACTTGCATCGGTTTGAATGATAAACGGTTTATCAAACTGTGGTGAAATAAGTACAGGCGCCCTTGTAAGTGACTCTTTTAGTAACTTGAAAGCCTTTACTGCATTTTCAGTCCAAATAAGTTTGTTTGGGCTACCTTTCTTAGTCATAGCAGTGAGTGGTGCAGCTAACATTGCATATTCCTTAATGAATTTGCGATAATAGCCTGTCATTCCCAAGAATGATCGGATTCCCTTTTTCGTTGTAGGCAGAGGGAATTCAAGCATAGCTTTGATTTTACTATCATCTGTTTTAACCTTTCCATTGCCTATTACATGACCCAGACATTTTATTTCATTCGCTCCCAGTTCACATTTTGACGGTTTGATAGTGACATTTTCTTCTCGCAAACGCTGAAATACTAATCCGAGATCCTGGATATGCTCTTCCCACGTGTTACTATAAAACAATGATGTCATCAAAGTAAGCAACAGTGTTTTTGAGACCTGAGAGTAATAGATCCATCAAACGCGAAAATGTTGCAGGTGACGTTTTCATTCCAAATGGCATAACTTCAAATTCATAGAGACCAAAGGGTGTCACAAATGCAGATTTTGCCTTAGAATCATTAGCAAGCGGTACCTGCCAATATCTTTTTGTCATATCCATGCAACTTAAGTATTTGTCCTCAGCTATCTTTTCAAAAAGATCATCAATACGTGGCATCGGATATGCATCAAATAATGTTATGCTATTTAACTTCCTGTAGTCTACACACAACCTTAATGTTCCATCCTTCTTTTTAACGAGTACGCACGGGGAACTCCATGGACTCTTTGAGGGTCGAATTAGTCCCCGCTCTAGCATTTCATCTAGGGATTCCTGAACCTCTTTTTGTTGTGCATGTGGAATCCTGTATGGGCGTTGGCGTATTGGATTTTCTGTTGTTTTTCCTGGTTTTGATGTCAATACATCCTCAAACTCAGAACAGAGATTCCTAAGTTGATCTCGCTGTTGTTTTGTTAATTCAGGCCCAAATCTCACACTTTCAACATCTTGTGTTTTTGATGGAGGATACATGATTTCATTGCATGTGTTATCCTGGTCATCGGCAAATACAGCCAAGAGTACATTTCTCTTGTACTCTCTCAACAAATTTATGTGGTAAACAACATTACCACGCCTTCCTGGTACATACACTTCATAGTTAACATTGTTAACTCGTCGAACCACACGGTATGGTCCCTGCCAATGTGCTTGCATCTTTGCAGCATTAGATGGAAGTAGTATCAACACTTCATCTCCTGGGTTAAATACACGCTTAGTACTATGGCGGTCATACCAAGCCTTAACCTTCTGACGACGATTTGACAAATTGTCTTTAACGAACTCACTAATTTCTTTCAATTTCTCACGAATACCCACTATATGATCCACGGTGGACTTCCTAACATCCTCGTCACCTTCAAATAGACCTTGTAAAATTCTCATCGGTCCACGCACAGGCCATCCATATAACATTTCAAATGGAGAAAACCCTGTGTTTCCTCATGAGGAACTTCACGATAGGCAAATAACACATAAGGCAATAGTTCATCCCATTCATTCTCATTAGCAGCACACAGCTTTTTCAGCATTGATTTCAATGTTCCATTGAATCTTTCCACGTTGCCATTTGTTTGTGGGTGATATGGTGAAGCTGTAATTCCATGTACACCCATCAAGCTGTAAAACTGTTTCATTAGTGTACTGGTAAAAGTTGGTCCCCTGATCAGTTAGAATAACCTTTGGTATACCCACTTGACTGAAAAGTTTCATCAGCGCATTTGCTACACTTCTAGCCTCTATATCTTTTAATGCAATGGCTTCTGGATATCGCGTTGCGTCATCGATGATAGTTAGAATGTATTTATGTCCAGATTTTGTCCTTAAGAGTGGTCCTACAATATCCATTGCTAGTTTAGAAAATGGCTCTGTTATGATAGGTGGACATATCATCGGTGCTTTTTCATTCGGGCGTTTCTTTGCTGTCACCTGACACTCATGACAAGCTGTACAGTGCTTTTTCACATCTGAAAATATTCCAGGCCAATAAAACGACTGCAGGATTCGTTCTTTTGTCTTTTCCAGTCCTAAATGCCCTGATAGAGGTTGATCATGTGCCAACTTCATAATTGAAGCTCGTAACTTTGATGGTATCACTATCTGTTGCCCATGCTTTCATCTTATTCTCTGAAGCCCATTTTCTGCGCAAAATATTGTTCTCCCAATAAAATGCATTTTTCTCATTCTCGGCTTCATCTTTACTCATGTAAGCTTTATCCCTTACACTTTGCAGCGAGCTATCTGCCTCTTGCATCCTTGATAATTTATCAGCGTTTACGCCTGAAAGTTCAAGTAGCTCAATATTGGTATTTTCATTCTCAGTACTGTCTTGTTTCTTCAACTGTATTGCTCTTTTCATCCTCATTTTGTATGTGTTTTGTCATTGCCCTAGTCACCACAAACGCATTTCGTTTGCTAATAATATCAATTCCCATAAGTGCTTCAGCAGCCAGATTAGGTACAAGTCCTACTTGTACAGTCCCCTTAAAGTCTAAGGTATCAATTTCAACAACTGCCAGTTCAGCTACAAAGGGCTGTCCAACTGCAGTATATAATGTTACTTCATGACCTTCCAGCCTACATCTATCGTCCACTAAATCCTTTCGAATCAGTGTCATGGCAGATCCTGTATCCTTAACAAACATGATCTCTCTCCCATTGACATAACCTGCTTCACAAATAAGGCGCTCACCTATTGTTGGCTTAACAAGATATGACGCTTGATTTCTGTTACTGTTGTTATTGTGTTTTCTAAAAAGTAAACAGTCCCTCTGAATATGTCCTAGCTTTTTACAATAGAAACAGCGCTTGTTTGATACTCCTGAGGCCTCGTTCTTTCGGTTAGAGAAATTTTTGTACCAGTGGGGTATTAGTTTTGTTTGCATTACTGCCAATGGATTTGGGTTTTGATGTGTCTGAGATAGGGTGAATGTAATCCTCGGCAGCTGCAACAACTGAACTTGACCCTTTGTTTCTTCTTATCCACTGAGCTTGCTCTGAAGGTAATGCCTTTAGGAAAAATTCCTCTCGTAAGCACAAAGTTGGATCCTTACTATCTAAAAATCTTGTGATGTGTTGGTCAATTCGTGCCATTAGTCCTCTGTATGTTTCATCGTTTGTCATTTTTACATCTAGAAGCATAGACAAATGTTCATGTGGTCGTTTTCCAAATCTGTCAATCAAACCTCTCCTTAATTCTGTGTAGTCATTACAAGCTTGTGTCGCAACTTGTCTTGCTTCACCTGTTAGTAGTGTCCTTAATTGTAAAACTTTCATTTCATCATTCCAGTTGGCTTGTTTAGCGACTGCCTCAAATTCAGATAAATATGTAAGAATGTCCTCCTCCAGGTAATCAAAAGTTTGTAATTTTAATTTAAATGGAATGGATACGGCTTCTGATGTTCTTGAAGTCTGCTTTAATTTTGCCATTTCATATTCTATTTTTTTCATTTCTAGGCTGTGTTCCATTTTCAATTTTTCACGTTCAAAATCAAGTCTCTGCTGTTCTAATTTTAATTCAATTTCTTTTTGTTGAATCTCAAGATCCTTATCTTTCTTTGTTTTCGTAGCTTTTCCTCTAGGAGGTGGCATAATGTCCCTCTGACCTTCATGCTCAACATCCTCCTCTTCTGTAAATTCTATCAGACTCCTTTCAGAGCGTTCTGATTCGACCTGTGACTCCATATTAAAACATTAACATAAACTCAGTAATTTATCCTGGGCTCCAGTATATTCACTATCACACAATGATATCAATAATATCAAGTCAACTGCACTTTAAATCTTTGAATCCAAAGCAAAATAAAGTCAGTTAAGTATCAACACTATATGATACTTCTCTATCTGTATCTTCTAACAGAACATAATCCCACCGCTGCCACCAAAATTGTTACCGTGAGTTCTTTTCTCCAAATTACTGAGTTTCAAAACACTAACTTCGACTAGGAAAACCTTTTTTCAACACTTTATATAATAGAAGATACATATACACATGTGAACTATACAGTACGAGCCCAACCTTGCAAACTAACTTAATGTACACGATCAAGTTGTAATTATATAAAATAGAGACAAAGAGAACAGATGAATTGAGGTAAAAAGAAGTAAATCAAATGTTTATCTGATAAACTATGGTCAAGCAAATGTCACATAGCTGTTATCTTAACAGTCTTCAGCAGAACACTTTAGAATTTAATCAAGATTAATGTGTTACTCCAATTAAACTCGTCTGGATACACTGACAGTGAAACCAAGATTATAGCACTTTGTATTAACAGGTACGTTCCAGGACTGTTTATATGGATCTCTGGTGACTCGAGTTAGAATTCGGGCTACAAATGAAGTCGACCAGACAGAAGCAGAAGCGATGCCATCAACGCTAACTCTTCGACTTTGCTCACACGGACCATTATCATCATGAATGTCAGACAAAAGAAGTATGATAGTGGCTGACACGTCGCCCACTATAAAAAGGTGTCAAACTGCCATACCTCAGGACACGGGTATGATAGCTACCGCAGGTGTCCCTTGTGTGGTCCTACGGGACATAATTAACTCAAGTCGCATCGTTAGTGATGACGATAGATTATGGTATGGTAATGCCGATAAGTTCATTCGAATTAAGCATTGTCAATTGAACTTGGTTGATGTAATGAAAGACTACAAGTTTACCTCCACTGACAATATAATTTCTGAATGCGGGAGAAAAAATTGCAAAACTTGTCATATACTCATTACTGACAATTCATTTATATCCAACCTAACAAAACGTTCATTTTCAACTCACGGCTTCGAGAACCTTTCGTGTAAATCTACCAACTTAGTATACGCTATTGAATGTTCTCTTTGTGGGCTATTATATGTGGATGAAACCAAGGGAAAGTTGAGTAGTAGAATGTCCGAACATCGATTCCAGATTAATCATGGCGTTACTGTTACTATACAGACATTCTAATCTGCCTGATCATTCTTTCCTGTCCCTGAGGGTCCGTATTTTAGAAAAGATTTATCACCCCACAAATGACCCCAACTTAAGCACCCTTTATCGAAGAAAACGGGAAGAACATTGGATTCGACAGCTGGGAACTGCTGTGCTATATGGATGCAATGATCATGTCGATAGTGTAGGGAATCTGATCAGTCCTTGACGTCAATCAGTAAATGTTTTAAAATTATTTGACCGAACCAGTAGGATACATCGTAGCCATGGCTCAAGGAAATACTACTTACACAAGGTGTCGAACGCTTGGAGTCGTCGTTTAAGAAGTTTTATGGTCGATACGGGGATCTTGTTAAACATTATGAAGTCCCCCTCCCAGAAATATTAGATAGTATTCTGGAGCACGGCCACAGACAGTGACACCCTTTCACCAATCGTGCTTTTCATCGAACTTGACTAGAAAGGTTTCCATGAAACGTTTGCTACAGGTGCGGCATGCCAGCAGAAGACGCTGACTCCTTCCGGACACCTGGTCTTATCCCGTTTGGGATTCGCAATTGTTCTTCATGTTGAGGCCATTTATACATCTAATTCGTCGTGTTATAATGGACTTGAGTTTTGATTATCGATTGGTACTTCTTCAATTTTATGTCGTACAATAGCCCATTGTGGCGTCTGAACGTTATTTTTTTTTTTTTTGATTTTTAAATAATGAATTATCATGAATTATTTCCCCCTTCCTATCTAATAATTTGTTGTTGTTGTCCCATAGTTCCTTTTTCCCGCCATTTTTATCTCATTTTTATCCCATAATTCCTATTTTCCCCGCCATTTTTATTTAATACTAAGAAACTTTGGATCAAAGATGACTTTTGGATCATTTTTCCCGCCAAAATTGGGATCTTTTCACAGTTTGCTTAGTATTATTCTATGCTTTCCGGTTCTTAATTCTGTCAGTACTTTTCTGTCTTTAACACTTAAAGTATCCAAACAACTTTCAAACCCAATGTATTTATTTAAAAAAAATTTAACAGGGGTATATTTGGTTAATTTTTAACATTTGATATCAATTTTTGCATAATTGATCTAAAAGATAACATTATAAAATCTTTAGTCATGTTTAAAATATCTATATTTCCTTGTGCTTCCCAAACATAAAGAGATATTATGTTTATTTTTCTCCTTTCTTGGTGTTTTGAAGCAGGCAGTTATCATAATTGTTATACACTGAAATAAGTTCTTGTGTGTATGTATATAGGGATTCTGGCACACATGGTTATCTATAGCTTGAAATAGCAAGGTTATTTAGAGGTACAAGGTTACCCAGAGTTGTGAGGTAGGCAGAGTCGCGAGGTAGGTAGAGTTGTAAGGCGGGTGGGTCCCCAGGTGAGACGACAGAAAAATATGTTATAGGAGTGCGATCGTAAATTTTAAAATGAAAGCGAGTTAAGATAATAGTAAAAATTAGAGATGAGTAAAATATAAATAGAAAAATAAAATAAAAAAATTGAAAATAAATTAAGAAAATATTGCGTATATAAAAACTATGAATTTTCTGGGAGCGATTAAAAATCTATATAATGTTGGAAAATGGGGATATAATAAAATAGTTGAAACTGTTTGGAATTATGTGACGGGTACAACGACAGAACAACAGACCAGAGATATTGTTAGACGAAATTTGCAACAAGCGTTGAATGAAGAACTCAAGGAGGCTTCTACTAATATGCAGCATAAGTTAATAAAATCTCGATATAAAAAAATTCTACAAACAGATCTTCCTAAAGGTGTTGTTAGGGTTGAACAAAAAAGACATAGAAAAAATTTTAAGCATATGTTGAATACAGAACTTGCGGAAGGAGTTAATAGAATTGAAAAATTAAGAAGGGAAAGTAAAGAATCTACTCTTGATTTTGGTGGTAGACATCATCGGTTCTTTACGAGTTATAAAAAAGATGTTAGTACTCATATGCATAGATTTAATTTAAGAGCTTTGTTAGAACATTTTAAGAATGATTTCGTTTCTAAGATTACTAGCGAATTGAGGGAGGGGCCCATAAAAATTCAAATTCAACTTCAACAAGGATTTAGACGTGAATTATTAAATAGAGGTTGGCGGTTTATAACACAAATTCATAAAACTAGACAGCATACAATTATGAGAGAAGATGAAATAGAAGATGTGTTTAAAGATATGATTGAGGAGTTAATAAATTCGCTAGGTAAAACTGTGCAAGCAGGTTCAGGGTGGGTAATTGACGCAACTAAAATGATTTATTTGAATTTTGCAAAGTATGAGCCTCCTCTAGGATCCTCCTATTTTAAATTACCTAAGCATATTGCTAATAAGAAGGCAGTCATAAATGTTCAAAATGAGGATCAGAGATGTTTTATGTATAGTGTGTTAGCGTGTTTGCATCACGACGATATTAAAAAGGATCCTCAAAGACCTCAAAAATATACACAATTCATCGAGCAATATGATTTTGATTGCATCGATTATCCAACTCCATTAAAACAGATATCTAAATTTGAGCAACATAACAAACTAGCCATAAACGTTCTCGGGTGGACAGAAAAAGGGGGGTTTTTTCCTTATCATATATCAAAAAATTTTCAAGACAGAGAAGTTAATTTATTGCTCTTAACAGATTCAAAGGGCAATTGGCATTACTCTTGGATTAAAAATAAATCTAGATTAATTTCTTCCCATTCAAAATATAAAGAGAAATCATATCCATGTTTACGTTGTCTTAAAGTAATGTCAAAAGAACATGTTTATAATAAGCATATTGCGGATTGTCGCGGTATTAACAATCCTCCCATGAAACCTATCATGCCTGAGGAAGGTAAGAATATATGTAAATTTAAGAATTATGGTAATAAACAGCCTGTATACGCCACAATTTATGCAGATTTTGAGTGTATTCTTAAACCTATTAATGAAGAGATGGGAGATAGAACTAAGAAAATATCTAGCCATCAACCTTCGGGATATTGTTATATAGTTGTTTGGAGAACTAAAAATGGAATTTATAATAAAAAGCAAGCCTAAACTTTATCGTGGAGAGAATGTAGTGAAACATTTTCTAGAAAGTTTAAAACGAGAGGAAAAAAAGATTAATGATGTTTTTTCTAGAAAAAAAAGGATTTTTATGACTGATAACGACGATAAAAACTTTGATGAGGCTAAACACTGCTGGATTTGTAAAGATAAATTTTCGGGGGGTGATGATGCAAGACAAAAACTATGGAATCAGAGAAAAGATCTTATAAATGTACGAGAAAAATTACCCGATTTATCGTCTTTAGAACGCGATATCGAGAGAACGTCTAATCCGGATGATTTATTTGATTTAGAATGGAAACGCGAGCGTCACGATACCATAAAGACCGACATTGACGAGATTATGAAAGAAATTAATGATGATAAATTTGATATGGTAAAAGTCAGAGATCATTGTCACATTTCCGGTGAATTTAGAGGAGCGGCGCATAATAAATGTAATAAATTATTAAGGGTTATAAAAGATAAAACTCCAATACCAGTTATATTTCATAATCTTCGCGGGTATGACTCTCATTTAATATTATCGGAAATGAAATTAGAAGAGGGAGATAAAATAAATTGCATTCCATCGAATAACGAAAAATTTATTAGTTTTTCTATAGGACAATTGAGGTTTATCGATAGTTTTCAATTTTTATCTTGCAGCCTCGAGACTTTATCTAAAAATCTAAAAGATCATCCCATCACGAAATCTATATTTAAGGACGCCTCGCTTTTAACGAGAAAAGGAGTTTATCCTTACGAATATATGAATTCTTTTGATAGATTTAAAGAAACCTCTTTACCACCAAAGAAAGATTTTTACAGTACATTATCGGATACTCATATTTCTCAAAAAGAGTACGAACACGCTCAAGCCGTTTGGTGTAAATATAGATGTAAGAATATGGGGGATTATCACGATTTATATTTAAAAACAGACGTCGCTTTATTAGCAGATGTGTTTGAAGAATTTCGCAACATTTCGTTAGAACATTATGGTTTAGATCCGTGTCATTATTACACTGCACCCGGATTAGCTTGGGATGCGGCATTGTTAACTTCTAGGATTGAATTAGAGTTGTTAACGGATTATGACATGCATTTATTTATCGAAAAAGGGATTAGAGGTGGAATTACTTATGCCCCACAACGTTATTCTAAAGCGAATAATAAATATTTGAAAGATTATGATCCCAATCTGCCCTCCAAGTATATCGCGTATTTAGATGCAAATGCTCTTTATAGCGAGGCCATGATTCATCCATTACCATATAAAAATTTTGAGTGGATCGACGAAGTGCCAGATCTGTGTCATCCTCCAAAAGGAAAAGGGTACATACTAGAAGTCGATTTAGAGTATCCTAAAACGTTGCATGGCGAGCATAATAATTATCCGCTAGCTCCAGAAAGGGTAAAAGTAGAAAAAGAATGGCTTTCGGATTATCAGAAAGACTTGATGGAAAAGTATAAGATGTTAGATACGGGTCCTCAAAAGCTCGTGCCAAATCTACGAGATAAAAAGGAATATGTCGTGCACTACGAAATGTTGAAACTTTATCTAGAATTGGGATTAAAAATAACTAAAATCCATAGAATTTTACGATTTGACGAAAAACCGTGGCTTTCGAGTTACATCGAAAAAAACACAATATTGCGTCAACGTGCAAAAAACGATTTCGAAAAGGACTTCTTTAAGCTCATGAACAACGCCGTGTTCGGGAAGACCATGGAGAACAAACGGAACAGAACTGAATTGAAGATTGTAAACGGGAATGTAGAAGATAGAAAGATAGCAAAGATGATTGCTAAACCCTCTTACGATGGAAATACCGAAATTAACGAGGACACGCTTTTTCTACATTTCAAACCAACCAGTGTTAAATTAGACAAGCCCATCTATTGCGGTATGACAGTCTTGGATTTGTCTAAGAGGCATATGTATAATTGGTATTACAATTATTTAAAAAAGAAATATGAAGATAAATGCAATTTATTATATACAGATACGGATTCTTTGATAGTGGAGATTCAGACGGATGATGTTTATAAAGACATGTTTGAAAATGAAGACGAGTACGATTTTTCTAATTTCGTCGATTTTCCAGAGAATAAAGACAAGAATAAAAATAAGAAGGTGATCGGTAAATTTAAAGATGAATGTGGAGGAAAACCCATCAGAGAATTTGTCGCATTGAGAGCAAAGATGTATGCCACGCTGATGGATGATGATAATGTTTCTAAACGAGCTAAAGGCGTGGTAAGATGTGTTTTGAAAAATGATATAACTTATAACGATTACAAGGAAGCTCTTTTTCACGATGTTAAGATGACGCATAAAATGTACAGTATCAGATCTTTCAAACAGAAAACTTACGGAAATCATGCAAGGAAAAGACGACTTTAGATCCTTTGGATACTAAAGTTTATATTACAGAGGATCGCATTCACGCACATGCATTTAGATAAATAATTTTATATTCGCCTGAATATAAAATTAATCGACAATCATCAATTCTTCTCGAACAAAATTTCTCTGAGGAGCGGGTTCTTTCAGATAATAAATGTCTATACCCTGCATTTTGAATTGCCGATCGATTTCGTGTTTGTCTACACTCCAAATTGGATCGGTTGCTCTGTGTTTTCCGTCTTCTAATTCACCCGGAAGATAGAGGTATCTGACTTTGCTAAATGGTCCTATTGGAGATTGAACTTTTACGGAAGGTTTTATCATTTTGGGGGGTTTTGTTTCTTCGTTAATAGTTTTTATGACTTCTGGTAATCGTTTTACCCATTCCCTGTTTCTATCCTTAAATTTCATTTCTTGATCGTATTGATAGCTAAATAATCGTTCGCCCAGTTGTTTTATTAAATCGCTCGACTATAGCCTGATCGCGATGGATATCGACTCTTCCTCTTCTTATTATTGTATCGTGTTTAATCATGAGTTTGGAGACGGCACCCATGAATTCGCGACCCGGATCGACTTGTAGTAATTTTGGAAACGATAAATGTCTCTCGTAAATTTTTTCGAAAGCGTCGGCTACTTCTTCACTATTTTTAGTTCGCAAAGGTTCTGCTTCTTTGTATCTAGTACCAACGTCGACTAACGTCAATGCGTATTTATACGTTTTCCCACCCACCTTATCGTGCGGTAAAAACAATAGATCCGATTGATGAATGTCATTTTTTTCCACGCGTTCGAATTTAGGTCTCACGATTTTCTTGGGGGCAGGTAAATAAATTTGCCACACGTCTTGTTTTTTCAGGAAATCAAACGCCTCCTTTTCGCTGACTTTAGCCGCTTTGGCTAATTTACTGATTGCAGTTTTTCCTTTCCAATAATGCTTATTATAAATTTCTTCCATTTTATTTTATGCGACGTATTTTTTAACGCCGTAGAATACTAATCCAGTTCCAATGATCACGAAGAGAATTTCTCTGTCTTTTTGTTTTTCGGAAGGCTGATAAAAATCGCTTAATTTTGGTTCCGGGGATATTTCATCTTCTCCCATAATTCGCGAGTATAAAGGACATGGCAGAATCTACTTCTTTATAAGTATATATAATGCGTGTCCTTCTTTTTTCAGTCTCTCGTTTAAAAAATCTAATCTTTTTGTACGCTCGTGATTCCATTGATCTCTGGCTTTACTTAATTTTTCCATCGCCTCGTCGTGTCTTTTTTGTTCTTCGTGATCTGAAAATAAAAATTGTGATCCCGAAAATGCTAAGGCGTTAACTAATGCACCTCCGATCATCATCGCTATAGTTGCCATTTTAAATAGAAACGCATTTATTTTATTTCATGATATCCGCGGGAATGATTCCTCTTTTAACTAGCATGTCCTTGGTATAATTAGCCAAAGCAAATTCTACTAAAATCATTCCAAAATCTTTAGGATCAAATTCCATTTTTGGAGTCGATAATTTAAAGAATTTCTTAGAAAGTTGCGCATATCCTATCGCAATTCCTGTATTAACGGCGGCGTGATAGACAGTATTGACTAATTCTTTTTCACTCATCTTTTTTTAATAAGAAATAAAATTATTTATAACATTTCGTGGGGATTGGGTTTTGGTGGTGAAATAACTTTGGGTTTTGGTGGTGAAATAACTTTGGGTTCTGTTTTTTTTTATATATATCAGCAATCCAATAATTGTGAATCCGCCTGCTATCCATTTCCAACTATCATTGCTATTCTGGCTATTAGCATTGCTATTCTGGCTATTAGCATTGCTATAATTGCTATTATCATTGCTATTCTGGCTATTAGCATTGCTATAATTGCTATTAGCATTGCTATTATCATTGCTATTATCATTGCTATTCCACCGTCGTTGAGCACCCTTCCTCCCCGCTTCCTGTCGTTTCGGGTTCTTTTGCTTCTCCCTTATTAATTCCACTGGATTCATCTTGTTTTTCTATAGAGTCAGATTTTTTAAATCCTATAATGTGGCGACTAGAAATAGTGGCTATGCTTAACGGAGCTAAATAAGCTCCGTATTGATAATATAAATTACAACACATTTCACCTATGGCATTATCTATGAAAGGATCCTCGTTTAATTCCTCTATTAATTTAGGCTCATCTTTGAGATCGAAAAATTGTTTAAGTCCTTGAGAATATAAATAGATGAGAGAATTTCCTATAGATTTAGTCATACGCATGCCGAGTCTCGCGTTTAATAAACGATTTAGATTTTCCAATTCTTTCTCTTTCATCTTTTCTAAATCGGAAGGGGAGATTTCTTTTCCCAAAAATTGAACAGATCTTCCAGCCCCTATTATGGCGGATAATCTATCTTTGGCTGATATGTCAGTGACGGGCATATTTTTCATTAATATTTCTTCTTCGTTCATGTTTTTATAAAGATCGCAAAAGTTTTCTTATAACTCTTTCAGTTCTGTTATAACGTTCCAATCTCAAAATATATAAAATCGCGAATAATACGAGTAAGATCCATAAAATTATGAATCCCAATAATACTAAAATAATTATTTCGGTGAAACGTTTCATTTTTTATTATTTTACAAAGACATTTAAAAACATTTTCTATAGAAAGAAATGACATTAAGTTTACAAAATCTTTGCGTCCATAAAATATACAATAATAATGCTGATTATACTAAGAAAAAGATTATTATACCTAAAGAATATGAGAAAATTTATTATACGTATTTAATAGATCATTTCGAACTTTATCGCTTTTTTTATGATCGTTTTCATTATTACCTTAGTTCTGGATACCCATTCGATCCTTACGGAAACCCACATCAAATTATTCCACAATATGAATATTGGTGTTTGTATAATAGTTATAATTGTAATAACGATGATATTTATGATGATACTGATTGTTATGCTGATTGGAGGAATAAATTTTATTGGTTTCGTTATTATAGAGAAAATAATTTATGGGATGCTGATAAGAATTGGTATAATCAATACCAATGGAGTATTTATAATAAAAAAGCCAAGGTGAAAGAACCATGGGATAGTAGTATTTATTGGAATAATAAAATCGAATGGATTGATTATAATCGTAAATTAGATAAGAACGAAGAGTATGAGGAGAGAATTAATTACCGTCAAAAATTTTTATTTATTAATCCCCAAGAGGATCCTTCTTCCTTCAATGAAAATTTATATGAGTGGGGACTTTATACTAAAATGTTAGAAAGAGACATGATTGATGTAGAACCTTGGGATCCGAAAGTTGGAGACATGGTTGATGTAGAACCTTGGGATCCGAAAGTTAATTGGTATAATAAACAATATTGGTATATGTATTATAAGGAAAGAGATATAGAATACGATCCGGAAAAGATGTGGGATCCCAACGAGAATTGGATAGAGTGGTACTTTTTAGAAATTAAGGGCATTATGATGCAGGATGAATATGGGTTAGTATTATAATAAATAAAATATTGTTTTCTAGGATTTTTTAAACAACGACTGTTTAAAAAATCGCAATATTTTTTAATATTCTATTTTTAGCGAGATGTTGATTTGTTTACGAGGTCTTGTAGTTGTTTGCGTAAATTCTCCACTTCTTCCGATGACTCTTTTTTTAAATTTTCTTTAGAATAGATTTTTTCTTTCATCTCGCGATATTTAGTTAATTCGTGTGATACTATAGCAAATTCTTCTTCGGATATTTTCCCATCTTCTAATGCACGACTCACTAGATCTGAAATAGAATTGAGTTTACTTTCCGCTAGTTTAGCTATTCTCAAGTGTTTTTCAGATTTTTTAAATAATATTTTTCTTATTCCTTTCATGGTTAAACCCACGGAACCTACGATTAATGCCATAATTTGAAAGAGGTAATCCTGCTATGGGAACTAAAAATCCTATTCCCACCACGACGACGCTTCCAGTAATTAAAGTTCCATCAACACCTTCGGCAGTGTTCATGACTCTATTATACTTTTTTCTAATACTTTTACGTGTTTCTATCTCTCGACGAAACGTCTGTTCGATTTCGCTAATTCTTTTTAAGCGATATTGTTGAGGATCCTCATTTAACGAAGGATATATTTCGTTTTTACTCATCTTTTTTTAAATAAAACAAAATTATTTATATGTTTAATACCACGACTCCGTTTATAGTTCCGGCTTTCGATCCTTTATTTACACCAAAATTTAAAATATCTCCAGATTTCACGGGTAGCGGAGGATTTAGCGTGACTATTTCCCCAGTTTTTGTTTGAAAGGTCTTGTGTTCTACGTCATTCACGATTAGAGTCACGCTCAATTCTCCCAAAAATCCAATACGAAATATGTGTCCGTCGAATAACATCGTCGTTCCCAAAGAAGGCTTGATTTTTCCGTTTTTATTTATATCAAATTGGAACATATTCATGATGCGACGATTTTTAGTTAATTCGTTGACTTCCTCTTTGATGTTTTCTAAGAGTTCCACCGCCAATTCTTCTCTTTCCAAATCTTCATAATAAAATCCCGACATAGACATTTTATTAATATCAGATTTTCTTAAACTCTAATAGAACGTGAATGGGATATCCATGATTATCGATGTGATTGCCATTTTCGTCTTTTAAATCTATCTTTTAATTCTGTGATGAGATCTCGTCTCAGTTTTAAAAAAACATGGGGCGTTCGATTTCTTTTTCGTACAATTCCGAAAATTTTACCGTTGGACATGATAGAGAAAAGGCTACATCGTTAGAACTTCCGTCTTTAAAAGTATCTCCTTCGGCAAGTACATCTAGATGAACGTTGAGGAGTTCCACCGGTTGCAGGTTGATGCTATTGCTCGTGTAGATGGACCCGACAAGAAGCACATTCTGACCGATACCAAGAATCTTGCGAAGTTCCGGTGAAATTTCCACCCTCACACCACTACCATCAATTCTTAATCTCATGGTGGTCTTGTCCAAGAACACCTTCTGGAAGTATCTCCCGAGAATTCATCGTATGTCGGTAAATGTATATGACCCTGCGTGCACGACTTGGACTTTCGTTTTTTCGCCACGCCTGTAAATTTTTATTTCAACGTCTTTTCTTTATGTTGTGCAGACCGTTCCAGAAACGAAGGGACTTGACGCCCCACACACCATTCATCATTCGTGTTATCTATATATCGAGATAGTTTTACGGGTTTTTCCTATTTCTGTAACGAGATGAAACATGTTATTTTTATAAAACTATTTTATTTTTTAAATAAAAGATGAATGTTTACGAATACCGGGAGGATTTGGATTTGTCGTCTTTCGACATTTACGTTAATACGACTAAAAAGTTTCACGCGTCGTTTGAGAATATTTTCGTCAAGTATAATAACCCAGACATCTTCGAAGATGGTACTCCTAAATATTATGCCATGTTGAAGCGGTGGTACCAACATTCCATAGAAGGATTCTGGCAGAACCAGTTAAATTTTGCAGTGTGGTGTGCTACAACTGGATGTGGTGTGACTTTAGAAATGGGTAAAGACAAATTATCTAAATCATTCTTTCAATTTCACATTTACTATCAAATCAGAAGGATTTTAAAGGAAATATCAGTCCCATTGCCTAGTGATTCTGATTTCAACCATTACACAAACACTGTAGATATTTCAGCATATGAAAGAATTTGTCGTGAATTTGGTGTGTCTGTTAATACAGATTGGAAAATCAAGGGAACTATTTTTGGAAAGTATAATACAAAATGGTCCACGTTCATCATGAATCGCTCAGAGGGATTCACACTTCCGGGTTTTAGCTAGATTAGACGCATCCATTCGTGTTTTTGCTTGGGCAATTTTTAGGTGCTCAAGGTCAAACTAGATCCTCAATTGTGGACGGTGGTGCTACTTCATTAGATGCGCAAAAACAGTTTTTAGTTAATGTTGAAGATGCAATTAATAGACCTCTAGATTTACCCGCCGATATTTCGCGTTACGAAAATTGTCTAAGATATGCAAATTCCAAACTCGACTTTGTCATTCATCCGGGGCTTTATATGCTAGCAAGCAATATGGAGCTAAAAATAGATAAAAATATAGTTAATTATAATAACGAAATATTAATCGCGCCAGAAAATACAAAACCAGGAACAAATATCAACCTTAATGCAAAAACATTCACTCCTAAACAGATCAAACCATTATCTCCTAAACAGATCAAACCGTCATCTCCTAAACAACTGCAAGACGATCATGAAAGTCAAAAGACTGCTATTTTTGCTCTATCATTATTTTCTTTTCTTCTCTTTGTCGAGCTTAGTTAACAACCAACTAACAACAATCATGCCCAACACCCACAAATGTTCTCCCAGCCACATTGCCGTTTTTCCGAGTGTAGACAAGATCCAGGAAACAATAGCACCTAAAATTCCTGGTAAAGCTTCTCCAAATTTAGTCGCTAATCTCGCGAGTAATTTCCCAACTGCGTCTAATTGTTTTTTGAGCCATTCTTGTATTCCTCCTTTTGAAGGAATGGGAGGTGTTGGAGGAGGAGAAGGTACTACCGTTGTCGTTCCCGGAAGTAATAATTCCACCAAGAAACCCACGGTCATACCTATTGCGGTTAAAATACTAAAAATGGTGATTCCCTGTTCTCTAAATAAATTCGCGATTCTTTCTCTCAAAGAAATATTCTCATCTAACAATCCCATTATCGTTTCTTTAATAGTAGTAATTTGAGATCTTAATTTTCCTTTTAAAATATCTATGGTTTCGTTCACCCCTTCTAATTGTTCTCTAGCCTTAGAAATTTCTCTCTCTATGCGTTCTTTATCGTCGGGATTATTTTCTAAATCTTCTTTCATTCAGATAACACGCGTTCTAATTCCACTTTTTTGGCTTCTTGAATGCGTAATGAACCGCGAATAGTTCTTAAACTCTTATCTAACCCCAACAATTCTCTCATGGGTAATAATTCCTCAGCATCTTCTTTAATTATTACCCCGTGTAGATTTTCCAAACTATTTCATAAACTATCTACTCCCTCCCCGAGTGTTTTTAGTTCTGTTTCGTCTCCGTTTAAAACATCCATTTCTATTTCTTCTGTCTTTTCGGAATTAGGAATTTCTTCTCCCTTTTTGGAATTAAGAATTTTTTCTACATTTCTAGTTTCTTCATTAACGACTCTTAGCTTTTTCGTATAAGAAAGTTGTTCGTATAATCCCAAGTCTCTAACGAATTGAGTACCACCTCCCGGTCTCGCTTTTTAATGTATCTGCTTTTACAAATATATTGGGATCACGTTTATCGTTTAATAAAATCTTTTTGTCACCGCCAAATTGCATATAAATAACCCTCTTTATCGGCTGTAAAAGCTACTTTTTCATTCGGGTTAGCTCCCGTATCTTCTATCCATATAGGCTTAATCTTCTCAGCATCCAGACGTCCTTGTTGATATGGTTGTGGTTCTAATATAGGTGATGGAGCTCTATTTATATCATCTATCTGTGGTTGTGGAATTGGCTCAAAACCCATAAATTTACCATCTATAAACGATGTCTCTTGATCATCATCATTTGTCATATCATCATCGTTAAACTTTACATCATCTAACTCGTAAGGTTCTGTCATTTTTAAAACGCTTTAAATTTTTTATTACATAATAAAAAAAGATGATGAATTACGGAAGCATTCTAAATCCCGATAGGAAATTACGTACTCCATTCGGTGTAAAAGGTATTAGACAAACAGTTACAGTTTCTCATAATCCTTCTAATATTGAAGAAACCAAACGTTGACGGTTCGCTTTCCAAATTTAAGCGATAATGATGTCATCGTTCCAAGAAGTGCGAGATTATGCTTTGATATGGAAGGCGCTGTTGAAGGTGGTGATCTCACTAAAAACAGGTGTTTTATAATAATCTGGGGCGTAACATAGTTAAAAAAAATAGAGGTAAAGCTTTCGGGACACACCGTGCAAACAATTGACGATGCCGATAAATTCTTTATCTATAATGATCTTTGGAAAATAGAACGACGTAATATGGTCTATCAGGGAATACAGACCAACGATCTAAATATAATAAGAGCAAAACCCACCACCTATAAAATACCTCTAGACACAAACGAAAACTACGAAATTGTTGCAGCATTCAGGAATCGTTTTTGCATTCCCTTAGATTTCGAAATCTTGGAGACGAGTGAACCATTTTATCAAGCAGGATTACAAGATAGATTGGAATACATGCTAACATTTAATGATGCCAAACACGTCGTCTTGACAGATCCCAGCGATGCTGATAAAGCGATAAGTTATAAGGCCACCAACATCGCTTTGGAATTCGAAAAAATTACCGATGCCACTCTAGCTCGTAGTATCAAACAAAGATATAATGGGGATCATGCTTATTACTTCAATCAAATATTAAGATATCGCAAAACAACTATGAGTAAATCAGATAGTATTCTCAATTATCAAATTAACACCCCAGCGCGATCTCTCTCTGGTATTCTGTTTCTATTCAAAGATATTTCTAAAAACGATCCTGAAAATTTTTATAATCCTAGAATTACTAAAGTAGAAACAACTATTGAGGGGCAACCAAACCAACTCTTCTCTGCCGGAATGAGGCCATATCACCAATTTGAAGAAATTAAAAAGTTTTTCTCAGCTTCTCTAAATCGCGAAAATGTTACAGAATTAATTGCCAAAGAACTAATATTAAGCGAAATAACTCTAGGAAAATATCTCAAAGATCATTACGCTCTCTGCTAGATTTAAGAACTACACCAGAAAATCATCTACACGGCACGGGACGTAAACTTCAAAACATTAGTGAAGGCGTTTCCGTCAGAATCGAGAGAACTCCAGAAACTGATACTGATCCCTTGGATGTTTATATTTTTGTAGTAAAAGATGGGCAGATTAACATGTCAGACGGTCGTTTCGCGAGTGTAATATCTTAAATAAAATAAATTCGTATATAAAAAATGTACATCAAAGAACCTCATTCTGCCCTAATCGTAGGTGCGACTGGATGCGGAAAAACGGAATTTATTTTAGATTTATTAGAAAACGAATATAAAGATTTCTTTGAACACGTGATCATCCTTTGTCCTTCCATACATTTCAACGAAACATATAAATCTAGAGAATGGATTGGAAATGACGTAAGAAATCCTAGAGATAAACGCGTCCTCATCGTTAATCCCATCTCGGGAAAACGGAGAAGAAAAAATACAAGAACTTTTGAAATTTTTTTACGAAGAATATAAGGGAACATCTACGTTATACATAATAGACGATTGCGCTGCAACGAATCAAATAAAAAAGAAAGCGGATACATTATCCATGTTAGCTTTTTCTGGAAGACACGCTAAGCAGTCCGTGTGGATATTAACTCAGAGATATAATAGCGCTTCTAAGGATTTTCGCACTCAAATAAAATGGGTCGCATTATTTCATACTAAGGATAAATTCAGCTATAACAATTGTTTAGACGAAAACGACGTAATTCCCAGCGAAGAAAAATCGAGCCTAAAATACGAATTATCTCAAATAAAATATTCTAAATTAATAATACGGACGGAACAGCCCGCCGATTACGTCTTTATTAAATAATTTATATTTATGTAAATATAAATTAATATTTGCGCGGTCTTCCGCACGTATGGGGAGGTCCCCTGTACTTTAAATAATAATAATGACTTCTTTCTTTTCTATTATCGCAAGTACGACATTTTTTACTGTGAATGTTATAATCGGACATCCATAATTTACAAGATTCGCAAAATAATAGAGGACGATACTCGCGTTTTTTCATATAGTGATTGTGAGTAAAACAAAAAATAGAATTCTTTACTTTTTTATGGGGGCATGGACCCTCACGATATTTAAAACTCACGTGAATCGGCATCTGACATGTTGTTACTTCTTTAGGTTCCATTCCAATACTACTAAACATTTGCTGAAGAGTCATTTTTATATATATGTAATTTTACTTATTTAATTTTTTTTTAAATTAATAAATCGTCATCCTCCTCCCTCTCATTATCTGAATCAAAGTCAGGTTCTAACAGAGGCTCAGACGATCTAATTGATGAAACTAATTTCTTAACAACAACATAATCTAAAAACGGTTTAACAGATTCATTTGTTTTTCCAACAAAAACACTTTTAAATGTCAACCCAGTAACAATCTTACAAGCTTTACCCATATAATCATATGGATTTAAAATAATTTTTTCCCCCTTATTTTGTTCGAAAAATTTTGTTTCTATAGTATTATTTTTATCATTAATCCAAAGTTTTGCATATATAACTTTTAAATTTTTACCTCTTAAAATCGTAAAATCATCAATCATTATCTAGAATTAACGACATAGTATAAGAGTCATATTTTTTACTCAATCCATATGAAAGTAAGATAGGTGTACGTATTTTAAGTAATTCATTAACTCCTTCCGAATAATTATATAATATATAAATAAAACACCCATGTTCAAGTTTTACAGGATTTCCAATTATTACTTTATTTATATCAAATTCATTAGCTTTAATTGCCAATATTTTTTTGTTCATTGCCATATTAATATTTTATTTATACAATATTTTCTTAATTTATTTTCAATTTTTTTATTTTATTTTTCTATTTATATTTTACTCATCTCTAATTTTTACTATTATCTTAACTCGCTTTCATTTTAAAATTTACGATCGCACTCCTATAACATATTTTTCTGTCGTCTCACCTGGGGACCCGCCCCGCCTTACAACTCTACCTACCTCGCGACTCTGCCTACCTCACAACTCTGGGTAACCTTGCACCTCTAAATAACCTTGCTATTTCAAGCTATAGATAACCATGTGCGCCAGAATCCCTATATACATACACACAAGTTCTGGTTAATTGTGGTGTTTATACAAGTTCCCATTTCGCCTTAGTCAATCAACAGTTACCTGGATATTATGACTAAGGCGAAATGGGATTTTTTTCATATATGCAATTCTGCAACTAAGGCGAAACGGGAACATGCCTTCACATCGATTGACGGGTCGGATCCGTTACTGGTAACGGCTTATGATTTTGCTTTCTTTTTTAGTCCGTACACCAAAGTGTTTGGCAACTCTCGTATGTTTAGATTTTATCATACGATTCAGACGAGGTGTGCCGAATGAGTGACATATGTAAACAGAAGAGCTTGAACCTTCCCAAAATTTAGGTTTGTAGAATGATCATATCTGCAATGACAAGTTGATTTATTGTTGTCATATTGGTGCTCAGGTATTTATAATTTAAACTAAACGTTACACCCGACCGTGCGCTTTCACCGCCTTTGATTGTACGATTGCGAAACGGGATGGTCTAATTACTTAAAAGTTCACTCAATGACAGTCTCATCCAAATGCATCACATGTCATGTCACATGTGACACAACACATGGGGTGATAAATAACATGTAGATGTCAAGTCAGTTGTCACTCTACACCTCCATCAATTTATCTCTTCAAATTTTGTATGTACTTCGACAATAAATCTCTGAAAATGCTGTAGAATCAATCAAACTGACTTACACTGTTACAGTAACAGTGGTGAAAATCGTAATTACACGTATCATGCATTGATATTCAGTAAGCGCAGGCACATGTTTCTATCAATGAGGTACATCATTTTTTACCTCCCCTTTGACATAAACAAGTGCTCAAGTCAGTAAGACTAAGAGTAGTAGAAGTCCTACAGTCAGTGACAGGCACTTAATTGATTCTGTCTTTCAGAAGTCCACATGCAGGCTTTTTATCATTATCGGGGATGGGAGTGGTGTGTGTGTGTGTGTGTGTGTGGGGGGGCTCCCAAATTATGTAATTGCACAATACACAATTCTTGATCCACCATTAAAAGAAATAAGTGCCTGTGGAGAAGTCATTTATCCTACCAATAGTACATGTATGATACATCTTACAGAAGTTGCTGATCATACAATGTGTCATGTACCCCCGTATGTTCTTTAAGTTTGTCTGATTTATTTTTGGGCCCTAAATTTTGTCCAGGTTGTTTTGAATCCCTGTTGAAAGTTGCCTGTTGAGCTGAAAATGTCAGAATTCATTGCATGGATTAATTTGATCTACATTTTATAGCAACTGCCACTAACTGGGTCATTAAATGTTTATATTGTGGGTGATCTGCACTCTGCAGTAACATATACATGTATGTATGACGTGCAAGTTAAAGTCGAGTCCTGGTGTAGAATTCCCTGACCACATATCTCGTACTGTAGCATACACTTCATAACACTTACATGGAAACAAATTTTCCTATATCCACCTACTGGCAGTGGGCTAGAGGTAGAGCATTTTACCAGCAAGCATAAGGTACATGGTTTGATACCTGGTACTGGGTCATACTTAAGACATAGAAAAAGGCAGTCAGTGTTCATTTTATCACTAGCACTCAGCTTAAAAAGTGAAATTCATTTGTCCTTCGGATGAGACTTAAAATTCAGGACCGTCATTGCATTGCTGTCCGTCTATAGCACAGGTAAAAGTTTGTGGTACTTTACTCAAAGTTGATGACATCACCAGTAAGTGAAAAATACTTAGGAAGATGTAAAACATATATCAAATACATGAATCATAATATACTGGCAAGTAGACAGTACATGTAGATCTAACTGCATGTGCGCTGTAAAATTCCTGAGTTTGACTAATTGACCAGTATTTAGTCCTTGAATTCCTCTGTGTGAAGAAAAAATGACAGAACTATAACCTTTTGTCTTTTATAGATAGATAGATAGGTACAACTGTAGATAGATAGACCGACAGACAGACAGACAGTTGGATGGAGAGAGAGAGAGAGAGCTAAGACCAGTAAGTAGTCCTTGAATGACAGAACTATGACCTGTAGATAGACAGATAGAAAGATAAATTTTCTTGCGGAAGGTCGGTGGTCTTTACCCGGGTAACCGGGGTTTCTCCTCCACCAATAAAAACTGGACGCCATCATATGATTGAAAAATTGTTGAGTATGGCGTAAAACAAAAAATCAAAATCAAAGAAAGATAAATACATGTAGGTAGAAAGATATATATATTTATATTTCTTCTTTTTTTTTAATTTGACATGGAGATATATACAATGTATGTATATATATGGCTTCATTTTTGTCTGTGTCTTTAATCATCTATAGTGCTTTATATATATATATATATTAGGGTTGTCAACGTGTAACCGGTCAACCGAGTACTCATCGGATTGTCCGATTAATGAATACTAAATTCAGTACTTGGTTACTCAAACATAATTTTAAAATCACGTGTATTTTGCATTTTTAATATATTTAGAAATAAACATGACCGTCTATCTGATTTGACCCATCATCTATCCTTGTTAGTTATCTGTTTATACAATAATTAGTGTCTTTATATGTGTCAGTTGGTTTGCTTAATCCAGTGGGAGTTGTTTGTATTTCATATCTGGGAGATATATACATGTAATGATAATAATTCAGTTTTAAGAAAATTTTGTCTTTGATGCCATTAAAAGATATGTCAAATTTAATCGCTGGTTAAACTATAAGATGCCGCCATTTACACCTGAAATTAAGAAAACACTTTATGTACATATAGTTTTATTAAAACATTTCTATGAATAAAATGATTCATTGCCGAATCCATGTAGGGGACCGAGGTTCAAAACCCATGTATATTTGGCTAAATTGATTAAAAACAAAGCATTGAAATATTTTCGGGGAGTACATTACCGAATCTTATCGGATCGACTTACGCCCACTGAAACTTTCATTTTTAATACCATTGTGGTATTTTAGATAAGACAAAAAAAACTTCCATAAATAGCAGACATTTTAAAATAAAAAAAAAATATTACTGGTCAATCGGACATGTGAGTGAATAAAGGAATTTCACTGGTCAATGAAAATTTTTTACTGGTCTGTATATACACAATTGAAATGAAATGGAAAATTACTAGTCATTTTGACCAGTTATCAGATAGATTTCACCGTACTTTTGTAAAATTTACCAGTTTTTCTGGTACATGTAAGACCGGTGAATTTCAAAAATTCGGAAGTAGTGTCCAAAAACTATAGAATGACCCACAGAACTTAAGATTAAATGTTTTTCCGGATATAAGGTAATATACCTCCTCAGACAAATAAATATTTCCTTGCACCTCCCACATTTAATAATATCTGGGTCTGCAACTGCAATCTTACAAATTTGACTGAGTAACTGAGTACTCGATCAGAAACATATTTGGTTACCCGGTTAATGGAAATTTACTGATTTGACAACCTTAAAACAATGTATATATATATATATATATATACATATATATATATATATATATATATATATATATATATATATATATATATATATATATATATATATATATACAATGTATATATATATACATGTATTTACATACACAGAACTGGCCTTGCTCAGTCGATAATGCGCTCGACTCTGTCCTTGGGATTGAGACCTGTAGTAAAAACGGAGGTCCCGTGTCACAGTAGGTGTCGCCACGTTAAAGAACCTCACTGCTCAATGGCCATAAATGTGAAACATAGGCCAAAATTTGAAGCCCTTCACCAGCATTTGTTGACATCTCCATATGAGTGAAAGATTTGAGTTGGACGTTAAACAACAACAAACAAACAAAAATATAAAAGTAGAATTTTTCTTAAAATGAATTCAAACTTTTGTCAAAAAAATGAGTTAAGATGAAACAGATGTGGACATCTTAAATTTGATGCTTATAAAATGGAAGCCGGCCTGAAAAATTTCAGTCTTGAAAAATTTGTAAATTGTTTATATATAGGCTGTAACGGGCAAATATATTATGAATTGTTATCTATATATCAAACAGAGATATCAAATTGTTATAGATATTGTATTATTGTCAACAAATTAGCTGATAAAGATATTATGTCAGTGCGCATGTAGTAAATACACGTAAGTACACAAAGTGTCATTTAGATGTACATTGTAGCACTAACGGTATGATCATATCATTTGTAGTTTTGTATGTGATGGATCGGAAGCTCATCAAAGGTAGATAACACTTACATAACTTGAAGAAATACTAGTTGCACATTTGTGATTTTAGAATTCCAAATTGTTTAATTTTTATTTGTTTGTTTGTTTGAATGTTGATTTACAGTATAATCAACAATTTTTCAGTTATATGATGGAAGCCAATTTTTTTTTATACATGTATGGTCTTCATGGGTCATATACATGTATGATAACCATGTGTCATTGATAACCATGTGTCATGCATGGTAACCATGTGTCATGTGTGGTCATTATGTGTCATGTACATGTATGGTAACCATGTGTCATGTATGGTAACCATGTGTCATGTATGGTAACCATGTGTCATATATAGTAACCATGTGTCATGGACAGACACCACCAAATATTTTCCCATAGGCCTCAATGCTAATTTACAAAACTTCAGGTCACTGTGACTCCCATGTTTATTAAATCTGGGTCAAATAAGTACCCTGTGCTGAAAGATCAATATTTTTTATAACAAAATATGCAATCAAAAGTATAGGTTGCCATTGCATTTCTACTTCAAATTTTCACTTGTTTACAACTCGTAGTATTCCGCACCAAAGGAAAATATCTATTCTCATATGACCCCCTCCCTTTCAATTTTCATCCGTCAACCCTATAATTTCCAAAGTACTACCAATATTCATGTATCTTTTTTATCACCTTAATTTCACTTATTAATGGCAAAACAAATTTTTTCATTTAATGACCAATCAGATCTCTGGGCTCATTTTACCCTCCGCACAACTTTGGGTGTCCAAAATGTCTGCGCCCATGTTGTAAACAAAGCAGGTGTTTTTCCTCATGTATTGTAAACATCTGTCATGTATTTCAACCATGTATGGTAACCATGTGTCATGTATGGTAACCATGCATCATTTATGGTAATCATGTGTCATATATGGTAACCATGTGTCATGCATGGTAACCATGTGTCATGTGTGGTCATTATGTGTCATATACATGTATGGTAACCATGTGTCATGTATGGTAACCATGTGTCATGTATGGTAACCAAGTGTCATATATAGTAACCATGTGTCATGTATTGTAATCATGTGTCATGTATTTCAACCATGTATGGTAACCATGTGTCATGTATGGTAACCATGAGTCATTTATGGTAATCATGTGTCATATATGGTAACCATGTGTCATGTATGGTAACCATGTGTCATGTAAGGTAATTACTTGTCATGTATCAGTATGGTACATGTAATCATGTGTAAACCTAATATTCCTTTTTTTACTCTATCTCCATGATGCATAGTCTCTTTAAATGTGCATACAGTTTGTACACTGCATTCGAATATAGCATTTCAACAGCTGTAGACTTAAGCTAATAAAAATTGCCATTTCTGATGACATATGGGAAGTAATGTTTGGCTCCTTGTTGATTTGTCATTTGAGTTTTTAGCCATCTCTTTGTATCAACTGTCTGTCCGTTAGACACTTTGAATATTTGTCACAGAAACTGCTAAATCATTTGTTAAAAAAAAGTTTGCATAATGATCAACAGGGTACATGTACATGTACAATGTAGCATTGCATGTTAAAGAACCCTCATTGCGCTGCATCCACATCTGAGGTCAAATTGTGTGGCAATTCAGAGAAAGCTGTCAACATTTCTATGTAAGTGAAAAATTCAACTACAAGATGTAAAACGAGTTATAATCAGTGGCCTAGGAAACAAATTAAAAGTGAGGGGGGTGGGGGGGCAAAATATTTTTCATGAAAATGTCTTCCCCAGTTTAAAATTTGTTGTCATATGCCTTATATATGCCATATATCCCCACCTGAGGCTCCCCAGTTCCTGTGCATGATAATGATAGAAGAATTTATATGAATTAGGGCAAATGATGTTTTGTTCATCTTTGCATGACTGGACATATTTATACAATGTAGATTTCAATGTTTATGTGCCAGATGAAGTTTTAATTTTAAAAGCTGTTTGATGATATTTATCTTATATGAAACCAAATAGATCAAAGTATTTCAGACATTAAACATTGTTAAATTAAACGTTATCACAATGTTTTAAAAATCACAATATTTGTTGCGTGTAGTGGGCGGATGGTCTATCTACATATAATGTATATAAATGTATGCATCTTGCCATACACTACTGGCAAGAAGTTTTATACAAATTTTATATAGAGGATGTAAATTTAACAGTATTACATAACACATGTATACATGTATGTATTGTTATTAGACATTTCCCCCTAATAACACAAATGAATTTTCCTGTGTCATTGATGTAATATCAAATCCAGCCAACCGAGTCTTACATGTAGAGCCATTTTTATCTGGGATTGGAAGTTTAATTATTGTACACACTGCAGTTATCAGAACTTATATGTACATGTAATATGGCCTATACAGTGGAGCTTGGATTAAAGGCCACCTCTGGGCACCTGCCTACAATGTATAAAGGTCTGGCATTTTTTGACTCTTCTGAACTTCTCTGAACATAACAGGATTTCACTGTTTTTGTTATTTAATTTGGCAAATTTCATGAATGCTGCATGTAGTGGTATGGTACATGTATCGTTCAATTCTCATAAGATGGTGGGGCGGAGTAACTTTCTGATTATCATACGAATGATTCTACTCACTTTTTGGGTATGACAAGCTGCACGGAAAAAAAACGTTTTATTCCTCACTGGATGTTCTCTTGCGTATGATGACAAGTAGGGACGATTAGTGGGTATCATTTTAATGTTATGCTTTATTACCTAAAATTTAAACTTGTCCAGGTCACGAAAGGATTCACGAGACTCCGCCCCTCCAGGTTATATGGATTTCACTACACATGGAAGGAATATATATGTCTTACTTAAATAATTTTGTCCATGCTAATGTTACGCAAAGTTTATATGAAATAAAGAGGAAGTCTTTGCAAATGTAACATTTTCGCTACTGTTACTACATGTATTGTTGGATAGAAAATTTCAATAACTATTTTCAAGATCAGTGCTTGCAATCAATGTTTCTTCAGTCATGAAATTAGCTTTTTTACATGTGCATGTACTTGTTTTAGCAGTCACCATTTGTACAGAGCATACTGCATTCTGGGTACATGTGTGAGTATGTACGTGTACAAGTAGTAAAAACGCAGCTATTTCTTGTTGCTAGTGTTACAGGTTTTGAAAATTGAAAAATTTATGTAACATTAGCAATGAAAAAAAAATTGCCAGGTCAATTGTTTTCTGACATACTTGACTTTAAAACTTGTGATTGCAGAATTGCAAACTCATGCTAACTGCTAATGCTATGCATAAACAGGATTTAAAATGGCCATTGTTACCTCATTGATAAAAATGATTATGTAATTATGTAAAATGAAAGAAATAAAAACATGTAACGTATAGTCTTTTTAAATCAGATTTGGAAAAAAAAATCATGTGTTATATAATAGGTATTTTTTATCTGAAAAAAGTAACATCAGTAATCATATCTGAAGGGAGTTTATTCCTTCCTATTTCAGGTATCTTGTGCTCAATTGCTACATAAACAGTAAAACACAATAAAATATTATAGATCATTTTATTTGAATATGTATCAGTTTGATGTACATTGTAATATTACACAAAATATCGTATTCATGCCTAAAAAATTGAATAATTAGTTCATGTTAGTAATTTGATAAATTTGAGTATTTCCGTCCATGTTACACTAGTACTGTGAAATCTGTCATATATCTTACATCAAAGTTAACAGGCCCAGAGTTAATACTGATGACTTTGGTGATACAAAAGTTCAAACTCGTTACAGATATTTGTACTGTGTAAACATTATATACAGTATCACCTCAAAACCACCTCCACTTTGTTTACACTTAAAAATCTGGATTGTAATTGATAAAACTTTAGTTCAAAAGAGTACAACAACATGTACAATGTACGTGTACAAATGTACATGTAGCATCTTCAATTATACTTGTTACTAAATGTATGCATATACCCAGGTGTCAACTATCTTCAGGTCAATGACACATTATAAATCTTTTCACTGTTATACAAGGTATGCAGTTGTAAGTGTTTAATTATCCCATGTGCATGTATACAGTTTGTAGGAAACATGTAGATTGAGTTTGTTTTATTGTAGGTAATTTGTTTTATTGATGTCCCTTTCATAAATTGGGATATTTTGGCCATTTTGGCCATTTTGGCCACCCTATTTTACCCTTTGAATACTGAAGGCCGGAAAATCGGCCACAACATAAATGCCTGTATACCCTGGTGGCGGGTTTTCAGGCCAGGAAGTCATTCCGTTATATAGAATTTTCTATAGCTCTCACTGACCAATCAGAGCTCCTATAACATCTTGTATTTCCTAAATCGTGCTTCCAGTGAAACTAGAGCATTTCTAGAAACATTTCTTGGTAATTTGGACAAACATTATGAGTAAAAGGCACTCAAATGTGTTAACAGCTGATCAAGTTCTCGAACTGTTGTTGAAATCTTATAATGGAGAAATTCTGGGTAACAATGAATAGAGACAAAGCAATTTTGAATGGGAGTAAGATTCAGATGACTCTGTAGATAATTGTGAAAGTAATGATTTATCGTAATAATCAATTTAAAAACAAAAAAAATAAAGGAAATGAGAGTGATTTGAATTTTTTGTATTTCTGTCCAGGAGACCAGGGTAGGAAAAATGGCTCATTTCAGGTGTCCAGGGTTCAAAGGTTTAAATTACCAAAATTAAACTGCCAAAAATATGTATACAATGTTTCTGCTGGTGAAAAACAAGGGATTTTTAATATACATGTAACACTAATGTTAAATGTTAATCTCAATTAAGTACTATGTGACATACATGTAACAGGGCCCGAAGTCACTAAATTTACTCAATACTCAAGCTCAACTTATATTTCATTATTTTGACTATATAATCGGTGGAAATCTTTCGGGTTTGAGTGATTAGGAAACATATCAATATTTTCCATCATTCCTTTATAAAATTTTTGCGTCACACTTACGATTCTTGTAAAAAAAAATAGATATCCATGAGTACGGTACTCAAAATTTGAGTACGTACTCAAACATTTTTCTAATATTTCTGAAGTTTTCTTCAAATGAGTATTAATTTTGACCATTATTTACAATTATATGCCAACAATATACAATCATGTTCAGTTAGAATGAAGTTCATGTGTGTTTTACCTTAAAATCTTGGAAAGTTAGTTGAGCTTGACTACTGAGTAAATTTGGTGACTTCAGGCCCAGATCAAACTATTCATTACTTTTTAGCTCACCAGGCACGAAGGGCCAAGATTTTAAAAATCTTCTTCTCATGAACCAATGATCAGATGAGTTTCAAATTTTGTATGCATAATTGTAATGTCAATACATGTATCTACAAAGTTTGCGAATGAAAATTAAATCTGTCCATAAACGAGCCACCATGTGCTTAAACACAGGGAATATTTGACTACAAATTCTTAAATATTTTCAAAATTGATCAACTTTTTGTATACAAAAATTATTATAGCTATATTAAAAAAAAGGTAGAGTAAAAGTGAAAGAAGCAGACATGTTCAGCATGCAAAGATCTACAAAATAGTCAATAGGGTCAAAATTGTCAGGTCTTTTCTTTTGGGAGTTATCTCCCCTTATAGTGGATTTCTCATGTTTTTGACAATTTTGTCCTATTATCTTGAAAATTATAATAGTTAGAGAGAAAGATAAAGAAGCAAACATGTTCAGATCTATGAAAAAGTCAACAGGAATTAAATTGTCAGGTTTAACTTTATGGGAGTTATTTCCTCTTTTAAGTGGATATTTTCATGTTTTGGGCTGTTTTTCCCTATTATCCAGTGATCACCACCAAGATCTACAAAAAAATTATTGTGCTTAAATTGTGAAGGTGATCCTTGTGAAGGTTATTTCCCCTTTTAAATGTATTCCGCATGTTTTTCGACTATAGTTGCACATTATCTTAAAAGATCTATAAAAAAATCGGCAAGGCAAGTCTACCCTTATGCAAGTTTAAATTCTCCTTTTTCAATGAATTTTTAGGTCACCTGAGCCAAAGGCTCAAGGTGACCTATAGCGATCGTCTTTTGTATGTCGTCGTTCGTCGTGTGTTGTTAACTTTTAAACATTTTCAACTTCTTCTCAAGAACCAATGGGCCATTTTCAACCAAACTTGGCAGGAAGTATCCCCATGTGAAGCCGCATAAAGTTTGCGAAGGAAAAGGGGATAGGGCCCATAGGGACCTCAAAAGGGGCCAAAAAGTACCAAAACTTGGTACATCTTTAAAAATCTTCTTCTTATGAACCAATGATCGGATGACTTTCAAATTTTGTGTGAATGATTGTTAAGTTATTGTCTACAAAGTTTGCGAATTAAAATGAAATCCATCAATAAACATGCCACTAGGGGGCACTTTAGTAAATGGGGGGTATTTTGGCTGTTTTCTTGACATTAGCTCAATAAGTTTCGGCAAGGACCCTTATTGGAGTTATGCTCAGGTGACCGTTAAGGCCCTTTAGGCCTCTTGTTCATGCCTCAGGTTGCTTTTCAGTATGTTGTCAGTAAAATACATTTCACTCAGATGATTATTAAGGCCCAATGAGCCTACAGTTTTTCATGTTTAATAGCCATTTTATCTTTTACACATTTTTTATGTTTTCTGCAATGTTGACCAATTTTGCCAGGTGAGCAACTTAAGGCCACTTGGGTCTCTTGTTAATATTACAATTACCTGGAATGTTTGATACAGTTGGACCAAGGTTTGATGGTAGGCCAAATTTAAACATGATGCATATATAAACATAAATGGCCAAAATTTAATTGGCCACAAAATAACCCTTCATTTTATGACCAAAGTGACCAAATTTTAGAGACACCAATATCCCATGTTACGGTGTCATAGGGGGCTGACATAAGATCTCATTCCCAATGCAAATTAAGGGTTAATAGAGCCTATTTTGGTACAGGGTCCTGTAGCCTTTCAGTTGGGGATTTTACATCACAGTAGACCAAACTGGCAAAAACAAGCTATGGACATATTACTCATAAGAACAAAGACAAAAATTTGTGATTTAATTAACTTAATTCTTTATTTTAATGACAACATGGCTTTTATCTGAAGACACGGAAGCTTTTGATTGGTGCTAAAAAATTTAACATTTTACTTTAGTGTTTATGAATGTGCAGCTAAACGGTTAACTTTATTGAGAAATTTTAGTTCGAAATTGGGAAATAACAGCAGATTTGCAATAGGGAAAGGGGTCTTTTACAGGACCCACAAGTTGCTGATATAAATCCCTGCAAATAATGAAAATTTTCCAAATTTGCAGTCAAAATGTGATGAGAATCTTGTATTTTCAAGAGAGTATTATATTTTTAAACAATTTTGTGTATTTCTAGATTTCCTAATTTCAATAATAATGTTGCTAAAATTTCCAATTTAAAAGACTCAGGCCACATTCCCAAAAGAGTGTGGAAAAAAGATTCCCACATGCATGTACATGTTTTCACAAGTACATAGATATACTAGCTGAATTACCACAAATTCTGACCCATGCTATGAAAGTCTTTAAAATGTTATGAGGGCTCATATGCCAAATCTGTCTTCGGGACCATTTTGTATTCAGTCTTATCCCACAGACCATATATTAACCATGGACTGGCCTCGGACAAAAGAAAAGAAGATACTATTTAAATACTCAAAAGTGATTTTCTGGACATGGTCTGATAAGAAAAGGCAGTCATTCATGAGAGTGGCCACTCAAGATCAGTGGTATGAGCCACTACGTATATTCATTTTGGTATTGTTACACACAATCAAAGCCTGCTGATTAGACAATAAGTGGTATGAAAATAGTCAATATCTGATACATTTCTAGATCATACTATGTACATGTAATAATGTATTCTATACTTACTATTCTTTTGTAAAAAAAATAATTACATTGTACAAAAAGCCTTTACATGCACCAATAAATTATATATGTATTGTACTTTGGTAAAATGTATGAACAAGTCGGGGTGAAATGTCCGAGGGATGAAACAGCCTAGTGACAAACAAGCCCGAAACTTTTTACATACCAGTAACCTAGCTACTCGGTAGCTACATTGCACCATAGTCATGTACAGTGTATACAGTGTATACATGTAAAGTGGAACCTTGCTATTATTGACTCAAAGTGGTCTGATTAGTGAGGTGGTCTCTTAGGTGAGGTTCTTTACTTAGTAGATATTAATCAGGAGAAGGGCAGAAGTATGAGATGGTCTTCTCCTTATTAAGTGAGGTGGTCTTTAGGCAACGTTTTACTGTATATCGTATTCCATGTACATGTAGCATACAAAAAAATCTTGGTTATTGTCCAAACCGATGTCCTCGTTTCTTTTGAGGAATAAGAAACTAATAATGAGCAAATTAATTACTCTGCAAAATGTATATAGATGCAATTTATACATATATATATATATATATATATATATATATATATATATATATTTACAGATATGAAACGCATCCTCTACAACAAATAGCGCAAACATTAGTATTGTCAAGAAATATTTACTTTGGTACAGACCAAATTGTCCTATTCACTCACTCACTGATTGAAATTATATTTGTTATTTAGTTCCCCAGATAATTGTTTTGTCCCATATCTTGTCCTGTTTCCAATTCATAACACATGCTCTTAATTGGAGAAGTGTCACTGTTACATACATGTACATTTAAACTTGTATATAATGACCTCCTTAGGGACTCAAGAAAACCGGTCTTTATAGGGAGATGGTCTTTATAAACAGTTTGATTTGTACACAAATGGTAATATTGGGGACAGCAAAAAACAGTCTTTATGACCAGGTGGTCTTTATACACAAGTGGTTGCTAAAGCAGGTTTGACTGTACATATATTTTTATTTGCATGTGACTGAAGTGTATTTGTACATACAATGTAGTATCATGGCAGATATTTCTAAAATATCATGGATATATGATAACAGTCCGAAAGTTTTGAACATTTCAACTATAGATCTATTGTTTTATTTACACACGCATACTACATTGTGATAACAGTCTGAAAGTTTAGAACATTTCAACTATAGATCTATTGTTTTATTTACACATGTATACTACGTTGTGTAGATGCACTTGAAATATTTAGATAACTTGCTTTGATAACTATAGAGATAGAGGGCAGATAGAGGGCGACCTATCACATTTGTTGGATTTAAAGTTAAGAATGAATGTACTACTGTGTACAACAATGCACAGGTAACTTCCTTGTATACGTTGTACATGTACATTACTAACTTTTATTACCTAGTGAAGAATATTATATACATAATGTATGTGGGGCCGCGTGGTGAGCACATCGTGCTTTGAACCATGTTATTTTAAGTCTCTCACTTCTGTTCAGCACAGGTTCTAGCACCACTGGAACCGGAGCTGATTTCTGTGAGTTACCAGGCCTTTTTCTACTGTCTCCATGGGACCGAATTTCAGCCCCATTCCCAATGCAAAAATAACTGTGTTTTTTCCCCAATTTAATGAAAAAATTCCCAATTTTGTGTTGAGTCCATGATCGTAATGAACAGTAAATGAATTTAAGTGGGAATTAATTTAAGAAAAAGGTTCCATTACATTTAGATTTCCATGTGTGCAAACAAAGTTTCCCAATTTGACACAAATTCCCATTAAAATTCCCAGTTGCCTCAACCAGTGACATTTTCCTGAAATTGACATAAATTGGCCTGGTTACATGCCAGTTTACTGGCGGAAGGCTGCTGGTTTCTTCCTGGGTACATTTTAACAGGGTTCTTCTCTCCTCCACCATTTAAAATTGCTGCCACCATTTAACTGAAAAATTTTGAATGTTGCGTAAAGGACCATTAAAAAAAACAAAAAAAACAAATCAGAATACATGTACAGTAGAGTATATTGCTGACAGCTGCCATTATCAGATATAGGTAGGTGAACAGAGGCAGTTCACACAATCTGCTTTGATAAGTTACATTGTAAATTTACATTGTTTTCAGCAATGAGGAAGTGATTACTGATTAATTGTTATCATTCCCTATGAGTACTGAGTAGATTTGGTGACTTCGGCCCTGCTCTAGTATATTTATGTCAAAAAACTAGCCTGATAAGATTTTTACAGCTAAAAATAGAAGGGTGGGTGGAGTTGCACTGATTCAAATTGTATTGGAAATGATATGAATTATTTACTTTCTCTGAAAACCACTGCATGAAATTTTATGAAAATTATAATACAGTAAAACCTGCTTTTAAATGACCACCTGTGTTTAAAGACGTGGTCAGAAAGACTGATTTTGCTGTGCCTAACTGTACCATTTGTATACAAATCAAATTGTATTTAAAGACTCCCTGCCTGTAACATGTATAAAGACTGGTTTTGTTGTGTCCTTAAAGCGATATAAGCTGTCACAATGATTATTTTTGTCCCCTGACATATAGTTGAGAATATGATAAAATGTGTGTTCAAATACATTATCAAACACATAAAACGTTGTAAAAGATCTTCTTTTCGAAGTTATTTGTTTTATTAGAATTTTAATTTTCCTGTACCTTAAAGCATCCAGCTGTATTTCCATATGCAATGACCTTTCAGATAAACTCTTTTGCCATATCAAATGTACTTTGTAATTCAGTCAGGGGATCTCAGTCCTTTGCACGCTCGGACTATGTTAAAGTTGGGCCGATTTTATGTTTTTTATATTTATTTTTAAAATACAGGACATGATTTTTATTGGAAAGTGCATGTAATATGTAAAATATATGCTTTTCGACGCTATGTTAAATACCTGAAGAAATTGGATGAATATATGAATAAATATATCGGGTTACTAAAAGAATTTTATACAATCTTTAATGTTACCCTGAATGCTGACATTGAGAAAATCAAAACAATAAAACTGTGAAAAGTATGCGTACCTCAAATTTTACAATCGTGCTGCCATGTCTGGTGGAGTTGGGCAGTTCATGATCAAATGTGTCAAGAATGATTAAGTCGAGAATGCGATGGGACGAATTAAAAATGGGTCGAGATCACCCGATATACCGGGCACGTGGACAATTTCAGAAACGAATGTTTTGAAACGATGAAAAAGACTAATGTTGCCCGATTTAGGTATGAAATGATGATATACGAAAATAAACGCAAACGGTAATAAGAATAGAATGTATATTAACTGCAAATAGCACGTGTTTATTGTTCACCCGGTAATCTTCATAAAAAATTACCGAAAGTTAATTTGCATTGCTCAAAGTATGGCGGACAAAAAAGTAACTGATATTACGGGTTACGTTTGGCAAGATTGTTGCAATTTTACACATGCATTTGTTATTATAACCACCAGATGGTCTCTTTGGAATATATATGAGATAGAATATCACATAAAATGGGCACGTAAAATTTTTCACCTACAACAGTTCATATTGCTTTAAGGGGGTCTCTGTGTACAAGTTTCACTGTAATAGTAATCAATTTTTCATACATGTATTTAACTTCTCAGGTACAACAGTCTTAATTAATTAAAAACCTAACCTCTCCTTTTTCTGATGTTTTGCCTAGAGGATCTAACACAATCTACTATGGGGTCACATGTAAATGACCTAGAGCTTGCAGATGTGTCATTTTTCTACCAATGATAATGTGACTTACACAGTCTTGTAAGTGTATCTAATACAACATACCTGAGTGGTGAGAGATTGCTTTTTAATTAGATTGCATGTATGTACATGTACTGAATGACGCTCAGTACCATGCCAGTTGAGCACAATATTTAGGCCAGCTACATGTAAGGTACATTTTATAAGACGTGGTTCTAGGAATTGAACCAGCTGGTATTCCCCACTTGTTTTGCCACTAAACCACTAGCTGTGACCATTCAAATGTTCTGGGAGGAATGAATTAGGAATTTAAGTATATTCTGAGTTGAGACTTTACCAAATTTAGCAGGAAGAGTTTTTAAATGTTAAAGATATAAATTTCATCATACAGTTGATAGGTGTTGATAATTTGTAATATATATATATATATATACTATACTCTGTCAGTAAAGATCTTATATTCCAGATAAACTCATTTACATGTACTTAACAGAAACAGACAGATCAAGTGGTCAGACTGATATCAAGTCAGTCAAGTTCACATTATACATGTTTTTGTTGTTGTTTTATTTTGTTATTATTATTAATTATTATTTATTTTCGGTGTTATTTATATCATTGTTATTGTTGTTGTGTTTTATACATGTGTGCATTCTTGGTGTCATTTTGTTTTGACATTCTCTCATGAAAAAAACTATTATACCTGTAGCATGTAGGGCCTCTATACATTGTCTCAATTAAAGTGTCGTTCAATCAATAACGTGCTGGTCACTCGTTGCTTGTGGTCCAAACATATACTGGTCACATACACATGTAATTTATGCTAGTACATGTATAATGTATAAACAGGTTCATTATATATGTTTAAAAAAAACACGACATTTTTCAAAATATTACAAAAAGGATACAACGTACATGGGTATATCAAGTTCAACATACATGTTTGCAGGGAATATAACTTGACAATTTTGAGATCCTCAATTAAGAGATCACCTCTGTTAAGAGGTCACTCTCATGATTTCCCTTGGGTGGCCTCTTAATACAGGTTAGACTGTCATTTTAAAAATAATAATGACAAAATTTTGTTAAACAATTAATTTTATTTGTATTTCAGGTTTAGTATCAGAGGGCATCAGTTAGACTAGATCAACACACATGTAGATATGAGCTAGAGCACACTACACCAGTTGCCAGTAATACTGTCGTCAGGACAGAGTCTGCAGTAATGGATTTACGTATCAATAGTTTCCTTCCTTCCTGATCTGCTGATGTTCCTACTGAAGAAAAGCACTGATTCTTCGTGTCCACACTTTACCTTTGTCTGGCAGTCCATTTTTGATTGACCCACTTTCCTGCTTCTGCCAAGACTCGATCTCCATTTCGACCTTCCTCTGTAGCAAATTGTTTTTATAATATTTCCGTTGGTGGTTTTTCATGTGTCAAGTTACATGTACATGAAAATAATGACGATTTAAAAATCCTACCGTATTTATTATGCATGCAGACACCCGCTAGCACAACACACGTCATTGACAAGCCTATTGGCATCATTCAACTCCCTATAGTGTGTATAGTCTAGCTTTAAAGCACCACATTCAGCTTTAAAGCACAACACTTGAAATAGCACACAGAATCAACAGAGGCACTTCACGTATTTAAATAATTTGTCCTCGACCTTGTAGTTCAAGGTTACTATTTATATCAAGCAATGTGAAACAACAAATGTAGAAAAGAATTGATTGGCATCCTTTGTTCAGATGTTCAGAACACCTTCACAATTTATGAATTTTATGATTGAATGTTACAGTACATATGGATGGGGTTTGTGGATTCTTAAAAGAAAAGAAAAATCTGAAATATTTATCAGCATTTATCAGTGTACATTAGTCTTTTGTTTCTTGATATTGTGGTTTAACTGGATTTATATCATACATAATGCATTGGAAATAATTGCAAAAATTATTTCATTTTAATTTCGAAAAAAAAACATCAGCTTGTTGATACACTTATCAATGGAGGATGAATATTTATGTAAATATTGCGTGTTAGAATCGCAGGGTTTGGAGACAAAGGCCTGCGATGAGAAAGCATCACCCAAGTTTAATGAACTCGTTGAAAAAGTGGACGAATATGACCAAGAACAGGGCAAATCATCGTTTGTGTGTGGACGTCATAGGCGAACAGAACAAATAAATAATAATCGGAAAACCCCTGTACGAGAATTACAGTCAAGTTTTGACAGGAATTCACCTACAAGCTATAGATTAAATATAAAGAATCCAGAAATACGAAGCATACGTGTGAAAAATGAAAAGAAGAAAAAGAGTGAATTTGAAAACAGTCTCGGTGATTCTCGTTATAAACAAAACAATAGAAAATCATCGTCTGATAATTTTACTGTAAGTATGACCAGTGCTTGTCTGTTAGCATCGGGAGAGTATAATGAGTGTTGTTGCAGTCGTTTTCATTCTCATCAATTTTCACGTCCAGAATTTTATGTTTCAGTATCGGACAAGTCCGCGTCAAAGTTGGAACATTCCATGGCCAGAGTCCGTCAGGATTTGGTGGATACTAATGAAAAACATTTAAATATTTGTAACACCTTCTGGTGTCCAGGTTTAACCTTGTGTCCATACCGCTGTTACCTTCCAGTGATAGAGTTTGAATCTCTGTGGCCAGAGGAACTTGCTCTACGAGATATTTTAAGAGATGGAATACAGAACACGGCTTTACGGGCAGCCATATCAGAACTCACATCCACATCACTCACTTGTGCTCCATTCCAGTTGCTGAAATCTCTTATCGAACTAGCTCTTGTTCGTAAGTTCTGAAACTTTACAATTTACCTTTATATATCTTTTAATCAGATCTAATTGTATTGGCTGTACTATATTTGACCCATTAACCGCCAATGTCCCTATAAGCGCCCCTCCCCTTTTGACTTATGATCAAGAATCTGTTTTAGCTGGTTGACAAGGAGATGTAGGCCTGAAAAAAACTGAAAGTAACAGTTTATCTGTATCCACCCAGCAACAGCAGAATGTCAATAGGTTTCCTCAATAATAATTACAACAACTTTACCATTGTGCCTTACAAAAATTTAACTGTTTTATGTCAATTTAACTATAAATTGGTCCCATTAAGTGCCCATCCCTTTTCCCTGATTTTTGTAGCATGCTGGGTGCTTAATGGGTCGAATACGGTACAGGTAATTTTTTTTTTTATGTAAATTGTTAACTCACCTGGCCTGAAGTGCCAAGTGAGCTATTGCTATAGTCAAATGTCTGGAGTCCGTCGTCATCTGTCTGTTAACTTTTGCATTTAAACATCTTCTTCTCAAGAACCAGTGGGCCAGTTTTTACTTGGCATATAGCATCATCATGTGAAGCTGCATAAAGTTTGCAAATAAAAAAGGGATAGGACCAATAGGGGTCCTAAAAGGGGGCAAAAAGGACCAAAACTTGGTACATTTTTAAAAATCTTCTTCTCATGAACCAATGATCACATGAGTTTCAAATTTTGTATGCATGATTGACAGTCAATATTTACGAAGTTTGCAAATGAAAATGTAATCTGTGTATAAACGAGCCACTAGGGGGTACTTCAGTAACAAAGGGTATATTTGTATTACAAATTGTTTAATAACTCAAAACTGATCGACTTTTTGTATACAAAGATATATGAGAAAGATGCTAGGAATTATCTGAGGATCATTTTGACAAAATTCCAAGGTCATTGGGTCAAAGGTCAAGGTCGCAGGCACCTAAGGAAATTGAAAATATTTTTTTTTTTTGTAAAATTTTCAATATTTTTTGACTTCTTCTCTAGAACCATTGGACCAATTTGAACCAATCTTGACAGGAAGAATAACCATGTAAAGCTGCAAAAAGTTTGCAGATGAAAGGGGGCTAGGACCAAACATGGCTGCCATGGATAAATATAGAATGAATGAGTCAGCAGATATTTTTGATTTAATACATATACCTCCAAAATTATTACAGCTAAGAAAAAAACGGTTACCTGAAAATGAGTGGCTTGCAAAAGTCTACAAATAATTCATTTTGATGGCAATTGTCGGGTTGATCGTCATATGAATTATTTCCCCTTTTTTGTGAATTATTCATGTTTTTGGATTTATTTGACATTACATGTATCTTTATAAGTATAATAGTTAGAGTAAAAGAGAAAGAAGCAGAAATGTTCAGCATGCAAAGATCTACAAAAAAATCAATAGGGCCGAAATAGTCAGGTTGCCCCTTATGGGAGTTATTTCCCCTTTGAAGTCGATTTTTCATGTTTTTGGATGTTTTTTGACATTATCTTGAAAAGTAAAATACATGTAGGTAGAGTAAAAGTGAAAGAAGCAAAAATGTTTAGCACGCAAAGATCTACAAAAAGTCAGTAGGGCCAAAATTGTCAGGTTGAATGGGAATTATTTCCCCTTTTAGTGGATTACTCATGTAATTGACAGTTTTGTCCTATTATTAAACAATAAATTTTAATAATTTTAAACAATAATTTCTTTGTTATATTTAAATGGTTTAGTTATATGGTGGCTAGGACTTGTTACATTTTAACCCGGAAAAAGAGCTATACCACTGACCTTTTGAAAGCAAACTTGCAAACTTTCTTACAAAATAAACTTAGGTTCCAGAGCCAGGCTCAAACCTGCGCTGAGCATATGATATCATATGTGAGAGACTAACTAATCGTAATCTAAAGCGCAATGCTTAGTCCCCACTCTGTCATAGAGGCTCAAAACAAGAATCATAGACAAATGCATGCACACATTTAGACACGCAAACACGCATTATCTCATCAACCCCTGAAATTGTATTTGGACCTGCCCATTTCAAAGATTGGTTAAGTCCACTGTCAGAATTCAGGGTGTATGATTTTGAATAAAAATTTTATGATAGTTTTACCTGCAATATGAATTTGTTCACTGTTCATGAATTATGACAGCAGACCATACTATTTATTGATTTGGGTGAGTCTAATTGTGACCATAGGGATTGATGAGTTAATTTGCTCAAAACAACATATATATATGTATATATGTAAACAATACAAACATTGACATACATGTAAACACATGGACACTCAAAAATACACACACTGCTATATAGGTCTACCAAGATAATTAACGGCATATCTCAGGGTTGTGTCTAAACTTGCTAAAATCAAAACAGTAGTACCAAGGTATACAGTTAAACCATTTTACCTTGCCCTGATTACATAGGGTACTGTAGCTTCTATTGTTCTGTATCAAAATATGCCTGCTCCCGTTAGGATTTAATTTGGACTTGATGAGTTTATGTATTACAGTTAACACATACCGGGGTACCTATAACACCTATTCCATTTGTGCAGTGTATTTATATTTAATCAGAGTACACAAAAGAGCTCCAGTAAGGGGAAATAATTCATCTATCCTTTACAATTGTAGGGCCAGATTGTACATTGGAAGATGGTGCTGGATTGTTACATTATGCTTGTCTCTTTAGAAAGACCAGTATAGTGCAATACCTCATCAGTGTTGGAGTTTCACCTAAAATTAGAGACAAACAAGGTTAGTGCTGTCAGATTGTACAATTTGTATATGTACATACATGTACATGTAAGCCATTGTCAATATATTGTATGATTGTATATTTGGGCCTGGTACCATAAAAAATTGAGAATTTACTCAAGTCTGAGAATATTCTCAACTTGGCCTGCTCAGCCAATCAGATTTCTGGATAAAACAAAGTTGAGAAATTTTTTTAGATTTAAGTAATTCTCAACTTTTATGGTGCTGGACATTTTCGCTCCCGTTTAATTTTCGCCATTTTTGTTGTTTTTGCCCTTACATGTAGATGTGATGGCAAATTTAATATGAAAGCGAAATGTTCTTGCTCAACAGTTGATGCATGGACATACATTCCTTCCATGAGACTATGGTTATTTACATGTAGGGCAAATTATTATCATTACTATTTAGTTGTGCATTTATGTTTGTTGTAGACCTATTGATTATAATTTTTAGGTTATTATGCAGACCAGGTATGTTTTTGTCCAAAACTGCGCCGCTTGCTACCTCAGAAACATTTACATAACCAAGGAAACATTCCAAACACACAGATTCAACAACCTAGTGTTCAGGACAAAGATGTCATCTTCAGAATGGCTGCATCACCAAAATGTTTGTATGAGTTACAAAGAAAACTGCAGGTGTGTAGCTTTGTAAAGACCCTGAGTCACAGACTCTTATTCATTTTTGTTCTTTAATATTATCTTCTATGTAATGCTCCATGTGATAAGAGTTGGTCCATTCACATATATTAATGATGGCTCTAGTTCTTAACCTGACGCTGTATAAAAAAATTAGGTACACTGGAACCTGTCTGGAATGACCACCTGTCTCCTGAAACCACATTCTGAGAACCACTTGGTTAAATAATCCTTTAGATAAAACCTCTTTTGAGAGACCACCTATTTTGAGAGACCACATTTCAGTGGCAGATGGGATGGTCTCTCAAGACCGCCTCCACTGTACAATAAACAATAAAATAAATGTTGCTGCAACATAGCGCTGAAACCTCATATTTTGGTAAGGGATTGGCAACTAACCATGAACAAAAAGCATGTTGGTGACCACTGTCGTCAGTAATGGCATTTCCCACACAGAATCAATCTCTTACACAGAGTTGTCGGTCCTTGCACTCCTCAACAATCTCTGTCAACATCTCGATTTTTGCCAATTTCTTGAAAAATATATAAATCTATGATAGATTTTGCTCTTTATAAGGTATCAGTCTTTTTTGCATATATTGTAGTGCTGACATGGAAAAAAATTACTATTTGAGGTGAAAATACTTTTTAAAAATGGATATAAATATAGGGACTATATTTTTGTAAAAAGTTTCCTTACTCTGTGTAATTTGGTTTTTATATACATTCTGTAGGTTACATGACCATGTGTTTTGGGACTTTATATGTTGAGGAGTGCAAAGACTGATAACTCTGTATAAGAGATTGACACAGAATATGACTTAACAGTATATCTCACTTGATCATGTTGATACGCATTCAATTGTTTGATAGTATCTTGTATGGATTTTAGTTCATTTTTCACTCTCTCTACCACTAAGTTTACTTTATGAAATATGATGTATACAGTGGAACCTGTCTTGAGAGACTAAGATCACCTGCCACACCCTGCCTAGTGAGACCACAATTCATTGCCAGATTTGGTGGTTGCTCCAGACACATTCCACTGTTTTTGCTTATTCATTTATGTCTGTTTATAGCAGAACATAAACAAAGATTTGGTTTCTTTTTTCTAGATGTTTGAATTTAATGTCAACACAGAGATAAATGGGAATGGAGATTTTCTTATCCATGTTGCTACTCAGGGCGGTAGGTTTATGTTTATTGTTTATAATATTAAATATTCTAGTACCAGTAGCCGCTAAATATAGTTAAATTTAAATTGTTGTTAACCATATTAACCTTATCCAATATGTTATTGCCAGTTGACAAATTAAAAACTTATTGATGGCCCTTTAAGTAGAAGCCGACTGATTCTGTAGCCTATTTTCACATAAAGCAGTATGAATCATTGGCTACTTGCTGATTTCTTTCTTTGCACAAAGTCAGCTATTAGTCTTTTTGCTGGCTACTTCACATATTAACTTGCCTCCTACTTCAGAGACAATTGAAAGTGCTGATAAGAGCAGTAGAATTATATTTATTGTTTACTATATTCAATGTGCTAGACCAGTTCTACATATGATTATTTCATATACAGTGACAAACTAATGATATTTTGATGTTAGTTGTCTCATGGGAAATATAGAAATAGCACTAAACTCATCAACCCCTGAACAAATAATGGACTCTTCTGTAAATCAGTGACTAAGACTCGTCCAAATGTGTCTTTAGGGTTTATTGGTTAAATTTGATATTTTACAAATTGTAACATTTTTAATTTGACTTTCCTTGCCATTACCATGAAAACCATAACCGTTTACTAGAGCTTCTTTAAAAAAGAATTGATAGAGTTTTCTTTGCTTTGGGCATCCTAGCTCCAAATAATTTGTCAAGATTGACATTCAGGATATACTAATTAATTTCATTTAAAGAGATTTATTACTTATAAGTACAGGAAAAGTGAGATAAATTGAAAGGAAGCAGACAAACAGATTATACTGCAAGGCAAGGCGGAGGGGCACATATACAGTGCTTTCAAAAGTAGGCGGTAGGCGGCTATTTTTCACCTCCTACTTGAACAGTTTGCCTCCTACTTGAGCTAATTTTGTAATAAAATATATGGAGAGGTAGCCGCCTACATTGGAGTTGTTTGCCTGCTTCTCTCAGAACTATTGAAAGCCCTGCATATATACAGTCAACTTCAATAACATTTTATTCAGCATCTGCAAAAATTGTATATCCACTGTTTTAAGAATTTTTATAACTTGATATAAAAACGTTTCATTGATTGAAGTTAGTGTTTTCCATTGGTTGATTTTAGTATATATCATTGGTTGATTTTTGTATATTTCATTGGTTGATTTTAGTATATTTCATTGGTTGATTTTAGTATTTTTCAATGGTTGATTATATATTTTTTCATTGGTTGATTTTATAATTTTCCATTGGTTTAATTTACAATTTTTCTTTGGTTGACGTCAGAATTTTTCATTGGGTGGTTTTGGAATATTTCATTGATTAATTTTAGATTTTCTCATTAATTTATTTCAGGTTTGTGTCAGTTACCTTTGATACACTCATTAGTTAATATTCAGCATGCTGACATAGAACTTGGCAATTCGGATGGGCTGACACCCCTGATGATTGCAGCAATGGAAGGTTCCACTATTCTATGTGATGTGAGATTTTTTGTTTATCACATGTATGTGTAATCATAACAGTTACAATACAGAGTTCAATACGCCCGTGCAATACGTAATGTAGTATTGCACATAGTTGGATACGGAAATTTCACTACGCTCTCGTTAAATCCATCCACTACAATGATCATGTGCAGTCTGGGCCCGAAATCACCAAATTTTCTCAATACTCAAGCTCAACTTTTATTTCATTATTTTGACTATATAACTGTTTATAAAACCTTCGGGTTAGAGTGATTAGGAAACATATTATTATTTTACATTTTTAGATAGAACATTTTGTGTCACATTTATGATTTTCCTGTAAAAAAATGAATAAATATGTTGAGTACAGTACTCAAAATTTGAGTACATACTCAACTATTTTTAAATAATTTCGGAAGTTTTCTTCAAATGAGCAATAATTTTTATCATTATTTACAACTGTATGCTGTCAATATACAAACATGTCCAGTTACAGAATAAATTTTGCATGTTTTAACCTTAAAATCATAAATAGTTAGTTGAGCTTGAGTACTGAGTAAATTTGGTGACTTCGGGCCCTGATAATACAAATAGAAACATATGTGTAGTTCTGTATATTTATTATTAAAGTGTTTGATATACAGTGGAATATCTTTATGTTGAAATTGGATCAGTCGAAATTCTGGTTATATCAAAGTTGAAATGGCCAGTCCCAATTTTTTTACTATATTTTCATACTACTCTTATCTCGAAAATTTTGATCACTGTGAAGTAAATTTCTGGTCCAAAGTATTGAAATATTAAAGAGTCGTCACATGCAATTACCTGGCACGATTGTTATTAAAGGTGTACTTTATAACTTCTTCTTCCAGTGTCTGCCATTTCAATTTTTCATTTTTCATTTTTGATAAGATTTATTAAAATTGATATTTTGATTTCTCATTTCAGGTATTGGTGTGCATATTCGGAACTGATCCTAACAAATGCAATGTTCACACTGGCAGGTGTGCCCTGCATTATGCTGCACAGAACAATCATGTCAATGTTGTCAGGTAAGCAGTTACACCTTAACTGATACCTAAACTGTGTCAGGTAAGTCCTAAACTCTGTCATTTAAGTCCTAAACTGTGTCACATAAGTCCTAAACTGTGTCAAAAAAGTCCTAAACTGTGTCAGTTAATTACTAAACTGTGTCACATAAGTCCTAAACTGTGTCAAAAAAGTCCTAAACTGTGTCAGTTAATTCCTAAACTGTGTCACAGAAGTCCTAAACTGTGTCAAAAAAGTCCTAAACTGTGTCAGTTAATTCCTAAACTGTGTCACGTAAGTCCTAAACTGTGTCAGTTAAGTCCTAAACTGACTGTTTCAGGAAAGTCCTAAACTGTGTCAGGAAAGGTGTCACACCTGATGATATCTCTACACCTGCTATAGTTCAGTTATCACACCTAAACCTATTTATACACTTTTATTTGAGGTCAGACTGAAATGCCATCATTTCATTGGGTATACAGAGTCATGTGACTGCCTTCAATGGTTTTATGGATGGTCAGTAGCAAACAATAGATGGCAATGGCGGATTACACGTTTCACAGTTTTGTGCTTAGTGGCAATGGAAGACATTTATTAAATGCGAATATAGTCCTCGATAAAATATAACAGTTATAAGTTTGTTACTGTCCGTCCACAGGAATATGTCAGGTTGACCAGGTTGGTCGGTAACAACCTAATAACTAATAACATTTAGTTCATTATCTCACCTAATGTTATTCCTACATGTGTCAGATACTATATCACACCTAAATGAATTCTTACACCTGTATATAACACCTGGATCCATTCTTACTTTTGTGTCACAGTGTTCTAACCACTTCATTTTGGACTGAGTATCTCCATTTTCTTTGTTCAAATCTGCAAATCTGGTTATGTATTGAATTCTCCGATTCTGGGTCATTATTCTTTATGGGTAAATATTTGTGTAGACACCGCCGAGTATAGGTTCTCTGAACACTGGTTGTAATACGTCATTAGGTTTTATTAGGAAGCGCTTACAATGATATATGAGTTATATCAAATGAATGATTCCAAGAAAATGGCAGAGAACCCTGGACTGCCAAACAAGAAACTTAAAATGAGTTCTCAGCATATGCATATTTTTAAGAAAGAATGCACAGAAAAGTATTCAAGAATTGTGAAGTTGCATCCTATAATCTTGCTGATAAAGTAAATTATCATTCATTGAGTAATTATGTTAATTTGTAATTATAATTACTTTTTTGGCTTCAGCAAAATTGCATTGCATGTATTGTTTGTTTCACATACATGTAAGATGGCGAAGCGGAGTAACCTTTTGATTATCATACAAATGATTTTACTCAATTTTCGGTTATGACAAGCTGCACTCGAAAAACGCTTTATTCCTCACTGGATACTCTCTTATGCATGGTGACAAGTAGGAACAATAACTCTAGTCAGTGTAACTAATGCTTTATTACCTAAATTTTAAACTTGTCCAGGTCAAGAAAGGGTTCACAAGACTCCACCCCGCCAGGTAATATGAATTTTACTATACCTGTTGTATATATATTATATGTTATATTTTTGTACCGTTTGTCTAGTTGTCTCATAAAGCGAGGAGCTGACTTTAATAGAGAGGATTATAATGGATTGAGACCTGATGATCTGACACGTCGCTATGACAACCATGATGATTGTCAGAATATCATTGAAATACAAAGAATGCAAAGAACTCAACAGTTAGTGGAGAAAGCAAAACATGTGAGTAGTCTTTCTTCATCTCATTCTGAGTGAGAGAGAGAGAGAGAGAGAGAGAGAGAGAGAGAGAGAGAGATTGAGATTTTTTTCTGCTTTTATTTGTTTGCCCATCAATCCATCTATCTGGTCAAAGTTTTGTAGTTGCAATGTGATCATTCACTTGATAATTGTTTCAGGGGAATGAAACATGTATTGCTTCATCAATACTCTCTTTTTGTATATTTTTATTGCGTTGTATTAACTTTGTTTAGGTCTGTAACCATGTTAGGCCAGTTGCATTGTCTTAAACAGTTATAAGAATTTTTTTTGCTACTTTCATAGTAATGAATATACACATTTACACATTACGTACAAACATGACAAGGTAGACCTTTGAACTTTTTTCCAGAGCACATTAAAGCCGGAAGATTTGTGGGAAACAGATTTATATATGACAGATCAAGACAATTTTACATTGCTGATGATAGCTGCACGACATGACAGGTAACTGTTGTCAGTTCTTGGAACATTCAATTCTCTGTTTCTGTGTAAGGTCACCCCTAAAGCAACATTTGGACTGGTCTAAGTCATTGATTTAAAGAAGATCCCATTGTTTTCCAGTGGTTGATGGATTAACTGCATGTGATTGGTCTAGTGGTAGAGGGTAGTGACTGTTCCTTCGTCAAATGCTCGGCATGCTAAGTCAAAGTCATGGATCTTTCAGATGAGACTTAAAACCAAGGTCCTGTAAGAACTGTCACTGCATTGGTGTCAGTCCATTTCACTGGTCCATATTTGTGGCACTTCACCTAAAGCTGCATTGTCATAAAACCACAGTAAAAAATCGCTATGCTCTTTTCTATCAACGATTTTCATGCAACCAATATCACTGGTTCATATTTTTATCATTCGTGAAGCCTCAGCCAATGCGAGTATATGGTGTTCGCATTCGTCAACCAATCACATCAAGACTTTTAAACAATTTCAGAATTTTATTAGGTCAACAGACTATGCTATGCGATAACTTTAGTTGCCAATCACAACTACTGTGATTGGATAAATTGGAGACACCTACTCTTTGTAAATATTCATTAGCTACCAGTGATGTCAGTTGTATGAATCCATTGATAGGAAAGAGCATAGCGATTCTAGACCATAATTTTCACAAGGATGCTAAAGTTGCTGACATCTCAATATAAGCAAAATAATTCTTGACGGGACGTAAAACAACAAACAAACAAACAAACAAAACTGTGTAAGGTTTGATCCTCAGTATGACAGTCGTAAGCTCAGACATGCAACTTTTCCACAGATATTCCTATGTATTCCCACTGAAAACTCCCCCATAAAAGCCTAAAAGGGACTAATAAAATCTTGACCCCATTTGAGGTTAAACTGACAAATCTCTGTCAAAGGGCCACAATCCTTTGATGTCTAAAAGTCTAGCCAGAGACAAAAGCCTCAGGCTAGAGATTGTAGAAAAACATCCCCTTGAGGGGTGAGATTATCCACCCAATGGGGAAAATTTTAATTCCTCTAGTGAGTAATATATTTGTGTATTCAAACTTGATATTTTAGCATATGAATGTCGTAATAATGCGAAGTTCTGGTTTTGTGTGTTAGGGTACGGACAGAGAAATTCTGACTTGGATATATGCCTGTCCATGGTGGGAGAAATTGATTTTATTTGTAGAACTTGTTCATGTTATCACTTGTTGCATAATAAACAAAATTTAGATTTTCATTTTATTTTTCAGAGTTCAGAACATCAAAACACTTTTGGATATGAAAGCAGACACTATAAATGCTCAGTACTTTGAGGTTAGATTATTTTAAAGTCTTACAAAGAAATTATTATATGACCATTTTTGATATCATACTCTTTCTCAGCCCAAGGTTTCCAATATTAGCCTGGTGGCTTTGTTAAGTGTTTTTTTAAAAGCGGTAGACATAAAAACTGTACGGGACTTTGTTGTTCTAAAATTGATGTTTACAACTGCAACAGACCAAAATTATGGTCTACTTCCAAGAACTGAACTCCAAAAGCTGAACAAAATATTTGATCAGAGTAAAGATTGATTTTGGGAAGTTCTACTGTATAAGGAACTTGAAATGCATCTTAGTTGGTACAGCTCAGTTTTTGTTGTTGTATTGTTGTTTACGTCCCACTCAAGAATCTTTTACTCATATGGAGACGTCACCAAGTGCCGGTGAAGGGCTTCAAATTTTGGCCTATGCTTGTCACTCATGGCAATTGAGCAGTGAATGTTCTTTAATGTGCCGACATCTACTGTGACACGGACCCAGGGTTTTTACTGTCTCATCCGAAGGACGGGGAATAAAGTTCAGTTGAGCATATACCTCTTAGTTGGTATAGCTCAGTTGAGCATATACCTCGTTGTCACTATAGTTCAGTTGAGTATGTACCTCTCAGTGGGTATAGCTCAGTGGAGCATATACCTTTTAATTGGGATGAGGTGCACAATTTTTCTTCACTTAATAGAAATATTTAATGATAGAAAATTTATGAATTTTACTGAAAGGGCAACTTTTTGGTAACCATAATAACATAAAAATTATAACACTGGTTTTTTCTTTCAAAGACATTGACAAAAGCCTCGGCAGTGTTCAGCACTGGAATGACTGCTTTATCAATGGCAGCTCATATGGGACATTCTGATGTGGTCAGAATACTGATGATGTAAGTATTGATTTTAAAACCTACTCTTAAAGCTGTACTAACTGTCAAAATTGATTTTTTTTTATTATAAGTTTCAAGTTTTTGACATTTTATACAAATAAAATGTTTTGGAAAAACCCCAGGTTGAGGAAAAATTTAAAATGTTGTATTTTTGAAAAGAAATCAGATGTGAATAATGGGTGAGTATACATTTGTATTCTTACATGGATGGTAGAAATATCAATTGTCGGCATATTTCAGTCATTCTAAGCAATATATGCAGGATATGTTAAAATTTTCTATGGCGATATAATCTTTTTATTTTTTTTTAATAAAAAATTTAGACTAATCGTGAGATTTTTTTTTTTTACCAAAATGACAGCCTGTAGGCCTTTAAGGATGACAACCCTTTGATTGCCCATTGCAATCAATAACAATTTTGTAAAATTTTAGTTTTATAAAATCAAACCTAGGATTTTTACTAAGTTTATTTTTTTTTATAAATTTTGACAGATATTATAGATGAAAAATTCCAGTGAGTAATCTGTTGTAGAAAGGATTTTAAAATTTATTTGTTGTTCTTTATAACAGTATAAATGCTAAGCTCTACAAACGTACTTAGCAATCTCCACCCTAGACTCAAAATCCAAACCTTTGTGCTGGAGATTTCGTAGAAGCTTTCAGTCAAGTCAGAATTGTAACCAGCTAATTTTGTACAAAAAAGGCCTAAACTTTAGAAACAGAACCCATTTATTAACAATAACAAATTTATTGATGTCCAGCTACATTTTGTACTTGATAATGTCCTTGTACATCTTGTACTTGATAATGTCCTTGTACATCTTGTACTTGATAATGTCCTTGTACATCTTGTACTTGATAATGTCCAGCTATATTTTGTACTTGATAATGTCCAGCTATATTTTGTACTTGAAAATGTCCAGCTATATTTTGTACTTGATAATGTCCAGCTATATTTTGTACTTGAAAATGTCCAGCTACATTTTGTACTTGATAATGTCCAGCTACATCTTGTACTTGATAATGTCCAGCTACATTTTGTACTTGATAATGTCCAGCTACATTTTGTACTTGATAATGTCCAGCTATATTTTGTACTTGATAATGTCCAGCTATATTTTGTACTTGAAAATGTCCAGCTACATTTTGTACTTGATAATGTCCAGCTACATCTTGTACTTGATAATGTCCAGCTACATTTTGTACTTGATAATGTCCAGCTACATTTTGTACTTGATAATGTCCTTGTACATTTTGTACTTGATAATGTCCTTGTACATTTTGTACTTGATAATGTCCTTGTACATTTTGTACTTGATAATGTCCTTGTACATCTTGTACTTGATAATGTCCTTGTATATTTTGTACTTGATAATGTCCTTGTACATTTTGTACTTGATAATGTCCTTGTACATTTTGTACTTGATAATGTCCTTGTACATTTTGTACTTGATAATGTCCTTGTACATTTTGTACTTGATAATGTCCTTGTACATCTTGTACTTGATAATGTGCTTGTACATTTTGTACTTGATAATGTCCTTGTACATTTTGTACTTGATAATGTCCTTGTACATTTTGTACTTGATAATGTCCTTGTACATTTTGTACTTGATAATGTCCTTGTACATCTTGTACTTGATAATGTCCTTGTACATTTTGTACTTGCTGATGTCCAGCTATATTTTGTACCTGATAATGTCCTTGTATATTTTGTACTTGATAATGTCTTACTACAATTTGCACTTGATGTCAGTTTGTTTTTAGTTTGTTTTAATGTTGTTTACTCCGCACTTAACAATTTTCCCAGTTAGATGATGGCGGCCAGGTGGAAATGGTGGAAGAAAAAGCCTGGTTACAACATGTACAATGTAACTTAGATGAGACCAACGACCTTCCGCAAGTAAACTCCAAACTCAAAATCAGCATAGGTTCCAATGGAACTCAAACCTGTCCTTACTATATAGCATGTATAAGTGAGAGACTTCATGGTTTAAAGCATCATTCTCTAACCACTCGACCACGGACACCACGTTAGACATCATGAAAATTGTATTTTTCATTTATCTTGTTTTTTTCTCTCAGGAGAGGAGCTAATCCGTCCATTACTGATGTAAATGGTTTCACTGCAATACATCATGCTGTTATGAACAATCATGAAGATATTGTGAAAATTATGTTGGACTACTTTCCTGCAGCATACAAGGTAGTATGCAAATATATATATATATATTTATATATATACAGTAAAACCTGCTATAGGGGCCACCTCTATATAAGGATTACCTGTTTATAAAGGCCAGTTTTTTCAAGTCCCTTAAGGGCATAATTCAACTAAATTGAACCTCTGTATAAGGGTCACCTGCATATAAGGTCAATATTTTCTTATCCCTTGGGTGGCCCCTATATACAGGTTTCACTGTATTTGATTAATTGGCATTATTTATGATAATCACTGTTTTGAGTGAGTCTCATTGTCCATCATTTAAAGTAATTCATATGTTGTAATGTGTACAGTGAAACATCATATTTAGACCACCAAACTGATTGCTTTTATAATATCTAATTTATGTTTACTCAATGCAAGCATTCCATAAGAGTGATGTCCGCCATGTTTGTTTACATGTTGAGTGATTCCTCAAGCATTTGAGTCTGCTATGAAGTTCACTCAAATATTTGAGTAAAATTGAAAATTTACATGTGGAGTGGAAAACTAGGATAAAAAAACATTTTATACAAGCCAATTTGAGGAATATCTCAAATCTTGAGGAAAAAACTCGAAAGTTGAGGACAATTCTCAAATATTTCTCCTCAACTTGTGTTTTTAGAAGCCAAACTGAAAGTCTCAGATATTTCCAATCAACTTGCATTTATACAAGCCAAACTGTAAATCTCAAATATTTCCCCTCAACTTGCGTTTATACAAGCCAAACTGTAAATCTCAAATATTTCCCCTCAACTTGCGTTTATACAAGCCAAACTGAAAATCTCAAATATTTCCCCTCAACTTGCGTTTATACAAGCCAAACTGTAAATCTCAAATATTTCCCCTCAACTTGCGTTTATACAAGCCAAACTGTAAATCTCAAATATTTCCCCTCAACTTGCATTTATACAAGCCAAACTGAAAGTCTCAAATATTTCCCCTCAACTTGCGTTTATACAAGCCAAACTGAAAATCTCAAATATTTCCCATAACATGCATTTATACAAGCCAAACTGTAAATCTCAAATATTTCCCCTCACCATGCGTTTATACATGCCAAACTGAAAATCTCAAATATTTCCCCTCAACTTGCGTTTATACAAGCCAAACTGAAAATCTCAAATATTTCCCCTCAACTTGCGTTTATACAAGCCAAACTGTAAATCTCAAATATTTCCCCTCAACTTGCGTTTATACATGCCAAACTGAAAATCTCAAATATTTCCCCTCAACTTGCGTTTATACAAGCCAAACTGAAAGTCTCAAATATTTCCCCTCAACTTGCGTTTATACAATCCAGACTGAAAATCTCAAATCATTTGAGGAAAATCTCAAATTTTAGGAAAACTCCAGAGTTGAGATGTTTTATACAACATGTATACGTGGGGCCTGATCTAGGAGGTGGTCTCTAAAGTGAAAGTCTGGACTTGTTTGATACTTTTCAGCAAAATGTCAATAGACTGACTTTACGATCATTGATTTTGAGGTTGTCTCCTAAGCAAGGCAATGTTTAGGTGTAGTTCTTCTGTGTTAATTGACTTCTTTATTTCCATTCACAGGGTTTATTTGTAGCCATGAAGCTTAGTAAGAAGACATCAATACATACCATGTTGAAAAATGCTTGGCAAAGGTAATTTACTTTTTGTTTGTTTTGTCGTACTTTTGTTCTAAACTTTTCAAGTAACAGGTGCTCTTTCACAGTACAACGCCACTGGCATTGAAATCTGACCACCATCATAAAACCTAAAAAAAATTGAGTTTGGCATAAAACAACAGATTGTTTCAGCCATGATATCCAGTTGAGTGTATGAAATTTTTTTTTTTTGGTCATTTTTCTTTTGCAGAAGGCAGGATGAAATTGTATCCCTTGGTCTAATGGAATGTTCTTTATCAGGGAAAGCCGAGCAGCTGTTTTGCATGTTAGAAGAAGGTGACAACATTAATGCCAAAGTAGGTAGCTGTTTTGTTGCAGTAATTATCATTGATATTGTAGCATCACCAGATTAATGTGAAATACCCTTAATTGTTTATCTCTTTAATGGATATATGCTTATGCAATGATGGCTTCAACCCCATATTTCATAATGGACTGGCCCAATACGTAAAAAATGTGCATACCATTATGATACTTAGGGTGAAAGGGTCCAAATGCTGTGAATAATTGACTTGTTGACAATTGTTTTTAAAGTTCTATCCTAAAGACTATACTTTTGCTCAGTATATGTGTAGTGGCATAGGAAAAAGAAATTACCTGTATCTGAACTGTTTCTTCATGAGCTATTGAATTGTGTATACCCAGAAATTTCCGCCCCGGTTATTTTTAATCTAGCTTTACGACAAAAAGCATTTTCACCCTAAATTATCATGGTCTTGTGGGTAGCATGCACGTCAGTGTTTCAATTATTTAGCTTGAAAATTTCACTTTTCATTTTAAATTTGTTCTCTCATCTATGGACAAAAAATGGAGAAAATTAAATGGTGGCAAAGATATCCAGGTATGCAGTATTCATTTCACTGTGTAAGTGATCTGATATGCCCACAGGTAATTCCATTACCTTGTATACAATTATAAAAATACAGTGAAACCTCTTTATAATGCCCCTCAAATTTATGTGCCACCTCACAGTGCATGCAGTATGCCACTGTATATGAAAGTCCACTTTTCCAATTTTCCCTATAATTATTTCATTTGAGGTTTCTCTCAACCTATAGCCAGACCCTTTATAATGGCAAATTTGGGCTGAAGAAATAGTGACAGTATAAAGAGGTTTTACTTTACAATGGATTATGACCATTTTGTAACTTGTTTCAGAGTGGAGTGGGGAATTGGCCGCTGTACCTTGCTGTAGAGAATGGTCATTTAGGTGTGGTCAATCTTCTTTGTGAGGTAATGTACTGTTGTTGTTGTGTTGTTGTTTTGTTGTTGTGATGTTGTTGTTGTTGTTGTCTCTGTAAATATTGTATGTTTGTTTATTGTTGTTTAACGTCCCACTCAAGAATCTTTCACTCATATGGGGACGTCACCAAATGGTGATGAGGGGCTTCAAATTTTGGCCTATGCTCGGCACTTACGGCCAATGAGCAGTGAGGGATCTTTAACGTGCCGACACCTACTGTGACACGGGACCTCGGTTTTTACTGTCTCATCTGAAGGACAGGAAACCGACCTGCTGCCGGCTGGACTCGAAGTCACAACCTCACGATCAAGAGTCGAGTACGCTACCGACTGAGCGAGGCCGGATCCTCTGTAAATGTCTTATTTATACACTGTAACATATGTAAATAACGATCATACACACTATTCTTTATTTAGGTCACCTGATTTACCATGCTTCCTTATCATGAGCTTTACAATATTGTATTTTTGCAGTCAGTTATGCATTGTGTGGTGTGCATAACATTTATACCTATTCAAATTTTTCTAAAAAAAACCCCAAAAAACCCCCAAAAAACGCCCATTTGTCTTCAAAAATGGTATGTACCATCTCAGGGGTAACTGCCACTGAAATGTTGTCTCTTAAGACAGGTGGTCTCTCAAAAGAAGTTTTTTCTAAAGGATTATTTAACCAAGGGGTTTTCAGAATGTGAAGTACAAAACAGGTGGTCTTTCATGAGAGTGATCTCTCAAGACAGGTTTTACTCTATAATCCAACTCGTGACACATGACACCAGTTATGAGCAGTACATGGACAATTAGAAATAGATGATCCTTATAATTTTTGGGAAAAAAGAAACAATTGGCTACTAACCCTTTCAGAAAAATAAGTAATGATATATATATATTTTTTTCAGAACGGAGCTGATATTAGGAAAAGGCATACACCTACGGGGTCCACGGTACTGCATGTTGCAGCCAGAATGGGTCATGCTGATGTCATAGACTATCTTCTTGAACTCTGTCGTCCATTAAAACCAAGTAAAGTAGACTACATGTATGCTCACTTTCATAGGGGACTGGACATTAATGCCTTCAACTCTGAGATAAAGACGGCTCTGCAGCTAGCAGCGGAGAAAGGTAACTGTGTATACATTGAAGCCTCGATTTCATAACAACAATGTTTCTCCCTCGGATATTTTGTCATAGTGTTGAATTTGCTTGTGCAAAACTGCGAAACCACACCTCAAATTGAACATGTTTTGACGGTGGCTAAAAATAAATCATGTCGTAATAGACAGCCAATGACATGGAATAAAGTTTGTTTGAATTCTACATAAACTCAATAATAATTATGGTAGCATTTGTAAGAGTCATGGATATAGGCAGTTTAGCTGTATAGTTCAATAGCTGGCTTTTGTGGCTGTATGGTTGGTGTTTATATTCTTGTACTGAAGCTAAGCAACACTAGGCCAACCTGAACAGCATCTGGACGGGTGACACTATGATGTAATGCGCTCGTCAGACCTCTGTTCCATGTTACACATTTCTTTATGCTATGCTGTGTTTGTGTTATCGTATCTTTTTACTAAAAATTCACTAAATTTATTTTTGATGTCAGAACCTGTAGATTTATTTATATCTATTGTAAATAACATTATCTACGTACTTTGTTCTTGGCAAAATCGTTTTGATAGTTGGACTTGTCTAAATATGGATGGTCTTAATGTACCTATCTGGTGTTTTTTCATTGGATCTGTTTGATGTAATCTGAAAATGTGAAAAACATTCAAAAACGTTAAATGATCCTTAATATAAAAACTATTTTGAGAGACCGCCTTTCTTAAGAGACCACATTTCAGTGGCAGAAAAGGTGGTCTTTCAAGACAGGTTAGCATACACTGAAGTAAATACTCAATAACTGAAAAAACCTGAATGCCACTCATTTTATTGTGTTAAAGGTGACATTTCACAATTTCGGAGATATCAATGTTTTGTTTTTCATCAAAAAATGATTAAGTTAATGGAAAATTTCATTCATTTTACATTGTTCTATTGTTTTAAAGGTGGCATCCCAAATTAAGATACAGTGGAACCAGTCTTGAGGGACCACTCTTTCTGCCCGTGAATGTGGTCTCTCAAAAGAGGTTCTATATAAAGGATTATTTAACCGACTGGGTTTCTAAATGTGTTCTTGAAAGACGGGTGGTCTTTCATGACAGTGGACAGTGGTTCCACTGTACAAACATAATTTTCATATGATCCTATTACAGTGGAACTTGTCTTGAAGACAGTTTTTTATAAAAGACAACCTGTCTTCTGAGACCACACCATGAAAACGATTGGGTTTGATAATCCTTTCAATTAAATAGTCCACTTTTGAAAGACCACTTGTATTGAGAAACCACATTTCAGTGGCAGAGGGGATTGTCTATCAAGACAGGTTTCACTGTATCTGACTATTTGTGAATGATCACCTCTAAAACAAGTAATTTTCCTCTAGAACAAGCATAAAAGTCATTTTCTGGTACATTAATTTATTTAACCTATTCTCCCCTAGAGACACATTTAGATTGGCCTCTTTCATTGATTTTAAGTAGAGTCCATTATTTTTAGGGGCAGATAAGTTAGATATGTTAGATAATGTTACAGATCTTAATGTAAAATGATATCATAATTTCAGGGTATTTGAGAATTGTAAGAATGTTGTTGAACCATGGTGCTACGACTGCATTATTAGATGCAAATGGAATTTTATTTTCTCCACCTGAATTTTGTGGTGTTTGGAGTGAAATTGACGGTCATAGAAGTAGCCACACTAACCGTATAATGAATTTGATTCGCCAAAAGTCAAAAAAGAGTCTGGAGGCACTGAAGAAGATCTGGCTGGTAATTCTGTGATTAAGTTACTTTGCAGTAAAACTTAGTTATACAGTTATACTGCCCCCATTTTTGAAAGGGGTTTGGCAATACCGTAATCGGCTGTGTATAATCCGCATTTACGTATTATCCGCACCCCCCACTTCAGCATCAGATCTTGGAGAAAAAAAGGAGTTCGTGCATATAATCCGCATCGACTTTTGTCCACGGCCGTATGGCCGAAAATCATCGGCGAGATTGATTATTATTGTGTATAAGTGCAGTATTACGAAATATTTTCAAAATTCTCAGATCGGTATTTGAAAGAAATAGATAAATATTTATTTTTTATAAATATATATATATTCGAGATATTAGATAAGGGATATGATAAGCAAATTAATGATTTGAAGTAAATAACAAAAGCTATATCAAAACATCAGTCGAAGTCTTTGTAAAATTACATTCCGTTAATTACAGCACAATCATTTGCTTTTGCTGGCGTTGTTGCCTATATATTTAATTAATAGTATGTATTTGAACAACATTTGAAATAGATATTATATTTGCGGAAATCGGCGACATAAAAGTTTGTAACAATTTAATTAACGGCAAGCACTTGTACACAAGCGATCTATATATCCAGAATACGCGTGTATAGCGTAATTATTGAAACAAAGGGATGTATTTACAGATTCCTGTATACTGTCGTCTGTTACACGCGTCATTGATTATGAATGGAGACATATACAACAAACATTAATTACCTTGGTGTGGCATTGTGTTATTTTACACCTTTTATCATGCTTTCAATTTAAAATTAAATCATCGCTGTATAATTGGCATGTTCCGTAACTTAGCACTACACTGTAGATGTACTGTAGTAAGAGAGTTACCGGTATATACCTTTTGTATGAATTGTGTAAAATAACATTCCTCCACAGAACAAAACACCCAGAAAACATTGTTTTATTTATTAATGTATAGTCATTATCTCAAAACAAACAACACAAAACTGCATAATATGATATAAATGGGAAAATACGAAACTACAAGATACTACATATTTGCTGTTCCAGTTAGCCCCCTCATTTACAGTGACAACATGGCTGTTCGCTTCGTCGTTCACCAGCGTGAAATAATTATTAGCATTCTTGTTGAGATTGTTCTATTTTTCAATAATAACAAAACTTCATGATGAATATAAGCAACAGGTACAGTACTATTCTGTTTCCTCACCAAACATCGCAACTAGGCTAGCTTTGCACAGGCACTTGCGTTATGCAATCCACCGATTACAACACCCTGGATCAAGGGATTGCATTACACAAGTGCCTGTATAGTCTAGCCTATTTGTAAACTGAAACACACAAAAATAAAAGACAACAAGATTCATTTATTGATTTATTCACCGTCAATGTAGACGCATACAAAAGCAATGATAATATTAACAATGGAATAATGATGATATACATTGACTCATACATCGTTATTACGAAAAAACTTTGTCAGGCTTACCACCCACATCGAATCTCATGCAGTAGTTCCTGCGGAAAAAATGTCCTAAGATTCTGTAGTACTGTATTATCCGCACCCCCCTGCCTGAGATAAATTTTAGAGTGAAAAGAGTGCGGATTATACACGGCCGAATACGGTAGTTTGAGGGAAACCTTAAATGAAATTATAGAGAAAATTGGAAAAGTGGACTTCAAAAAATTGTGGCATTAAGTGAGGTGGAAATGAAATGGGGCATTATGAAGAGGTTTTACTGTATATTGTAATGACATGATATTTGTCCCCTTACCTGTCTAGCTTACCTGAGCTGAAGGCCCAATTAATTTTTTACGTGATTTTGATGTCTTTTCAGACTTTGTCATATTCATTCATTTTTAATCGGATTTCCATAGGAAAAATCAGTTATTAATTTGGTAATGTATGGTGTGGTATGCATCTGCCAAACAATGTCCGTGCAATAACTTATGAACTGTACAACCAAAGTGGTGGGCAATCAGGTATCAGCTGCCCAACAGTTCCCTGCAATAACTTGAAAACACTTTGACAAAGACAAAATCACAATTGATAAGAATGTGACTGCTTGCGGTGGTCTATTGGTAGAGTGTTTGACTCACAAGCAGAAGGTCCTGGGTTTGATTCCCAGACGGGGTCATACCAAAGACTTTAAAAATGGTAGTGACTGTTCCTTCACCAAGCACTCGGCATACGAAGTGACAGTCACGAGTCTTTCAGATGAGACTGAAAACAAAGGTCCTGTGTCATGGAACAGCATGGTACGTAAAGGAACCCTCGCTGCATTGGCGTCAGTCCATTTCACAGGCCAAAATTTGTAGAACATCACTTAAAGCTGGTGACATCTTGATATAAGTGTAAAGTTCTTGACGGGATGTAAAACAACAATCAAACAAAGAAGAAGAATGAGAAAATTGAGATATCTCGACTTCGAAATGAGAAACAGATTGTTTACAGTCAATTGCCACTTGCAAAGCCAAAACTTGCAATTTCATGTGAATGCAAGATCATTACACATACACATTGATGATTATAGAAATGATGATCATATATCTGTGAATGATGTAATATTCATATAAGAAACATGGGCTAAACAGACAGATTTATTAGATCAGTATTCTGTATACTACACTCAATAACTAACACAAATGCAAATAACATTGGCTGACAGTCTCCTGTAGTCAATAGATGCATGATTTAAATTAAAAGCAAACACTTCAGACATAATGTATGTGTGAAAGAAAACATATAGATTCTGTTTATGTACTCTATAATTAAATAGTTTACTAATACAAACATAAACCACCCAGAGGAGAAACAGAGATAAAAACTGTATAGGTGAAAATCTCTGAAAACTGGGTAAATATTTATAACTTCTGTAATATATTTATTGTATAGTTTCAGGTCTGGACAGCAGATAGAACTGACCAAACTAGCCTCAAACCTAAGAACATAACTTTCCCTGTCCTGTGATTGGACAACATTGTTATTTAACCAGTTGGCTTGTAACTTGAATGCAATAGTTTCCCACTATTACTAATGATCTGTGGGAAAATCAAATTATATATTGAATAGTTTTAATCTTATTGACTTTTACCCACATGCAACACTTATACACATTTCAGCCGGGGTTTGATCACAACCTACGAGATCGCTACATGGACACGCCCCTGATGGTCGGATGCAGAGAAGGAAGAACTGAGGTTGTCAGTCACCTGTTACAGTCAGCAGTATATCCTCAATTAATTAATGAAGATGATGACTGTGTGTATGTATTTATTTTTCCTGATATACTCAGATGACCTTTCATGCCCTTTTGCTTGATTTGCATAAACATGATAAACATTTGAATATTTGATCTTTTTCTCTAACATTCCTCAGCTAATTCTTAAAAATATGATATGGTAATATATAACATCTAGGAAATATTAAAACAGAATTCCAGTTTTTATTCAAGGATAAAATAATTACTTTCAATCTTTCCTTTTAATAATAAGCATTAAAGGTGCTATAGCAAAAAAAGAGTTCTTTCTTTTTTTTTTAATTCTTAGATTATTGTACAATAACACAAAAAAAGAGATTTACACAGGCATAACAATTTTTTGTAGTATGTAAAAGTTTACTGCTTATCCCTATATTAAATGACCATAACTTTTTAAATAATTTTTGCAAAAATATATATTTATATTTGACTTTGATTGTAAATATGGATGATTTTTTACAGGGCTTCATTTGACTTTGATTGTAAATATGGACGATTTTTTACAGGGCTTCCTACTCAGACAACGATTCAGGAGTTTTAGATGCTAATGGAATAACAAATACTCGCAGTGCTGCATCATATAGAGATGGTAAACTATTATCATTATCCTAAGGGGCCTAGTTTTTAAAAATGTGAAACTTACCTAACATTTAGTCTAGGGTTTGTCACAAGCCAACTACATGCCAGCACTTGCACACGCTCAAGCATTGTACAAAGTTTATCAGTATAGACAGGCTTTATATAGCTCATCTGGCCTAAATATGTAAACAATGAAATAAAAAAGTAAAACAAGAAATGAAATTTCTTTAAAACGAAATAGGCCTACATAGAAGACCACCTTTCTTGTGTCCATGGTCAAAGAAGACCACCATTCTTGTGTGACCATGGTCATAGAAGACTACCTTTCTTGTGTGACCATGGTCACAGAAGACCACCTTTCTTGTGTGACCATGGTCATAGAAGACCACCTTTCTTGTGTCCATGGTCAAAGAAGACCACCATTCTTGTGTGACCATGGTCATAGAAGACTACCTTTCTTGTGTGACCATGGTCATAGAAGACCACCTTTCTTGTGCTTATGTTGAAATATATATTGTATCTTATTACTGGAAATGTGTTCTACACTGGAACCTGTCTTGTAAGCTCACAGTCATAGAAGACCACCTTTCTTGTGTCCATGGTCAAAGAAGACCACCATTCTTGTGTGACCATGGTCATAGAAGACTACCTTTCTTGTGTGACCATGGTCACAGAAGACCACCTTTCTTGTGTGACCATGGTCATAGAAGACCACCTTTCTTGTGCTTATGTTGAAATATAGATTGTATCTTATTACTGGAAATGTGTTCTACACTGGAACCTGTCTTGTAAGCTCACAGTCATAGAAGACCACCTTTCTTGTGTTCGTATATTATTTTAAAGTTATTTTTATGCCATTCTCAACAGCTTTAGCTCACCTGTTTGTGTCAAGATTTATTTTTTATTGTATTTAAGTGGTTCAGAATTGATTGGACAATTTTGAAAAAAAATTACATCATGCTCATTTTGCTGTAAGTAAAGTATGCAACTGGCTGTACTGTGAATACCTGAAATCTTGTTAGATACACAGCCTTAGTAAATGAAATACTTCCTTTTTCTCTTTCATTTAGAGGATCTTCTGAGGAGCTTTGAATTTTCTCAAGATTTTAGTCAGGTTAATGGCAACATTTCATGGATGAAGTAAGTACATGTAATGTATTTTAAAATTTGTATGTTTACTGTGATGTAAAGGGGGTAATGTATTCTGTCAACATAGATGGTTTTCCGTAGCCAAAGTAATTTCACTTTGGCAGATTTATTGTATGGCGGCATATACGTTTTCCTTTTACAAGTCAACAAAATTCAAAGAAGTATTTTTGTGTATATTATCTTTGAACAGAAATATTTATTTCAGGTCTTCATTGATCTAGACAATCAATTTTGATGAAAATTATAATGTCCCTGTCAGTAATGATATGTAATCCAATTTGGTTACTGAAAAAAGAAAACTTAAGAAAGTTGACCTACAATATGGCCGCCAAAGGGGAATAACTCATGCAAAAAACTGCTTATGGAAAACCATATGTCTCACAGAAAAAAGTAATATTCGATTAATCTAGTGCAAACGTAATTCCTATTGATTTGTTTGTTCGACTGTTGTTTTACATCTTGTCATGAATTTTTCACTTATATGGAGATGTCACCAGATTTAGGTGAAGTGACACATTTTTATGACTGTGTTATGGACTGACATCAATGCAGTGAGGGTTCTTTAATGTACCACGCCTCCAATGATGGACCTTGGATTTAAGTCTCATCAGAAAGAGCTGTGACTTTCACTTTTGAATGCTAAGCATTTGGCGAAGGAATAGTCTCTGCCATTCATTTTTAAGGTCTAACGTTTGACCCAGTAACGGGAAGCAAACCTGGGACCTGCTGCTTGCGTGTAAAATGCTCTACCACTTGTCTAATTGCAAGCGGTCAATCCCTTCTGAGGTATGATTGTAAATAACATTTCTTCAATGCCTACAGCTCTGAGTACATAAATTTCTCTCTAGCGTAAACATTTTCATTATTGTGAAATTGTACTAGGTACTTCCAGTGTAAACATTTTCTCAGATGTAAAAATGTAAAAATATATTTCTTTGTATTGCAATATTTTAAACTTTTGTATAAATGCAAAATTCATTTCTTAGTGAGAAAAAGTGTAAAATACATAACTTCTAGTAGATACAATTTCTGTGGTGTAATTATTTGTGTTGTATTAAAGTGGTTTAGAATTGATCCAACAATTTTGAAAAAAAATGCCATGGACGATAGCTCATATTGCTATAAAAAAGTATATACACAGTAAAGGTGGATATTTCCACGTCTTGATAATTATGCAGATTTCTTATGCATTTTATGCAAAACCATACACATAGCTTTTTTACTCGATGTCGGCATCTAATTATAGCTGTGAACAGTTTTGTATTAAATGATAATTCATAGTACAAGTTTAAACAACTGGGGACTTGACGCAGGGGTAATTTACACGAAAAAAAAAGCAAAAAAAAAAAAAAAAAACCTTTAGTGTAAATTACTCCCATGTGTAAATTTCTATGTTTACAGTAATAAATATATTAATTTAATAAATTAACAGTTCTTGTGAAAGTGTGAAGAAAATTTCATATTATGAGGTAACATACCAGTTGTGTACAGAATAATAAAAATGATGTTTTACAGTCAAATAGAACAGGAAAGCCCTGCCAGTAAAGTAGAAGGGTTACTTCAAGATGTCCATAAACCTAAAGGACTTAGTATATTCCATGGTAAGTAACCAGAATTGTCCCAGACTTGTTACAGACTCCTCATGGACTTGTCACAGACTTGTGACACACTTGTCACAGATTTTTTATAGACTTGTTACAGACTTGTCACACACTTGTCACAGATTTTTTACAGACTTGTCACACACTTGTCACATATTTTTTACAGACTTGTCACACACTTGTCACGCACTTGTCACTGATTTTTTACAGACTTGTTTCAGACTTATCACACACTTGTCACACACTTGTCACAGATTTTTTACAGACTTGTTACAGACTTGTCACACACTTGTCACAGACTTGTTATAAACTTATGTAAAATTAGTTTGTTTTAATGTTGTTTAGTAATGTTTACCCCCTGCTTAGATATTTTTGCTTTGTTATGTTAATTTGAGATGTCACCAGCTTTAGGTGAAGAGCTACAAATTCTGTGGTTCAATTGGTCATCAAAAATGGTCACTTCCCAAATATGGCACCTGATCTCTCCTCTGGAAATTTGTCCATGTTTGTCTACTATTATTTGTTCAATAGTCTTGCCTCTGTTCTCATTTCTGAAATAATAAAGTCTGTCGCCTCATAAGTCAGCGTTGGTGTGAGGCCCACACTGGCCCCTAAGCTAGTTTTTTGGAAGGCGAGAAGGCCAGTGTTTTCCTGGATGCATTATAGCAATATGTGTCCTTCACCTCTAACTATTGGCTGCCACTTCATATAACTGGAAAACTGTTGAGCGTGGCATTAAACACCATTTAAAGCAAAAAGACTTTGATATCTTTAACCCCCCTCCCTGCCACACTTCTAAAGACGGGGGTAGGGGGTAAATAATTTCACTTTACATTTCGTAAATTGATTTCACTGTAGATGGACTTGTCAGCCATATCTGTGCAGTCAACTTGATGGATGGTTGTACTCCTTTGCATCGGTGTCTACAAGGGGGAGACTACCCTGCGATTGTGGCCTTGCTTCTGCAGGCTGATGTCACTTGCATTAATATGCAGAATTCATCAGGATTTACAGCACTACATATTGCGTGTCAACTTTCAAGGAAGAAATCTGTTGAAAAACTTCTGGTAAGAAAATTCTTTAAAAATATCCTCATCTATAAATCCTCCTCTTTCTTGTTACCTGGAATTAGAAAGCCTGTGGTGTTTACTTGTGAGTGAATGTGAAAAAATAAATATTCTGAAATATATTTCAGCTTTCCATGATGAACATTGCTTTATTGCAAATATATATACCATATTCTACCCATTAATACCCATGTTCCCATAAGCTCCCTCCCTCCACTTATAGTTTAGATTTTCTAAACTTTCTTTTACCAAAGATAGATTGAGGAGATATAGAGTAGAAAAATATATTAAGTAACAGTTTATCTCCAGCCCCCCCCTAACAGAATTATGTTGATAGGTGTCCTAGGTAGTAACTACAACAACTTTACCACTTGGCCTTTTAGAAAAATTAACTGTTTTGGTTCCAATAATCTCCCACTCTTTTCCCCTTTTTGGGCACTTTGGGTGCTTATTGGGTTAAATAGGGTTGCAAAAGTTAAAATTGGATGGATATCATGTGATCAAATCTGTGTAATACATGATGTTTATCACCAAGTAACAACTAATGAAGTATGTTACAATGGCTCAGAATCTCGACTGTTTTTAACTCATTCACCCTTTAAGTCGCATTTGGACTGATCTAAGTCATTAATTTACAGAAGAGTCCATTGTTTTTCAGGGATTCATGAGTTAAAATTGAATTGTCAGAGAATGTTTTATAAAGAAAATATGAAAATTTTTTAATGTTCCCTTGTGAAAGTTATTTCCCCTTTTAAATGTATTTTGCATGTTTTTGACTGTTGTTGCACATTATCTTGAAAGATCTTTAAAAAAGTTGGCAAGGAAAGTCTACCCTTCTTATGCAAGTTAAATCTCCTTTTCAATGAATTTTCCATGCTTTTGGTTGCTTTTCAGTATATTGTCAGTAAAATACATTTCACTCAGGTGATTTTTAAGGTCCAATGAGCCTACTGTTTTTCATGTTTATTAGCCATTTTATCTTTAACACATTTTTTATGTTTTCTGCAATGTTGACCAATTTTGCCAGGTGAGCAACTTAAGGCCCCTTGGGCCTCTTGTTATTTTTTCAATTACCTGGAATGTTTGATACAGTAGGACCAAGGTTTGATGGTAGGCTTAATTTAAACATGATAATGATGTTCAAAATTACGTTAAAAATTTGAGGACATAGTCATAATCATTGCAGCTGCAAAAGGGATAATTAAAAATAAAAACAGACAATTATTATGGGAATATGAGGGTCCAGTGGAATTGTCCAAATTCTGGGCCCAGTCTCTTGTAAGAAGGATGGAATATGTTAATAGGAGGGCACGAAAGCTGCTCGAAAAGTTCCAGAGGATTTTGACACTATGAAAATGGAGTTCCCCTTTGTTGACATGTTTGAATTACAAAAAAACAGTGGTTGAAAGTAAAATTGAAGAAGTACCAATCGATAATAAAATCTCAAGTCCATTATAACACGACGAATTAGATGTGTAAATGGTCTTAACATGAAGAACAATTGCGAATCCCACACAGGATAAGACCAGGTGTCTTCACCCGTTGCAAACATACCAGATGAATTGGTTAAAAACTTTGATCAAACGGAATTCCAGCAAAAACTGTATAATGCAAACATCCGTGTGAGATATGTCCCTGCTTCTTGTACAGGGGAATTACAGCCCCTAGATGTATCAGGTAATGAAGACTTCAGACGCTTGGTCAAACGCAACTTCCAAGTGTGGTATTCATGTGAAGTTCAAAAGGAAATGAAAAGTGGAAAAACCCTAGAAGAAATTAGACTTGAGACTTTCTGCTTTAAAATCACTTCAAGCTGGTTAGCTGGTGTCAGCACACCAGGAGACACCCTGTGCAGCTATTGAACATGGATGGGTTAAGACCAGTATTCGCAAGATCATAGATAAAGCACCCGATAACATGACTGAATGATGATCTGCAATTATTCAATCTCGATAAAAATGACTTTTTCTCAGTTGTATTTGTTTACTGAAAATGTTGTATTATGGTGAATGATTAATTTCATAGTCACTTTATTGGAACAGATCATATTGTAATCATCACGGCACACACTGTATTATGCACACAGCAGAGAATATTTTGTACTATAAATACAATTAATTGATTTTATGCATAATGACAGGATGGAGAAATTTTAGCACTGCACTTGAATTAGCACAATGACTTGAGTGCGAAAGTTGCTATTATTTGAGTACTGCTAAAATAAATACATGTACTGTAATCAGTTGCAATTGAAAAAGTGCAAAACCTGGGTTTCACAAGCAGTTTTTACAAAATATATAGGAATTTAAAAATTTTGTGTGTGTATATATCTTTCTTTTTTAATGCATGTCAGTCTAAGTAGTAAAAATTTGGAAAAAGAATGAGAAAAAAAAAAAAAACACAACTAATGCCCCTTTTAAGTTTCAGTACCTTGATTCTATTTTAGGAAGTGAAAGAAATTGATATTAACATTCTGACATTAAATGGACAACTACCGGAGGATATGACATCAAATAAATCTGTTCTATCTGTGGTACAGAAGGCAAGGAAAGGACATCCTGTCAGGTAATTTGACCATTCACAAGCATTGTTTACAAGGTTTGTGTACTACAGTCAAACTTGCATTAAAGACCACCTCTGTATAATGGGCACTTATAAAGGTCATTCAAATATAACCTTTGTTAATGTTTATAATGAATAACCTTCTTTATAAGGTCACCTGTCTATAACAGCTACCTTTGACCTATTTCCTTGTGTGGCCTTTATCATGAATATAGATAAGTTAAACTGTATTTATAGGGATACAGTGGATTTTGCTTTTGAAAGTCATAACATTTGTCTTGGATTTGCTTTTTCTTGACAGAAGTTTAATTCAATGGATATTTTTCACAAAAGATTTATTTTCAATTGTGTTGATATCTTGGCTTTTTGTGCAGTTTGAAGTGTGTTAATTTTTTATCACTTCTAACATGCCTAAGATATGAGTTCTGATTACAAAAAAATGATAGCATTGAAAAGTCTTACCAGGAAAACCCCCCCAAATTACAGAAAATGATATTATTTTAACATGTTTAATGCCGTAAAGTAATGTCTCCATATAGGTAACGTGCTGAGCCAGGTAGGTATTTATAGCTATGAAATAATTACTCACTTATTTATAGAATATGAATATTGTCGTGAACATGGTTTCATATACATAAAAAAGGTTTATGTTATTGGTAGTGAAATAGAAGTACATTTATATATCAAGTAACTTTCTTATTTTTAATTCGTATTTTTCACAGTGATTTACATGAGCAAATATACATATATATATATATATATATATATATATATATATATATATATATATATATATATATATATATGAAGCACTGAAATCAACATCACTATATAACCTAGGGTGTCGGATCTAAGCAATAGATACAAATCAAGAAAAGAATAAGCACTAAAATGACTAACGACACGGACAAAATGAAAATCTGTGTCGTTAGTCATTTTAGTGCTTTATATATATATATATATATATATATATATATATATATATATATATATATATATATGTATATATATGTATATATATGTATATAGTAAAACCTCTTTATAATGCCCCTCATTTCATTTGTCCAAAATTTCATTTAAGGTTTTTCTCAACCTATCACCAAACCATAATCTTATGCCAAATTTGGGTTGAACAAATGGTGGCAGTATAACTACATTTTATTGTGAATATTCATATATATATATATGTACATATATATATATATATATATATAAAACGTTATTTTGATATTTTGGTTAGACCAAGGCAGAATGTCAATTCAGGAGTTGGTGCTTCATCCTTTGCTGGGTCACATCATGAATCAGAAAGGTCTGTTGGTCCTTCCACCATTAACTTTGACAAAGTTCAACAAAGATTTCAGGATATGAAGAACAGAAAAAAATGAAGGTTGGCAACAGCTGATGAGAACCAGAAAATACTCAAGTCAACTCTTACAAAAGAGACTCAATATGACCATAAATTCCGTCAAACTTGATGGCCATTATGTTACAAGGTTTCAGAATCTAAAAATAAACATAGATTTTTAGCTTGATAACTGGGTATATTTATGTAATGATAACTGGGTATATTTACGTAAGAGTTATGAAAAATTAGTTCCAGTTTATAATTTGAAGTTGTCTTTACCAGGGTAGATGAAATTAGGAGCTGCTCCTATAGTGGCCAAATCATAACCATTTTCATCTTTGTTGTTCAACAGGAGTTTTGTCCCTTGGTATTTGGAAGAATAAAAGTATTCACTTGATGGCATTTCATGTGGTATGGATGATAAAATGATACGTTTTCCCACCAAATTGTAACAGTGACTGATCGTCTCTAGATGTCACTTTGCGGGAATCTGTATGATTTTTTAACTCTTTCATCCTCTCAAAAAGCACCTTACTAATTTTCTTTTTTTCGAATTAATACGCAGTGTCTTCGGGGTAACTATAAAGTTACATTGCATGATCACTGGTCATGTGTCCTGTAAGATAAAGGTGAAACTTTGGCCTCTGATACATACATTTGATTTTCTTTGTGATTTCTACCATCTAAAATCTGTTACTACTATTCTACTATAATCTGAAAAGACAAGGGTTTTCCTTTGTTTTAACCCTTAAACCCCTTAAGGTATCCTTTGTATAAATGTTAAATTTGGATATTTCCATTTCAATATTTGTAAATTTCAGAGAAATAAAAATTTCATGGAAATAACATACTGTAAATCAAGAAATATTCGCGGGATTTTATTTTAGCGATGCACAATTTATTTGGGAGATGATATTTTCATGATTTCAAATGCCCATTTCATCAAACTATATACAGTCATGGGACATATATATTCGTCACTTATGATATTATCTTCTTTGTTTTATATAAAACCAACAATTTTTAAACTCTGAAAAAATCCACAGATCATACCAGAATTTGACAAATTTGTACAAATTTATAGTAGGATAATTTCATATTTCTAAAATATATGCATTTTTAAATCATCATGTTTATTTACATAAATGTCAGTATTTTTTCTCATGCAATTATTTTATAAATTCCGTAATTATTCTTTCAGTCTAATGAAATATGTCAAAATTTACATGAAATAGTTTCATCCTCCACAGAATCATTATTTTTTTAAAATAAACAAAGAGTATATCTAAATTTCCAAAAGATTAAAAATATGTATTCAATTTCCTTCATGTAAAAATAAAATATTTGAAATATTGCTTAAATTAGTGTATTTTGTGGGCATTTAAAAATTGTTGGCTTTACATAAAACAAAGAAGGAAATAACATAAGTGACGAATATATATGTCCCATGACTGTATCATACTTCATTAGTTACACAATAATTTTTTTTCGTGATTGAAAGTCCATGCGAAATTAAGCATAGATGAAATTATCGCAAATAAAACTGGATTTACAATAAATAATTTTCCTTGGAAGAAAATCTATTATTTGATATCAATGAAATATTTTTTAATGATTATCTAATGAGAATCATCAAACAGTTACAACGAATATGTCATAATTTTTTGTTTTTTATTTTTATTACATTATAGATAACTACTAAGTCAAGTTATCCAAAATTACAATGTTGAAGTACAAGAGGTATTCTCCCTTTAATATTTGGTCCCTGAAAACTTTAAATCTCTACATAGGACATATCTATCTGTCATAAGATATGATAATTATAGAACTCTACCAAACATCAAGTTTTGACCTTTTTATACACTGGAAACCATAATGAGTGTATAAATGGTATGCTCTCTTTTTTCATCTTGGACGAGTCCATCGTGGTCAATAGAGGTGAAAGGGTTCTATTTCTTAACTCATTTAAGCCTAAAGACACATTTGGACTTGTCTAAGTCATTGATTTACAGAAGAGTCCATTGTTTTTCAGGGGTTGCTTTGTTAATGTGTCTCGTTTTGTTACCGTTATCAAACATAAGTGTTGTATCTTCAACATGTACAGGTAATACATGCAATAGGAATATTTCATGGCTGCATGAAGGAATTTTAGAAAATTCTGTGATATAGGGCTTTTTACTCCTGTTCCTAAATGGTATACTCTCTTTTCAATGCTTTTCTATTGTTTCAGACCAGTCTTTTATGTTTTTTTTTTTTTTGAAAGTGTTAATTTATACATAATGTAATTCAGCGTTTTACAAAATTATTGAAATTTTTAATGATTTCAGGACATTACATGGTGCTCATTTATATATATATATATTTTCTTTCAGATAAGGTTTTCCTTGTTGTGTTCAGATAAATAGTTAAAGATACGAGTTATCACAGACAAGTTATGTATTCACATTTGTCATACTTCATGTACATATGTTTTATAGTTTTTGCAATAGTCACTATGTGTATAAATGACACTATAGCCAGTATATATACGTATATATAAATATATATAGATGCTTGTAATGTGAAAACTGTAGTTAAGTTCAGTGACCACCATTTTGATTTGTTGAAGTTGATGATCAGGAAGCCATGATGGTGTGTACAATTTCTAAAGTTATTTTTTAAGTACAACAGTTACTGTAAACTAAAACTCTCTCTCTCTCTCTCTCTCTCTCTCTCTCTCTCTCTCTCTCTCTCTCTCTCTCTCATATAGTTAATTTATGTTTATACTAAATCTATATAAAGACGAGATAAAATGGAACCTCAATGGTGCACAGACCTTTTATTAGAAGCATACAACTGACAAAATTCTGTTGGATATTATCATAAAAAGCAGTACAATTTGTAGACTACTTTTTCTTCTGTTAAGAAAAAATTGTTGATTTCTATCTACACATGTAGTTCAACTGTAACTTTTTTTACATAACTGCCTTCCTACTCCGAAAACTATTGAAAGGGCTGGTTACACAGTTAGATTGGTTGTGGGACATATAGTCATACGTTATTTAACTTCTTTTCAAAAAGCAGTAAGCCAGTTTTAACCGAACTTGGTAGAAGGAAAGTATCTGTGAAACTGTGTTGAGTTGTGAATGAAAAGGGGCTAGGACCAACAGGGGTAAAATTGAACTGTTTGTAGAGAGAGAGAGAGGGATCATTTTTTGTGAGAAATGTTGTGTTAAAACATGTTCACTCTTGTACTGATGCGTTGTTATTACAAATCGGCCAGTTATGTCTCTACTCTGAGGGATATCCTTTTAGCAGTAAAGTGTCTTCATTGCAGCCGATTCATAAACTTCTGTTCAGAATATATAAATGAAACAAAATTGTACCTTAAAACTACATACTGCTTAGAGTTTATGTAACCAATTTATTAATTGCGAATATACTTTGATTTGTAATACGTCTACCACAGCATGCACTGGGCCAGGTTTGCTTATGTCGTGAACCCATTTACCCATAAAGACACATTTGGACTGGTCTAAGTTATTGATTTACAGCAGAGGCCATTGTTTTCAGGGGCTGATGAATTAGTTTCTTTTACTTAGGAAAAATTCATTTCAATATGTCTGTCTGATCATTACAATATTACATGTTACATTCCATTAACATTTTTTTGCCTTCACATTTTAGATAAATTTACATAAAATTAAAATGCCGTCGTGTTTCTTTTCCTCATCAAGTATCCCCAGCTGTTATTTTAAATTTGGTAAAATTGAGTGCATGAATATATTAACATTTTCTGAGAAATTGGAAAAAAATATTTAAATTTTTCTATGGAAATAACTTCATAATTTACTTAAAATATCACTGTAATGATGAAAGTCAAACTTCTGACTAGGCATTTTATATTGTTTTACATTTGATTTTGGGTATGTGTGTATGTTAATTATACAATATTAAATATGTTTGTGTATTTTCCAATATTTACTATTTGTATATTGTCCAATATTCACTATTTATACATGTTGTATATTTTTCAATATTCACTATTTGTATATTCCAGTATGTAGTTTTTTTATTGTCAAATATTCTCTATTTTTGTCCAATATTCACTATTTGTATACTCCAGTATGCACTCTGTTTGTTTGTTGTCAAATATTCACTCTGTTGTACAATATTCACTCTGCTGTACAATATTCACTATGTTGTACCATATTCACTCTGTATATTGTACAATATTCCCTTTGTTGTACAATATTCACTCTGTATATTGTACAATATTCACTCTGTATATTGTACAGTATTCACTCTGTATATTGTACAGTATTCACTATATTGTACAATATTCACTTTGTTGTACAATATTCACTTTGTTGTACAATATTCACTCTGTATATTGTACAATATTCACTATGTTGTACAATATTCACTCTGTATATTGTACAATATTCACTCTGTATATTGTACAGTACTCACTATATTGTACAATATTCACTTTGTTGTACAATATTCACTGTATATTGTACAATATTTACTCACTATATTGTACAATATTCACTCTGTATATTATACAATATTCACTATGTTGTACAATATTCACTCTGTATATTGTACAATATTCACTATATTGTACAGCATTCACTCTGTTGTACAATATTCACTATATTGTACAATATTCACTATATTGTACAATATTCACTCTGTATATTGTACAGTATTCACTCTGTTGTACAATACTCACTCTTGTACAATATTCACTTTGTTGTACAATATTCACTCTGTATATTGTACAATATTCACTCTGTATATTGTACAGTATTCACTATATTGTACAGTATTCACTATGTTGTACAATATTCACTCTGTATATTGTACAGTATTCACTCTGTATATTGTACAATATTCACTCTGTTGTACAATATTCACGCTGTTGTACAATATTCACTATATTGTACAATATTCTGTATATTGTACAATATTCACTCTGTATATTGTACAATATTCACTCTGTATATTGTACAATATTCACTCTGTATATTGTACAATATTCACTCTGTATATTGTACAATATTCACTCTGTATATTGTACAATATAGTCTGTATATTGTACAATATTCACTGTGTATTGTACAATATTCACTCTGTATATTGTTCAATATTCACTATATTGTACAAAATTCACTCTGTTGTACAATATTCACTTTGTTGTACAATATTCCCTCTGTATATTGTACAATATTCACTCTGTATATTGTACAATATTCACTCTGTATATTTTACAATTTTCACTCTGTATATTGTACAAAATACACTTTGTATATTGTACAATATTCACTATATTGTACAATATTCACTCTGTTGTACAATATTCACTCTGTATATTGTCTAATATGTACTCTGTATACTGTCCAGTGGACATCAAATCTGTTAAAACTTAAGTATCTGTGATATTGATATAATAAACCTACTTGTCATTAATTAAAATCCATAGGGCAATACATGAAACAGCAAATCAGATTCTTTTGGTACGCGTGGATTGGGTGAAGGAGCAAATTTTTAGTATGGGAAATACATACTAAAATTTCTTGAGAACCACTGAGTGAATTAAAACCACTTAATGGATTGAAACTAAACATGGCATGCTTTTTATGAGGTGCTGACCAGATGTTACTTTTGTGCCCATGCGTTATCAACGATGGCTGCCAGAGGGGTTTAGTTTAACATAAGATGCTATGGGAAATACATACAAAAAATATTTTTGAGAGAACCACAGAATGGATTGAAACCAAACATGGCATGAATGTTCCTTACAAGGTGATAAGTGTTGTTACTGTGGTGTCGATCCACCATCCAAGATAGCGGCCAGGGGGGACTTAATATAACATAGGATCCATAGGGAAATATATACAAAAATCTCCTTCTAGAGAACCAATGAATAGATTGAAAGAAAACATGGAATGAGTTTTTCTTACAAGGTTATGACCGGGTGTTCACAATTTGGTGCAGATCTGTCATACAAGATGGCTGCCAGTGGGGAACTTGGTTTAACATAGGACTCTATGGAATTTACAGACAAACATTTTTAGGGAACTGATGAACAGATTGAAAAGAAATATTGCATGAATGTTTCTTAGAAAGTGCTGACCGACTGATGTTACTTTAGTGCCATTTGTCATCCATGATGGCGGCCAGTGGGAGACTTGGTTTAACATAGGAAACTTAGGAAAAATACATTGAAAAACATTTTTTAAGAGAACCATTGAATGATTTGAAATCAAACTTGAGATGAATGTTCTCTACAAGGTTTTGACCACTTTTATTTTTTACTTAGTTGCCTATCCATCGTCTAAAATCTAGAATTTCTATGTGTTTGCTATAAGTCCTGACGAGCGATTTAGGCTCCACAGAGCCTTTGCTTAGTTGTACATAACATCTTTCTGATATAATAATAAAGGAGTTGTTTTGGATTCTGATAGAACCCGGATGTGTCACTTTTTATTGGATATGCTGTTAATGTGGTAGATATTTTTGAAATGTATTTACCATTATTTTTATTTACTATTTCTTATGTCAGATCTTGCCACTTTTTCTGTAATGTTGTCTTATATGGTTGTAATGTCCAAGAGTTGCCCTATTAAAATTTTACATTTCATTGTTTCCGATACCACTTTTTGTTTTGAAACTCTACATTTTTTAGATTCTGGCTCAACTGATGAGGACAATTTTTTCAGGGTGTAATATTCATCCTCCATGACTTTAGATTAATACTGAAACCAAAATACTGAAATTACAATAAAATGTCATTTCGTTATTTTGAAAAGAAAGCTAACCAATTGTATAGGCATATGCATTTGAAAGTTTAGGGAACAATGAAAAGGCTATGTTTCCAACGTTTCAATATGAGTGTGGCATATACCAATGACCTAAGCTATCAGCCATACTAAACTAACTAAAAATGTAGAGTCATTGAGCTTAGTTCATGAAGACCTATCACAATCTCTTTTTTCTCTGTCATCATTTTCCACGGATATGTTGTGCACCCAAGTAAAGTAAATTATATTATACGATGCTTTAATTATCATTCATTTTCATGACTATTTAGATTTCCTGTCTGTTTAGTATCATTTTGCCTCAGGTGACTGTTAAAGCAATTTTGGGTGTCTTGTCATGGATTTTTTTGTGAGTCCATATTTTCTAATATATATACGAATTGTATGTGGTGCTCTTAGATCATTCCAGAAATAGCTCAAGATGTTTTAGTTATTAAATTTCATTCATGTATATGTACTCCAGAGATCTACTGGACATTCATCTTGAAAAACATCCACAAAGACATATCAAATAGTTCTGTTTACCTGTAATCTGTATTCATTTTGTTTCTTATCAAAGTATGTGATAACTGCCAATACAGTTCGTTATATATAAATAATCTTTACAATATATTAACTGTATTGATTTAAATAACTCTTGTTAAATCTCATTTTTTATAGAAAACTGTATTCTTTTGGCCTGCAATAAATCAGTAGAGAACTGATGACATCAATAGACAGTTGTAGTTTGATAATTCTAAACACGGGAATCCAGGCTCATAATTTTATTTTTCTATAATTTTCTATTTTTAATTACCATGGTCGATAATTATGGGTAAAAAACAATTTTGCGTTTTAAATTTTTTAGCCCAATTAAGCCTTGTAACCTTCAGGAAGTTAAATTGCTTGCAAAGAAGTTTCTCAGGTGAAATGTATTAAAGTGGCAGTGTTTTTGAAATGTCTACAGTTAATTAGTCCCAGTGGACAGTATGTTGTACCCGTTTTGCTTTTTCCTTTCTTTGGGACAACTTCATGAAAGAAACGTGTCCTGACACCAAGGGCAGATAACTCGGCTGTCACGTATTTGCTTAATCTATACAATTCATTATGAATCATGTAATATAAATAAAAGACTAAAATAATTAAATTTTGCCAAATAAGTGAGCACATATTTTTTGTATGTATTTGGATGTCGGCTTATTCCAGTTCATAGATAAAGAGAGAGTCGTATAATTTTGTATATCATTCCATGATTTTAAATATGACACGTTGTTACTATGCGTTACTATTACATAATAAATACAATATATACTAATTATTGAGCATGTGTTTTGTTTGTATTCTACGGCATCTTGCCAAAAATGAGTCGAGTATTGTCATTTCCCCATAGGTTTCTATGTTAAATAACCCCTTTTTTTAAAATACCTGCTAAAAGTAATGCTTGCGTCAAGTTTTGTCAAAATTCACATCATCTGATATTAGTTAAACTGCTTTGAAAACTTTATTTTTGAGAAGCAACAATCTTTTCTTTGCAGTATATATCTTATTGAAGCCTCTTACTGCGAACAAAGCCATTCAGAGAGTTAGTTGATAGATAGACTACAACACAAATGTGCAAAGGCTTACAAGATTTCATTGAATATATAAGTCAGGCCAATTACCTACATAGAATAGAAAGTTATGGACGAATGACAATACTTGATCACTTTTAGAACGATGCTGTATTTCAAATTATTTGCAGATTACTCAATTTATAGATGATTATTTTAAAAATTATCTAAACATATACCTCTAAAATTCACGAGGTTATACATTTTGCGAGTTTCTTGTATAAATGACGAATTGCTTTCTCAGTTTACAATGTTTTAGCTGAGGCAATTATGGTGAATCATCAAAATATCGAGTAAAACAAAAGAAAAAATGTAAAAAATAAACTTTGACCTTGCACACATGCAACAATCTACATACGAATACCCTTAGAATGAAAACCTCACTTGGACTATTATTTGACGACAGCATAATACATGTATTTCCAACATTACATTTTTGTTGTTGCATCTTTAAAACTTTTTGACACTTTTAGGGACGTTTTCAGGTCCAGGGTCCCGTTTTACGGAAGGTCTGAAGTCTTAGACCACACTTACGACTAACCTAGCGTTTTCCGAAGACCTTTAAGACTTGTGACTTACAAGTGACTTACAACCAAATCAGGTCAAGTCTTTATGTCTACCGAGAGGCAGTGAGTAAATCTAAGTTATTTTTGTATGTGTGATAATCTATTTTAGTAATTGTAGTAGGTAAAAGTATTCATAAACTTTTAAGATCTCGTTTGAAAATATGAGAATATACCATATGACTTCAGTGAAGGTAGCTTTGATAAAACGGTCACAAGTTTTGTCTCAAGATCAAATAAGTTACTTCTAGATAACACGGGACCCAGGTTCCGCTGGAACCAAAGCTGATATTGTAAGAATGGTTGCCAGTTTACATGCGGAAGACCGGTGGACTTTTCCAGGGTACATTGTAACCGGGTTTTGTCATCCACCATTGTAACTGGCCGCCGACATATAACAAATGTTGGTGAGTGCGGTGTAAAATACAGGTACCATTAAAAAAAACAAACAATGAAGGACAATTTATTGTATCCTTGATGCACCATGGCTCATTCAGAATGACAACGTCAGATTCTGTGGTCGACCAGTTTACAATATTTAATTTGCATATAAACTTGAAACCACTTATTCCCTTATCAAACTTACGAATTATCTTCGAACTATTTATTCAACAAAGTTTACATGATTTTTTACAATATACAGCGGACGCCGGGTCGGAACAGATGAAATTTAATGCCTGGGGATCTGCGCAATCAAGTGCGGAGACGTCCGAACACGACTGGTCCACTGTTATAGATACTGTTGTAGTAGACTGTGTCGTAGTCGGCTGTGTCGAAGTTGAATGTGCCGTGGTTGAATGTGTCGGAGTTGAATGGGTTGTAGTTGGCGGCGTGGTTGACTGAGTGTATGTGGTCTCTGTAGTAGGAGAAGTACCTGTACATAGATTTGAAATAATGAAATATAATTGAAAATCATTATGCGATACTGGCATTTCCCCTACATATTGCTATTTAAATTCGAGGTGATGCATAAAATATAAATCTCAGATACCAAAGTATTAATATTCAGGATGCCCCAAGATACATATTCAAATTTGGCGAATATTGGACAAACACGGATCTCTGGAAATCCAGAGGTGGGATCAGGTGCAATGGAGGAGTAAACATCCCCTGTTGACCGTGGGTCCAGTCAGATTCAAATGAAATACTTGTTTTGGCTTGATTTAACGTGCGGCGTGACTACTGAAAGCTCTTGCCATTCGTCGCCATGAGGAAGGGGGCGAGATGAATAGTGTGTATGTTTTTGTCCTTGCTTGAGTGGTCCGTATTTCCAACGACTTTTTAAAGTGCCACTTCACTTGTACAATCTGACGAAGGTAATCAAACTGCACATCCTAGACATCTATTCATCTTAGCATAGAGTTGTGCGGACAGGAGATGAAAACTCACCTCTGAAAATCTGGCACGACCGGGGATCGAACCAGGGACCTTCCTGTTGAAGATCTAGTGCTCTACAGATTGAGCTACTTTGTCCACACCAAATGAAATAGGTGAGGAAGAAATCCTTGTCACAATTGGTACAGACGACTCGACAACCGCTATCGAACAGGTAACTCAACATTTCATTTAGTGAAACAAGAGTAGTCGCAAACAAGGCAATTTGATTATTTTATAACTAGTCTTCCACAGAGAAGAGACAATGATACACGTAGTACTACTCTAAGTCAATTTAAGGTAAATATGTTAATTCCAAACGGACTATAACATGTATAAGGGTTTCGTGTAAAATCTGCAATTGTTCATTTTCAGGAATTTCCATTGCCATTAAATTACAAAATTTTTATTCGAAGCTAAGCTGATTCTTGGATTTTGCAGATATTCAAAGTATGTAGCAATGGTTTCCCTATCTTTATAAATGTATCAAGTCAGTTTGCTTAAACAGTAAACATTTATGATACTTAGTATGAAAGTAGGAGGTCATTTTGTAAAAATGAATGTTTGAAACCTTTGAAATATAACTATGTTTAGTGAATAAAACTTCGATTTTGGTTTCTGTTAGTTCGCACCACAAGCTGAATATATCCTGAGAACAACTACCAATTCCAACTAATATCTACGTCGTATTTACAGAATGTAGTGACATTTCCTTTGTAAAACGTTTGACATATAACGTGGAATTCACATTTCTGTCGGGTTCGACTTGATATTTAGATCTCATATCAAGCCAGTCATGGTATGATAAAGACCCCAATGCATTTGAATAAGTCCATGGCACATGTCTAAATTAATTTTGTCATTTTGTTTGTAATCTCGGGTGGAACAAAAACATATCTCAAATAGAAAATATTGTTGTGTAGAAGACAATACATATGGATATAGTGCTTAATGCCAATAGATTAAATGGACATTAGCTGTGTATTTTGCAAAATAATTTCATCCCCTTTTATTTCTTAGATTGATATACAATAGAAATATATATATATATATATATAAACGGGCATAAAAAATCTTTAATTCCTATATATTGTGTGAAAATTGCTTGAGAAACCGAGGTTTGACACTTTTTCAATTGATAAACTCAACCTACACTATTTGTATATGTTTATATGAATACAAATATAAGATTTTTTATGCCTGTGTATTTGCTCTTATTTGTTATTGTACATCAAGTACAAAATAAAAAAAACCCAGAAAAATCGGAATTAATTTTTTCTTCTAAACGCAGCTATTGCCCCTTTATTTCATTAGATTAATGTAAAGAAATTACTTGTACATCCTGTTGTGCCTGTACACGATCTCTCATCTACAAATTTCCCCGTGCAAATTCCTATGTAGCACATGCGTGTTCTGATTTGACTACCGCTGCCGCAGTCTGTAGAGCAAACACCCCAGGAAGACCAGTCACCAAAAGCTCCAGTAGTCACTATTATAACAAAATGTATCTGATATTAATTGAACTGTTATGGATTATATTTTATTACATATCAAATGTACATTTGCAGATATTTTATTTTCAAAATCCAATGATGAAAAAGGTATCGGGATTAACAATATAAAATGTGTATTATATAGAAATATAAAAATGACAGGTACCAAGGCGCTAACAATAAAAGGTCCAGTAGATAGCATCGGACCGAATTCACTATAATCTGTCACATGACTCAGAAATGAAATAAATAAATTCACAGAAACATATGTATCTGAAAAGTGCAACACTCTGTTGCAAAAAGGCGATATCTTGGAACTCACTGAGATCGACCAAATTATGTTCAAAGCAAACATACCGAAGTTTTAACCGTCCGATAGTCCATGGGGCACAAGCAATCTAGTGAACACTTTACAAATACGAACGTACTGAAGATTCAGAGGTGGGATCAGGTGCCATGGAAAAGATAAGACTAGTTAACATCTCCCATCCACCGGTCACACAGGTAGACCAAGAATCCAGTCAAATTCATATGAAAGAGTGCGGAATAAACCCTCTTCACCATCGGTTTAGTCGATTCATTGTCTCTTATGAACTGGTAGCTAAACATTTGATTTAAATAAACATTTATTGCAAATGAGGTCATTATACCAACTGAAAATTTGCGAAATGTTGATATTACACAAAATCGCTGATGCCCTTGTGGCAACAACTTTTCAGTAAAGAGTTTGCCTCTGTATATGAAATGTTCATATGTTGAAGAGGGCCTGGCATACCGGATCAGCTGCGATATATAAACACCATATACCGACACTACTTCTTAAATGTGAGACATTGACGAAATCACCATGTTTATCGTATAGTGTTGATGCCAATTTCAATATAATTAACGTTCTGTTTTGAGAAAATTGTTGTAAAATATTCACCAAAATACCAATGAGAGATAAATACGTTTTATTCATCCAAAGATTAAAAATTATTGTAATTGGTATTGTTTTGGGTGATATCTCAGATATTCAGTAATACTTTTCTAGAAACATCTGAAACCCCACCTGGTAGTGCGTTTTTTAATCATGTTAATTAATAATTTCTAGTAATAATCCCGTCATACACATGGGATGCTTACTCCCTCATGGCACCTGATCACAGCTCTTGGTTTTCAGAGGTCTGTGTTTTTGCATTTTTACCAGATTTGTATCTATATCCTGGACAGCCTAAAGATTCATACTTTGGTATCTTAGACGTTTTATATACAAACAACATGGACCTCTGGGAAACGTCAGATCAGAAGCCATGACGAAGTGGACAGCCACGAGTTCAACGGCAAATAACAAACAACACGAACTAGGTATAAATCCTTATGACAATTGAACAGATATTTCCGAGCAAGTAAATCAAAGTTAGTAATTTTAATCGAGGTATTAAATGTAGACTTTCAATACAACTTATAATATCCTTGTGATAACGACTCCATCAAAGTGCAATACACGTAAACAGCTCTTCATAGAAGAAGAGTATGCGCATTAGAAGTAGAAATTTTGTGTTCTGTGGCATACCTACAGTTGGTTTCTGAGTGGCGCCAGTAGTAGGGACGATGACAGTTGTAGACGTTGTGGTGGATCTGGAAGTGGTTGGTGAGGTCGATGTAGTGGTACTATACGTGGAGGTGTCACTTGTTGGTTTGGATGTCCTCTGGGTGGTACTTACAGAGGGTTTTGGAACTGTTGTAATCAATATTTAAGAATAAGGAATGTACTTAATGACATATATACAAAATGGACTGCGTTGTCACATTAATTGTTATTTGGGACCAGCTTCACTAAAGGTCGTAACTTTGCCCACAAATGTAGATGTAAATATAAAGAACAACATACATGAAGATAATTAAAGTTTGTACTTGTTATGGCATACAAGCTGTCAAAATGGGAGTTAGTTTTGCAATAAAAGTTTCAAATAGATGTGTTTGGTGTATTATACAAATAAAAAGTTCTTAAAAATCTCGGGTTGCATAAATCTTGTTATAATATCGTAAGTTGTGAAGAAAAATAGAACGTAGCCAATAGCCGAGTTAACATTGTATATTCTCACATGGATGCAAAGTTTATCAACCGTCGGCGTATTTCATTAATTCTAGGCAATGTATGCATGATATATTAAACATTTCTACGGCGATATATCTTTTGAGTCTTTTAAATAAAAGTTTAGGTCTATACGAGGGATATTATTTGTTTTATCAAAACGACAGCATGTATGCCTTTAAAAGCCATGTTGAACATAAACAATTAATCAATGATGGACAAAAACAGTTCTCTGGGAAATGCTGAGGTGTTTAACAGGACATTCAGTCTCCAAATTTACTCAGTGCTCAAGTTCAACTAATTGTTTATGATTTGAATTTAAAAACACAACATTTATATGAAACGGACATTTTGTTTTTGTTTTTTAGTGGCATACAATTGTAATTGATGATGAGAAATATTGCTTCTTTGACGAAAACTTCAGAAATATTAATTAGTTGTTTGACTATATACTCAAATTTTGAGTATCATACTCGAGGTATTTTGACAGGACAATCATAGGTGTGACGTAGAACTGTTTATGTCAATACTAAAAAATAATAATATGTTTCCTATTCAGTCAGATCCAGAAGTTTACAAACAACTAGGTAGCAAAAATGATAAAGTGAAAGTTGATCTTGAGTACTGAGTAAATTTCGTGATTTCGGACCCACGTGTTTTGGAGGATTTGACAACATTTACTGAATAGTTCCGTGGATTCGCAATCGAAACCATAACCAATGATTCCTGATTACTTCCAGTTTAGCTCAGACGATTACTTATGATCGGAACATGATACAGATTTGGACAACAAGCAATTGGGTTCATGATCTGGGAGAGAAAATCTACAATCGTCTTGTACACCCAAGTTATAGGACTGCATCTGTTGTCTTATCGTTTATTACATCGAAAGTCACAGTTTCATAAACATAAAGATGTAATAATGAAAAAAAATAATAGAAAAATTTGAAATTGACAGTGAATGTTTTAAAAATGAACTATATCATTTAAGAGAAAAAGACAATTTTCCTGTCTAAGTGCTTGGTTGTAAATGGAAGATGTAGCATTTGCAAAATTTCAAAATACATAAACGTAAGGTTAGATGTCCAGAGGGAACATGTATATATTTTACCTGGAATTTTTCGTGCGTGTTTTTTTTTCAACAGAAAATATATTCAACATTATTAAATTCGTCCTTAATCACCATAGTGTCGTGGATTTAATATATATCTGCTACAATTTTTTAGCTTGAAAATTTCGCTTGCATTCTAATTTAGCCCTGTCATCTAAGGACCAAAAATGGCGAATACTTAACGAGAACGAAAATGTCCAGGTATGCAGTTTATATGTTACCTGTACATCCGAAATTATCTTCACAATGTCTTTGTTCCTGTAATTGTCCATTACATATATATGTTGAACAAGTTCGATTTCGACTCTGGGTACCATTTCCACATCGTGAAGAACATTCGCTCCACGAAGACCATTCCCCTAAAACCCCATCTGAGAAAAAAAGTCATCTGCTGATGAGATGAAGTCTATAGCCAAGTATTAAGGTTTTAAAAGCAGTAAGAATGTTGATAGTCAAAGATAAGATTTTGCATAGGAAAATACATATAACCTGACGGTGCAAGTCTCGTGAACTATTATATGACCTGGACGAGTTTAAATGCTAGGGAATATAATATAAAAAGATTGCAATCACGAAGACAAGAGTTATCGTTCCTACCTTTCTTCATTCCTATGCTTGAATATCTGCGAATATTTGAATAGTGACTTAAAACAATAACTGAGTATAATTACTTGGACATCGAGTTGTATCATTGCATGGTCTCTCTTCACGGTAAAGCCCAGCACACGTTCCGGCATAGCACCTTCGATCCCTCTGTTGGATTCCCATTCCACAGCCCGTGGTACATATTCCCCATTCGGACCATTCTCCGAATGAACCGCTATAAACTATTCAAATAAAACATATATTTAGTTAATCTAATTTAGTATGAAATAGAAACACACATAGAAATAAAAAGATTTAGCCACATCGAAACCCATTAAACGATTTATTCAGCAAGTTGTCTTTGCATTTACAATTTTTATTGACAACATTGCACAGAACAGGACTATGGGATGTTGCCTAATAGAATGGAATTCTCTTATTCATAGTCAATGTGTGTGCTATTCTGTCCGAATATGGGTCACTACTTTTACATCATGCAAAATTCTTATTTCTGTCGTTTGAATAAATTGTTATTGTGGATATATGGTAATATTGAATGCTTGCCGTATCATTTTCTTGAATACATTATATTCATAAACAATCATATTCCTAATTTCATTTGTGACCTGAAAGTTTTGTCAATGGATGGAAAAATCATCCCTTGATATTGAAAAGTCATCCCTTGATATCTCTATCAGACTTTAGTTTCCACTCAAGCAAAGATGAAGAAGCACTCCAAGACCATCAGAAAATGAGAAATTGGATATCGGTCTCAACATGAAGAACAATGGCGAATTCCAAACCTGATGGAACCAGGTATACGGAATGAATCGGCGATCCTTTTTAGTATGCAACATCCGTTTTCCATGGAAATCTCCCGAGTTCGATGAAAAGTTCAAGCAATTGGACTTTCACAAAAAACCCCACACTGCACCTTGTATTGTGAAATACGTTTTCGTGACAGTTAAATTACCCGTCAAACATTTGAATAATTATGACGTCACAGTCGAACTACGCCAAATAGTGCACCTCAGATAGAAACAAGTAAAACGGAAGTTTCAAATTATATCAGATTCAGCATACATTTACAAAGGAAATATATATTTTTATTGGTCCTAGTTAATCCTACTAAACACGTGGGACTTTCTAACGGCTCGGTCTTTAAAATCATGCCAGCATACCACCTTGAATTATTTCTTTTACTGATTTACCTTCAGCTAAAATAATTTAACTATTCTGCCCGCTGTAAGATTTCGAATGACGTGTATTTACTTTTTACAGCGACGTAATCAACATATTGAACCAAAATCACGAATAATTTCGTTACCAACGATTTTATATTTTGCATAGTAAACCCTACCGACACATAAGTAACTTCACACATGCATGAACTTATGAATAATCAAAATTTAATGAAGAGAAGAGAATGCAAAAATGTAGAAAACAAGAGATAAACGCATAATAATTTATGTATACAGTTCCTTTTGAAGTGCCGGCTGAACTATTCTACATTTAAAGACAATTTATGATGACGATGATGATGATGATAAATGAGTAAAAATGGAAAAGAAAATAACAATATTACCTTTGCACCCGTATGAGTTACTGCACGTTCTGTTTTCTGTTGCAGATTGGCATACTCCGGAATAACAGATCCGGGTACGATTTTGTATACCTTTCCCACATCCTGTAGAACACGCACCCCACTCGGACCAGGATCCATAAATATCTGGATATCAAATTATGCATATTAATTTTATTCGTCACTAATTTTTAAACAAATCGATCAGTCAGTCAATCATCGTTTCATTCAACATATTACACTAAGTACCTATCTTCCTTTTTTCCTTAATTCCTTCCTACCTACCTACCTACCTACCTATCTACCTATCTACCTATCTATCTATCTATCTATCTATCTATTTTTCCTTCAAAGGGTTTACAAACAAAAATCCGTGCCTTGCTGTAGAGAACTTGATAAGGCAGGGCTTCGTTATCATGTTGATGTCCATTTCAATGTAAATAGATCAATATGTTGTTTGAGCCAGGGTTTAATGTTAACGAATATGTTAAAGTGTGATAGGACAAACATCATTGTGGACAAGATATAGCTAATTACAAATATCTGTATATGCAATGTATGGGTAATATACTGGTATTAATTCATTCACCTCAAAAGACATATTTGGAATGGTCTAAGTCATTGATTTACAGAAGAATGCATTGTTTTTCAGGGGAAGATGAGTAAAACAGACGAGCGGTCATTTCAATTTGTGCCATTTGTCATTCATTAGCGCATATTTGGACATTCGTTCGATCACTAAAACCTGATGTCATTGAGTCCGTTGGAGAAGTCATAATACGCATCACTTCTAAATCTTTTTGGTTGGTCGTTGAATAGCAACAGCTAAATGGATAAATTATAGCAAAATCAATTATTGAAAAAAATATGAAAATTTAAAACAACCTGCCTTTAGCGTGATCCGTCCTCGGACATGTTCTCGTTCTGGACTGTACAGTATTATTCTGAAACCAATGACTGGTTTGTCTCTGTACACCATTACTACAGTTTGGCATACATGGGGTCCAATTTGTCCACTGAGATTGTTCTGCAGTAAAAAATTTTATCTTGTAAAAATGAAGAAGTACCAATGGATAGTCGAAACTCCAAACAGAATATGACAAATTCAATATAATCAAAGTACTGAAAAATCAAAGTATCGTCCGACCATCTATTTTCACGCACATCAATGATCTCGCATTCCGTTAGTCTATTCCCGATATTCTTCGATATTTTTGCTATTTCCAAATGATTATTAAACTAGCCAAATTAAACAATCAATAATAGATAAAAGTATGCCGATAATTGTAAGTTTTGGTGAGTTTTGTTAACATATAAACTTATTGAACAAAGACTCTTAAGTGCGCGATAAATGGTGTCTCGAGGATACTGATACGAGTTCATGGTAATTGTAAGTTTTAGAGACGTAAAATCAGAGACATGTACTACTGTATATCGCTGGTATAATACACACCGTATAGGGAAAAAATACATTGTGTATATTATAAATATTATAAACATACTACCAAAGTTATAATGCTCAAGACGATATCGTTTCTGTCAATTAGACTTCATCAGTTGAGCTCCAATTTTAATGTTATGTGTATTTTCTAAAGAGAAAGTGGTATTATACAAGGCCAAATAATATCTCTAAAAGTATAGCCGAAATCCGTCTAGGAGTATACACTGTAAAAAATGACTATCTTAGCTTTAGAAAACATTTTTGTATGTTTAAAAATATTGCAGGTTGACTTTTTTTAGTCAGGAAATGCATTTTATTTGTCATCGAATTAGCAAAATAATGCGTGTATCACCCAATTTTATTTCAAAGTAAGCACAATCATGACAATGAAAAGATCGCATGTTTCCACATCTTTTTCCATTTGTATCACACGTGATTACTTGTGTATTTATTATGCTGTTAAAACAAATTACATATATCAGATATATATGATTATAATGCCTTGTGCTTTGTACCCTTAAGCTGTACTTCCCCTAAGCAGCACTAAAAATCTCAAAGGTCAATAAATGGGTATGTAAAACATTTTCCCAACTTCCAAGACTGCCGCGAGTTTCTCATCAGTTAATATCACATTAACGACACAGCTTCTAATGTCCCCTTCACAGTAAGGAAATTGCACGCAACTCGACCAAAACATCATTTGCATATTAATCGTGCGCAAGAATTGTAAACAGTCCGATCAATTGCTTCTAACGCCTATTTTGTCACAAGAGTACAATGTTAAATAATAATTACAAAGTAACATTTTAAAGCAAATCTGAAATGTATTCTTAAATAAGACTTACTTTTTATAGCATATATTTCTTCTAGACCTATATTTTCCTGCGAATGATACCTTTTCTCGTCAATTCAAAAAGCAAATATTTACAAATAAACGTGTGATTTGGAAATTGCACGCTTGAAGTTTAGTTTATATTGCTGAAAAAAAAACACATATATGTGTAATTTCTAGTGTGCTATTTACCCAATACTACAAAATATGATTTGACTTGATCCTAAGAAATCAACTTACGACAACATTACTGAGTTGACGTTCCATCAACTCGTATAAATGGTCTCAACATGAAGAACAACTGTGAATCCCAAACGATAAGGCCAGGTGTCCGGAAGAAGTCAGAGTCCTCTGTTAGCATGCCACACAAATTGTTATCATGTCATTTTTTCAGAACACAAAAATTTATTGAAGAAAAAACAACATTACTACTACTACTACTACTACTACTACTACTACTACTACTACTACTACTACTACTACTACTACTACTACTACTAATTAATAATTGTTGCTTAAACAATTACGAAAGTAACACTTCAAATACTACCGCTGCTATTACTACTCGATTTACTACTTACATCTCTGTTAGAAAAAATGATGATGACGGCGCCGTAAATGGTGATAGTGATAATGATGAAGATGGGGGATAAGATAATGACAATGAGGACGAAGATTGTGAAAAAATGGAAAATGATGAAGAGGAATATGTATAAGATGATGATGATGACGATGATGATGAAGAAGAAGAAAAAGTAAAAGAAGAAGATGATGTAGATGAAGAAGGAGAAGAAGAAAATGATGATGATGATGATGATGATGATGATGTTGATGATGATGATGATGATATAGATGTTTTGTGTATTTACACCTACCATTGCACGTATATGGAATTATCTTCAATAATTCATTACTTGGAGAATCATAACTTGGAACTCCGAGTATCAATGTTGGGTCTGTAGCTAGATTCTGGTTTACAATATCACACCAGCTGACCGTTTGACCAATGCCGACAACGAATGTGTATATATTTTGTTTGTGGACATCTCTAGCCGCCATTTCAACTAGAGTACGATCAGATGAATTACCGTCCGTCATTACAACCAAAATGTTAGGTGCGTCTTGTCTATCTTCATTCTTGTATTTGAAAGTATGATTTACTACGTAATCTAAGCCTCGCTCCAGATGCGTGGTTCCCGGAAGTAATGGTATCCTGGATACAGCATCCATTAAGTCTTGTTTGGTGTTGTATGTATTCAGTTTAAAGTAACTATGAGCTGCAGACGCGAATGTAACAACGGTCAAACGAACGTTGTTGTCACCAATGTCCAAATTGTTGATAAATGAACGAATTAAATTTATGTTGTGTTGAAATCTAGACATTAGGCTGCCGGAAATGTCCAGTAGAATAACAATATCTGCTTTCTGTGAGCAGTCTGGAAGAGTAAATATGAAAAAGTGATGATGTTGTTTAATTGAACGTCTGAAGAAATAAATATTTTTGAAAATAATTCCAGTTTAGTTGTAATGAAAAGGTTAATTACTTATGGGTGACTTTTTGATACCAAGTCTTTATGGTGCTCTCACAATTTTTTATGCAACTGAAACCTTTTGCTAAAATATAGATATACATATATTTCATCCTAGTGTGTTGGACTTTGCTACTAGACTGGGGTTCGAACTCTCGACCTACGGCACCAATCGCCTGGCCCTCATGCACGACGTCCTAATCACTGCGCCATCTACGCATCCACAAAAATGAATGTTTCGATGATCGTGAGTAGAATTCCGAACATGAGAACTCGGTCGTAGAGAAAGGTGAAAGGTATTTAATACTAATGTTAATGACAATGGATCGATTAAACGATGCATGTAGTGTAGAGAAATACGAGCACATATAAAGCACAAATATCACTACAACATTGAACATTAACTATGGACCTTGGATCAGAAATGATACTAATCTGTGAAAATAAATCATACAAACAGCACAGATATAGAAATAACAAGGCACATCTCTCTCTCTCTCTCTCTCTCTCTCTCTCTCTCTCTCTCTCTCTCTCTCTCTCTCTCTCTCTCTCTCTCTCTCTCTCTCTCTCTCTCTCTCTCTCTCTCTCTCTCTCTCTGTATGTGTGTTAGATTTAGATGCATGTATGTAAACGATTAATTAGCAACTGGCCGCTGTGGCATAGTGGTAAGAGCATTTCACCTCTATAAAGCGCGGGTTTCAGTTTTGCTGTAAACTAAGGCTGATTTTTTGTTCTAAAGTTTGCCAATTTACTTGCAGAAGGCTTGTAGACTCTTCCCTGAGTACATCGTTACCGGCTTTTCTCCTCCTCAATTAAAATTATCTGACACCATACAGCTGAAAAGTTGTTGAGTGTGACGTGACACACCTAACATGTATCCACTTTTTGATTTACCAGGGTATTACCACAAAGTAGGAACACGATAATTAATTATCATGTTCCCACTTTTTATTATCATGTTCCCACTTTTTATTATCATGTTCCCACTTTGTAGCAAAACCCCTGGTTAATCAAAACATGGCAACATGATACAACATTCAACATTCAAATAATAAAAAGTGACGAATTTACTGACGACGAATTGGTCAGTTACGAATTGACCAGTGGCTTAATGTTGTGAGGTTATTTTGACGATTGAGAAATTGACGAGTGGCGAAATTTTATTAGATTGACGAGTAATGGATGCTTGACTAGAATTGTAAATTGTTTTAATATATCTTAAGACATTTTAAATATAAATCTTATATTAATTTGAAGTCAAATGTCTCACATGGCAACTTGTCGATTAGTCAAGCAGCCTGGCAAGTGATTAATTTTAATTCTTAAAACGTTTTTTCGTGGTTTAAGACGATGTGTTTAGACGTTTTGAATATAAAATGGGTCTTTTTTGCAAAATTTAAAGTCAAACGCCCCTAGTGGGGAATCCGTTAATTTTGTCAATTTGTCTAAACAGATTGAGGAGTGATGAAATTATTTTTCTTCTTTCTCTCTTCAAAATAACATTTTTTCTAATTCAAATCTCACATGTTTTTTTTATCGTAAAGTTAACTTCATAACATTTTTTCAAACTAACCTTTCAACATTTCGTCACTCGTCAAGTCGTAACCCGTCAAACTAACTTCCAACGCTCGTCACTCTTCAAACTAGTTCACAACATTTCGTCACTCGTCAAACTAACTTCACAACATTTCGTCAGTCGTCATACTAACTTTACAACATTTCGTCACTCGTCAAACTAACTTCACAACATTTCGTCACTCGTCATATTATCTTCACAATATTTCATTTCTTTTCTTGGCTACATAACAAGAACAATAAATAATGCTACAATACATCTCTTACTTTACCTGTCGTCTGCGCGGCAACTGTATATGTTGATATGAATCCCAGAAATAATATTACACCCAATGACGCCATGTTTTGGTTTTTTTCTCTATTTTAGCGAAACAGCTATAGTTAGGTCCCGTAAGACAGCGCAAGGTAGTAACTGCATATACATGGGTCGTAAAGTCAGATAAGGGTTTACACAACATGTTGGTCCTACATTATTCTTAAATTCGGTTGAAGAACTGTGTCATTTACATTATTAAAATAAACTCTGAGGCTTAAATTGATAGTGCATGATATATCAACTGCTACCACCGTCACGATAATTGTATGATGATTGTAGTGGATTATGAAATTCTGAGATTATAATATATATACAGTAAAACCTGTTTATAGGGGTTACCCAAAGAAACAGAAAATATTTGCCTTTATGTGCAGGTAACCCTTATACACAGGTTTAATTTAGTTGAAGTATGCAGTCAGGTACTTAAAAAACTGGCTTTATAAACAGGTAATCCTTATATAGAGGTGGCCACTATAGCAGGTTTTACTGTATATATATATAATTATGTATATATACATGTTGCACCATATTTGTTTATTGTATTCTGGACATCCTGAAGATCAATAGTTTGTTATCTGTAATATTTATATTTCTGAAGTCCTTTATATATATCAACGTAGTATGTTTTTAGTGTAGCTTTGATGGATCGACGAATAAATTACAAAAGAAAATATTAGCAATACCAAAGTTATAGTTCTGAAATGTGGCCAAACAATTGCTCAAGACGATTGTTTCTGTCAACAAGATCTCATTCGTTAATCTCGAATTTAATACAAGAAATAATTCATGTTTTAGATCTAGAGTTAATTGATATATGGAACTACAATTACAATGATCGAAATGATTTTACTTGTTGGAATGCTGATAATTGCCCCGCGAATAGAATAGATTTCAAAGACCATAGCAGATCATATAATAAAAATCGTAAAGGTAAAACGAATACCTGGTACAGAGCTAAAAGGTGTAAGACTAAGTGACCACAGATTCAATAAATAAATTTTAAAATTAATAGATGTAAGATTCAGAGAAAAAATCCATGAAATCATTGAAAATATTGACTGCACATTAAATCCGATTGCTGAGTTGGAAATGTTTAATATTAAGTAAGAATGTGTTCTATCAATTTCTCAGTTTTTGTTTTTTTTTTGCAAATCAGGCAAAATTAAAACTTATAAGACTTGAGAAGGATATAGAAGTCATCGAAAGTTGGTAATCACGCTGGATCAAAAGAGAATCTAAACAAAACAGAATGTATCTTATTAGGGAACCTGAAGAATAGTTATGATGAATTATATAGTATAAAAACATCCATTAATGCTGTTAGATGCTTGGGTATTTATGCCGGGCGTAATCATGACAATGCAATACAATGTTACAACTAAAACTCTTTGGAAACATACAACGAAATTCAAAAACATTTTGATTCTTGGAAAAAAAGGAAGCTCAAATTATTTGGAAAAGTGTGTATAGCTGAGTCTCTAGTAATGTCAGAGTTTATTTTTGTTGCATCTTTACTAACTGTTCCCGGTGATGCCTTTATTCAAAACGTAAAACGTTCTATCCTTAACTTCATTTAGGGCAAAGAGATCGTATAAACGCAATACCAAAATAAGAAAATTGTTGGATGGTGGCATTGAAGATGTCGACTTTGAATTAAAATTGAAAGCTATGAAATCTTCATGTGTCGGTAGAATTTCAGGAAAATGTTATTTATATGACTTTCGTAAATAGTTATTGTAGAACATGAATAATTATTTTGGTATTCAATTAGAATATTTGTTAGAGTTATAATGTCAAGCTTACCAAAATTCTATCGTGAAATTTTCTGCTAATTGTGAAATACAAGTAAGTGATGTTAATTGACCAAGTATTGATTTTGTGAGGTAACCATCCTGGAATAATGAAACGTTTAAAGATGATGGAAAATCCAAATCAATTTTTTTTAAATGATAGTCTAAATAATTGACTGTATTACTAGTGTAATTATTATTATTGTTATTATTGGGGTCATCCGACTTCAGGTCGGATGACCCTATTGTTATTGCAATTATTATTATTATTATTAGGGTCATCCGACATCAGGTCGGATGACCCTATTGTTATTGCAATTATTATTATTATTATTATTATTATTATTATTATTCTTTTTTTCCTAGTAGATTTTGTGTCAGTTCTAGAGCAAAAACGGCTCAGCCGATTTTGCTCAAATTTTCAGCGTTTGTGCACAGGAACATTCTACAGATAGGTTTTTGAAATTTTTTCAATATCACCTTTCCTTCCCGAGTTATCGCCCTTTATCACTTTTTTCATGTCCCATTTTGTGGCACACTTTTCTCAACAACTACTGAAGCTAGAGCAAATCAGTTTGAATTTTCTGGTAGAGCAAAGACTGAAGTGGTGCATGTGGGTTTCAAATTTGATCTGAGTGTCCCCTGAAAAAAGCTCGCTAGGGGCTGAAAAAAGGGCTCATATTTTTTCAGCTAAAAATGAGAGAAAAGTCAAAATATCTCAGAAACTACACATCTTTACTATAGACATATGCATGAGAAAGTTGTTTAGTTTCATGAGTTGCAGAAGCTCAAAAAGTTTCAAGGTCACGTGATTTAAGGTCAAGGTCACAAAGACCTTTAAAATTTTTAAATCTCAATATCTCTAGTTATTATTATTAGGGTCATCCGACTTCAGGTCGGATGACCCTATTGTTATTGCGATTATTATTATTCTTCTTTTTTTTTTTCTCCAACCAGATTTTGTGTCATCTCTAGAGCAAAAACGGCTGGACCGATTTCGCTCAAATTTTCAGCATCTATGCATCATCAAAAAATCTAGACCCGTTTTTCTCATTTTTTCAAAATTCCCTCTATTATCAGAGTTATCTCCCTTTTTCATTTTTCACATGTCCCATTTTGTGGCACAATTTTCTCAGCAACTACTGAAGCTAGAGTAAATCTGTTTGGATTTTCTGAAAGAACAAAGACTGAAGTTGTGCATGTGGGTTTCAAATTTGATCTGAGTGTCCCCTGAAAAAAGCTCGCTAGGGGCTGAAAAAAGGGTTCATATTTTATCAGCTAAAAATCACACAAAAGTCAAAATATCTCAGAAACTAAGCATCTTTACTATAAACATATGCATGAGAAAGTTGTTCAGTTTGATGAGTTGCAGAAGCTCAAAAAGTTTCAAGGTCATGTGATTTAAGGTCAAGGTCACAGAGACCTTTGAAAATTTAAAATCTCAATATCTCTAGAACTATCAGATTTTAGTATAGACATATACATGAGTGATTTGTAGAGAATAGGCTGATAAATGTTCATACGAAATTTCATGGTCATCCGATAAAAGGTCAAGGTCACAGGTGAGTTTGAAATTTCTCTAAAAATTTCAATTGAAAATAGCTCGAAAAAACGGTGAAACTTTTATATTACCTGTTACTGTACAAGATATGTAGATAATTTGATGAGGAATTTTTATGTAAAGTGTCAAGGTCGTTGGATCAAAGGTCAAGGTCACAGCTCAAATTGAAAATTTCAACTCAAAATAACTCAAAAACTATAGAACTTTTATATATATGTTAGTGTTGAAGATTTGTAGAAAATGAGCTGAAGAATATATGTGTGCAGTTTCAAGGTCATCCGATGAAAGGTCAAGGTCACAGCTCAAATTGAAAATTTCAACTCAAAATAGCTCAAAAACTATAGAACTTTTATATATAGGTTAGTGTTGAAGATTTGTAGGGAATGAGCTGAAAAATGCATGTTTGAAGTTTCAAGGTCATCCGATGAAAGGTCAAGGTCACAGCTCAAATTGAAAATTTCAACTCAAAATAGCTCAAAAACTATAGAACTTTTATATATAGGTTAGTGTTGATGATTTGTAGGGAATGAGCTGGAGAACATATGTGTGAAGTTTCAAGGTCATCCGATGAAAGGTCAAGGTCACAGCTCAAATTGAAAATTTCAACTCAAAATAGCTCAAGAACTATAAAACTTTTATATATATGTTAGTGTTGAAGATTTGTAGGGAATAAGCTGAAGAACATATGTGTGAAATTTCAAGGTCATACGATGAAAGGTCAAGGTCACAGCTCAAATTGAAAATTTCAACTCAAAATAGCTCAAAAACTATAGAACTTTTATATATAGGTTAGTGTTGATGATTTGTAGGGAATGCGCTAAAGAACATATGTGTGAAGTTTCAAGGTCATTCGATGAAAGGTCAAGGTCACAGCTCAAATTGAAAATTTCAACTCAAAAACTACAGAACTTTGATATATAGGTTAGTGTTAATGATTTTTATGAAATGAGCTGACGAACAAATGTATGAGGTGTCAAGGTCATCCGAGTAAAGGTCAAGGTCACAGCTCATTTTCAACATTTGAAATCAAAACAGCTCAAAATATCAAGATTGGTTTTGAGGATCGGACTTCGGTCTCAGGGTCATAGCTTCTGAGCTATGCTCTGTTGCTCAGCTGAAGCTGTATCAAAGCTGTAGCCTCAGCTATGGTCGGATGACCCCCTTTTTGCTTCAGCAAAAAGCTCAGCTCTAGTTATTATTATTATTATTATTTTTTCCTAGTAAATTTTGTGTCAGCTCTAGAGCAAAAACGGCTCAGCCGATTTGGCTCAAATTTTCAGCGTTTGTGCACAGGAACATTCTACAGATAGGTTTTTGAAAATTTTTTCAATATCACCTTTTCTTCCCGAGTTATCGCCCTTTATCACTTTTTTCATGTCCCATTTTGTGGCACAATTTTCTCAACAACTACTGAAGTTAGAGCAAAACTGTTTGAATTTTCTGGTAGAGCAAAGACTGAAGTGGTGCATGTGGGTTTCAAATTTAATCCAAGTGTCCCCTGAAAAAAGCTCGCCAGGGGCTGAAAAAAGGGATCATATTTTGTCAGCTAAAAATGAGACAAAAGTCAAAATATCTCAGAAACTAAGCATCTTTACTATAGACATATGCATGAGAAAGTTGTTCAGTTTTATGAGCTGCACATGCTCAAAAAGTTTCAAGGTCACAAAATTTAAGGTCAAGGTCACAGAGATATTTAAAAATTTTAAATCTTAATATCTCTAGAACTATGAGATTTTAGTATAGACATATACATGAGTGATTTGTAGACAATAGGCTGATAAATGTTCATACGAAATTTCATGGTCATCGGATAAAAGGTCAAGGTCACAGCTGAGTTTGAAATTTCTCTAAAAATTTCAATTGAAAATAGCTCGAAAACGGTGAAACTTTTATATACCTGTTACTGTACAAGATATTTAGATAATTCGATGCGGAATTTTGATGTAAAGTTTCAAGGTCGTTGGATCAAAGGTCAAGGTCACAGCTCAAATTGAAAATTTCAACTCAAAATAGCTCAAAAAACTATAGAACTTTTATATATATGTTAGTGTTGATGATTTGTAGGGAATGAGCTGAAAAACATATGTGTGAAATTTCAAGGTCATCCGATGAAAGGTCAAGGTCACAGCTCAAATTGAAAATTTCAACTCAAAATAGCTCAAAAACTATAGAACTTTTATATATAGGTTAGTGTTGAAGATTTGTAGGGAATGAACTGAAGAACATATGTGTGAAGTTTCAAGGTCATCCGATAAAAGGTCAAGGTCACAGCTCAAATTGAAAATTTCAACTCAAAATAGCTCAAAAACTATAGAACTATTATATATAGGTTAGTGTTGAAGATTTGTAGGGAATGAGCTGTAAAACATATGTGTGAAGTTTCAAGGTCATCCGATGAAAGGTCAAGGTCACAGCTCAAATTGAAAATTTCAACTCAAAATAGCTCAAAAACTATAGAACTTTTATATATAGGTTAGTGTTGAAGATTTGTAGGGAATGAGCTGAAGAACATATGTGTGAAGTTTCAAGGTCATCCGATGAAAGGTCAAGGTCACAGCTCAAATTGAAAATTTAAACTCAAAATAGCTCAAAAACTATAGAATTTTTATATATAGGTTATTGTTGATGATTTGTAGGGAATGAGCTCAAGAACATATGTGTGAAGTTTCAAGGTCATCCAATCAAAAGTCAAGGTCACAACTCAATTTCAACATTTCAACTCAAAATATCAAAATTTGTCTTTGTGGATCGGACTTCGGTCTCAGGGTCATAGCTTCTGAGCTTTGCTATTGTTGCTCAGCTGAAGCTGTATCAAAGCTGTAGCCTCAGCTATGGTCGGATGACCCCTTTTTGCTTCAGCAAAAAGCTCAGCTCTAGTTATTATTATTATTATTATTATTATTATTATTATTATTATTATTATTATTTATATTATTATTATTATTATTATTATCATTATTATTATTATTATTATTATTATTATTATTATTATTATGTATATTATTATTATTATTATTACTATTATTATGATGATGATGTATATTATTATTATTATTATTATTATTATTATTATTATTATTATTATTATTATTATTATTATTATTATTATTATCATTATTATTATCATTATTATTATTATTATTATTATTATTATTATTATTATTATTATTATCATTGACATAGGAATATCGAAAACTGCGTTTGATATCAACGTTCCGCAAATTTTACGGTCGGTATAATAGTCGAGTTTGCGACTACTCTGTTTCACTAAGTGAAATGTTTAGTTACCTGTTCGATGGCGGTTGTTGAGACGTCTGTACCAATTATGACGAGGATTCATTCCTCACGTATTTCATTTTTATTTGGCTGTGGACTCACGGCGGGTGTGACCGTTCGACAGGGGATGCTTACTCCTCCATGGCACTTGATCCCACCTCTTGATTTGAAGAGGTCTGTGTTTGTCCATTTTTTACCAGATTTGTACCTATATCCTGGATATCCTAACGATTAATACCATGGTATCTGAGACTTTTTTATGTTGTTGTTGTTGTTGTAATCAATATTATTATTATTATTATTATTATTATTATTATTATTATTATTATTAATATTATTATTATTATTATTATTATTATTATTATTATTATTATTATTATTATTATTTTTGTTATAATGAAAATAATTATTATTGTTATTGTTATTATTATTATTAATATGATTTTTGTTATTATTATTATTATTATAAGTGTTGTTGTCCTAATTATCATTAATATTATTATTATTATTACTATTATTATTATTATTATTATTATTATTATTATTATTATTATTATTATTTTTGTTATAATGAAAATAATTATTATAGTTATTGTAATTATTATTATTAATATGATTTTTGTTATTATCATTATTATTATAAGTGTTGTTGTCGTAATTATTATTAATATTATCATTATTATTATTAGTATTACTATTATTATAATTATTATCATTATTATAATAATTATTATTATTATTATTATTTTTATTTTTATTATTATTTTTGTTATAATGAAAATAATTATTGTGTTATTGTTATTATTATTATTAATATGATTTTTGTTATTATTATTATTATTATTATAAGTGTTGTTGTCGTAATTATTATTAATATTATTATTATCATTAGTATTACTATTATTATTATTATTATTATTATTATTATTATTATTATTATTATTATTATTATTTTTGTTATAATGAAAATAATTATTATTGTTATTGTTATTATTATTATTAATATGATTTTTGTTATTATTATTATTATTATTATAAGTGTTGTTGTCGTAATTATTATTAATATTATTATTATTATAAGTTTTATTATTATTATTATTATTATTATTATTATTATTATTATTATTATTATCGTTGTTGTTGTTGTTGTTGTAATCATTATTATTTATTTATTTAAATAAAAAGAGAACAGGTATTCATTTTATTAGCTCTATTGTTCATATAACATTATCATTAGAATCATTAAATAATAAAATTGATATATGTAAATAATAGTCAATACTAATATTGATTTAATTATTCCTAATCCTAAAAATAACTGAAAAACATTGAACATGTATTACATCTTTATATTACTTTATGTCATGATAGCTGTACTTATTTATAAACAATCATTGGAATGATTTATAACGTGATAGTTAATGCTTCGTCTGTAACTTTTATATTTTAGAATTAACAGTATCAATGATTCGTCTGTATTTTTTATATTTTAGAATTAACAGTATCAAATACAATGTATAAAGAATATAGTTGATATGAATTCAAAACTCTTGATGTTGAATAAGAAACTTTAATAAATATTACATGTCTTGTAAACCATTAGTTACATCCATAAAAGTTTGTTGTACGTTTGACAGTATGTGGGCTAAACGGCGTAACAACTGTCAAGGGCAGATAATTCAAGAAGTGAATTGTCTTATTTTACGACATTTAACAATTATTTCCAATAAATTGAATTAGATGTATTGAATTAACTTTTCAATAATGTCATAATCACTTTTTACAACTTAAATAACATAAGATTTAATCAAATATCGAAAGGAATATTTATATTTTTAAATTTCTATTGTTACGATATTAAAACCATGAGAAGATAAACCCTAAGCACTCAAATTACTTATAAAACAGTACAGCACTAATAGACAGTATCGCTTCTCGGCCTTTTGGCTAAGATCAAAGTGTAGTATCTGTTCTTATCAGCTTAATATCTGATACGTCTCCCATTGGGGGACTACGATATTAAACTGATTTTTGAACCTAGGTGATATGTCAGGGGCTTGCTCCGCTCTCGCCACGGGTTGGCCTGGTATTGCAGTACCTCCAGGATCGGCCCACTCCCTCTGGGGAGTTAACAATAAATCAATAATAGTTCCACATACCCACTGAATGTCTTAATTAATTGAGACAAGATCCATACAACATTGGAACGTCTAGTAAACTGCACAGATGTTCTTCAAGAAAATCTTGAAATATTTTATGTCTCGTATTAGGTACTTTTGGATAAAGTTCTGTTCATGATATAGTTTCGTATAATCAAATTACGAATTTGTTTTATGTAATGATTCATTTGGTAGATAGTAATGGATTATTAAAGGATTTCTTAATCATATAGTTTTGTATTATTAAATACATTTTGTAATTCATTTGCCTTATCTAGTGAATCATTTGTCAGGTACATTTATATTATCTGATGATTCAATTGTCTTTAATTATCTAATGATTCGATTGTCAGATATTTTGTACTATCTTATGATTCAATTTTCTTCATTTATCTAATGATTCATCTGTCAGATACTTTTGTATCATTTGATGATTCAGTTACTGAATAGTTGTGTAGTATGATTTCAGATAAATTTGCATTATTGAAATATCATATAGATTTACTTAAGGATTAAAGATTGGATCCATCAAATATTTCTGTAAAACTAATAGTTTCATTTTTCAATCAACGTTGTGTTATTCATTCATAACATAGTTTTTGAATGATTTCATTGAATTGTTTTGTATCATGAAATGATGCATTGATATATAAAAAATAAACAAATAAACGTATGCTACTATGAAATTTGTTTACGAGTTGTGTTATTTAACATGCCAGTAAAATTATATAGCGCACAATGTAGCTATCTTTCATCTAAATGAATGTCAAATTGCAGTATTTTATATACATATACAACTGATAAAACTGAAACATTATCTGATATATGTATCGGTATATATATATATATATATATATATATATATATATATATATATATATATATATATATATATATATATATATATATATATATATATATATATATATATATATATATATATATATACGTGTATATGTTACAGTTTTACAAGTTTTACAGGTTTTAACCACACGCAAATTTCATTTTATCTTTAGGAATTGGAACCCCGTTCACCAAGATTATACATGCATAAATCTATATAATGTTAATCTCCCATCAGTTCCATCTTAATTTTTTTCAGTTATATGGTGACGGCCATTTTTAAATGGTGGAGGAGAGAACCGGGATGCAATGTAAGGATAAGTTTTTTGAGAGACGTATTGCACTCTTTTTCAACATGATCTTCTTCGGTGTCTATATCCTTTTCTCTAGCGGTGTTTAAGAGCCTCGGTGCCACTGTTACAGAAGCCACTTTCTTGACTGTCTAGAAAGAGTCCTCCACTACATGTATAACCTTATCAGCTGTCCGGAAAGGGGTACCGAAAATGACATTTTTCAATTTTGGGAATAGATTGAAGTGTAATGAAACGAGGGTAAGAGGGGTCCTGAATCAGTCACTCATTGATGCATCGTAGCAATTGCATACGTGTGACAAGGATCATATTGTCCTTGTTAAACAAGACACCATTACTGAGCTTTCCGCGCTCTTGATCTCATGGTTTTCTCATAGCCGCCTAAGCAGTGATACATAATATGTTGCACTGATTGTTTATCCCATTTGGAAATAACATAAAATAAGACTACCTCCAGCATCCAATAAAAGCGAGGCCATAAACTTCAAAGCTGATGGAACACTCTAACATCCACCTTTTAACGGTAGCATATGAAGGGACATTCTCTCCTAAGAGGTGCTACCATGTCAGCATGAATAGCCTTAGGTGTTAGACCTTTCTTGAATGAATGTTGAATAACTGCACTCTCGGCAATTTCGTCCAATTTGCTTAATGTCACTTGCCTTGTTTGCTTTAGAGTGTTACCTCTTTGACAGAACAAAAATGACAAAATGACACAGCCTTAAATTGCAAGCCAGAGAACAGTAGGTTTGAAAATTCGCAACTGCAACCTTACTTAACTCCTCCGATTCAAGGCTCATATATATTCGAATCTTTTATTTGTCACTAATAAGTGAATATATGTAAGTCAGTGTCATGAAAATACTTAGCACGACAAAGCTTTATCTTATAAGACAAAGCGGACGTATCTAATCTGTACTATTAATACACTACAAAAGTGTCGCTGACTCTATATCGGTATCTATGAAACGTCAAGGAAAAATGTCCCTATCACTATCATTGTTTTGGTGATTTCATTGGCTCTTTATCATTTACCTCGCTTGTTTGTACATACGTTAGCACAGCTATTTGTCTGTTCATTTGTCTCATATTATTACAGTGGAACTTGTATGTAACTGCCTTCTTAGGGACAAAAATAGTGAGGTGGTCTTGGTTGATTTGCACACAGATGATACTATTGGGGACAGTAAAACGGTCTTCGTGATCAAGTTGTCTTTATACATAGATGGTCGCTAAAGCAGATTTGACTGTAAATACATTGTAGGTTCAGCTGTGTGAAAAAAAATGTTATCATAATCCACTATGCACCTATTTGTTCTGCAGAGTAAACTAATTTTTTCATTTGTTACTTGTCACACTAATTAGATAAAGGATATTTATCTTACAATTTCAGGAAGTGTTTACTCCATTAATACACCGTTTGAATTTTATTTTTTGATATTTTACGCCGCACCCAAAGTTTTCAGTTACTTGGTGGCGAACAATATTTGATAATGAGAGGAAGAACCTGGTTTCAATGTACCCGGGATGAGACCGCCGACCTTCTGCAAGTTAACTGGCGCTGCGTAGAGGCGAGATATTTCATTGTTTAAAGCGCGAAGCTCTGACCGCTCCGTCACGGAGGCTCCATCACTTGTTTGTTCTGTACAGTGATTTTTATTAGTATTATACGGATTTGGCTTATATTGATGTAACCATTAGGGGAATGGGTGAAAATGCTTTTAATTATAATTGTCAACACTTGCAAACAAATTTTAAATTGATGTGCACTGGTATAAAATGTAACATGCACCTAGAGTCAATTCGGTAGCTGAAATAGTTACTGAGCTAAAATGATAATTATGTCTTAGGTAAACAAATTGTCAACAGCTCAAAACGACACAAACACGTTTTCAACAGCAGTTCGATATGGGACATCCATTGCCAGCACCTGAAAACGGGACTGCCATTTGGCAGCACAATTAATGTCAAAGGTATGCTTTTCGGAATTTAGAATTTAGAATTTGTTTTTCCTTCTAATTTGTTGTAAGCAAGTAGTTGCCAGGTAAAATATGGCATCGTCTGTCATCATCATGGGTAAGTTTTGGTAAATTGTATAGATATTAATATACACTATATAACCCAGGGATGGAATCTGTTGAACCCGTTTTTGACCTGGGCAAGTTTAAATTTAGGTAATACGTTTAAATTACAATGACAAGAGAGATCAACCTTACTAGACACCAAATGTACGATTATCTAGTTAATAATAACACGCATTTTTCGTTAAGCGTGTCATGAACCTATCATTATTAAAAGGTTATGTGAATAGACCTTTTCCGAGTGGTATCAAGAAGTTTCGTGCTCAAAACATTTCCAGCTATGAAAATAAGTACCCAATTAAAGACTAATTGTTCCCTGTGTAAGATTTAAATTTCACTGGGTATATATTGTGTTGAGTACGAAACTTCTTGTTACCACTCGGAAGTGTTAAGTTCGCAGGTGAGATTAGTAGGAACGCATTTATTGTGAAAAGTAGTTTGACAATTATTTGAAAGGTTACGAAAGGTGAATATATAACAAATTGTGAATTCCCACTATGGTTTATTTCAGATACTGGGTAGTTTTCTAGAAATTTGCATTGTTACACTTGACTAATATATTTCAGCATCAGGATTTTAGAGCTACATAGCACGAGTCCAGACCAGCAGTCCAACTGCAGGTCTACCAGGGTAAGTCAACACGTGTTTACAAACACAACCATTCTTAATCAAATCATAACCGAGGTGACAAGCCACTTGTCGTCACAGTAATGCATGGGGTCCGTGCAAGGCAATTATGTTTTATCTGTACAGCCTACTTTTGGTATCATTTTTGTCTTTGATTCTACCCGGATGTACCACCTTTCCTTGGTACACTTATACCTGCCACATTGTGATTAAGCTTCTCTAGTACCTCAGCAGCTCATGGTAAATGTTAAGGTCGGTGTCTAAAATTACTTTCGGCCGTTGGTCAGTCATAATTATGCGTCTTCGGAAACTAGATCAGTGCATAATAAATTTGATTCTACTGATAAAACACCAAATATTCGCGATTTATTTTGACACAGATACATTAATTCATTCTTTTAACATCAATACACATAATATTTAAATTATGAAAATAATGATTTTCAGCCACAATATACCTTTAATTAGACACATGCACATTGTAATCTTTTATCGGCATGATGGGTTTCCGCCAGTTGGTTAAATATGCTACCGTATAAACAGCTACCGTATAAATGGAAAGTTCTTGATTGTGACATTATACAATATTAAAAGAATACAACAATAATAATAGTTACAATAATGATAATAAACAAGACAGTAGATACTGAACTATTTATTATCTTAACAAGTAAAAATAATATATAAATATCTGATTTGCAACTTTGCTCACGACATTTTAAGACATAAAATAAGCAAATATTCTCGTATGTAAGGTAAATTGTGCGCAATTTTTTATAAATACATAATAATAGTCGTGACCGAAAGCTTGATGTTCAATACGGAATGTATCAGGTCTTTTCATAACAGGCAACGCATAAAACCGTATTCAATAAAATATACGGCAATATACACTTTTCGAGTTGTTCCATTCCGTCCAGGTTCGTCTTAATAGTATGCAACATCACTTTATATCGTATATATGACCTAGAAAAAATGCATGTCATGAAGTGCTAGGTGCTAGGTGACTGATTTGAAAAACCACCTACCGGGAAATGATGGCACTTGTTATCTTTATAAGAAAGAACACCTATTTCTCGCAGATAACCCAGAATAAGATATCATCGAAAGATGTAAGTGAAATTTATTACCAAACCAGTAGGGACCGTACCCTACTTTCTGTTGAAATCACATTGTTTGAGTACAAACTATTCCTACAAATTTTCGGTCCCTTGGCCCTTATCAAGTTAAGACGACAATATCTATATCAGTTACATTGTATCAAGTCTGCATAACAAACAGCTTCATTCCATATGCTTATCGATGTTTATCAATAACGTCATGAGCAATGACACCACGCCGTTAACGACACATGTAAATTACCGCGTGCATTTGGAGTAATTTGGAATAATTCCTATAAAACTGCCCGGAATGGATCAACTCCAATTAAGTGACTTTTTCCGAAAACAGTTACAGTCGAATCCGGTTATATTGAAATCGAACGAGAATGCATTTTTCTATCAAATAAACAGGGCTTTCAAAATATTCCAGTTATAATGGTGATAAGGTAATATTGGCGGGTAATCAAAATTATTTCAAATAAAGCGGGATTTCAATGTACCAGGGTTCAATGTAAGCGGGTTCGACCTCAGTTAACACTGATGACATCTTACCAAACACGTAAAACCAAATCAAAATCAGTCACTAGAAAATGTCAATAAGAATCTAAAATCCTGTAAACAAATCCTATAACTGAAATCTAATCACCATTTCTAATGTAAAAAAAGTCTTAAAAAGAACAAATGAATAATAACTAGTGTGGTATTTGACTAATCAACGTGCAAAAATGATTTGGAATCAAGCTAGTTTAGGCTGTATAACGATTTCTGTTAAAAGAGGAGGTAATAATATTTGATGATTGTATTAATTCAATTGCCCATGTGTTGATATAACACAATTTTACAAAGTCGTAGTAACCTGTCTTTCCTATGATTCAATTACTTTAGTATATTAACCAAAACACCGACGTAGACTAGAGCTTTCGACTTCTGGCTACGGTTCCGGGTACCAAATCATACCTGACACTTGCTTAAAGCTGAGAGTGAATGTTCATTTGCCAACCGGTTGGCATTAGAGATGAACATGAAAGTTACAAGTCATTCGGATGAGACTTTAAAATGAGGCTCTGTTTCAAGTCGGGCGCGGCATGTTAAAGAAACTTAACTGTATTGACAGAAACCTAGCTGGCTGAGGTCGTCTCCGCGTAAGACAAAGAAGTTCTTTTTGGAAGTAAAATAAAGAATTAAGAAACTTTGGTATATCGCGTTTTGAGTGTTCCGTTTCGTAGGATAGATCGATCACTAAAGTGAACAAATTTTTCTGCAATTGTTCATGCACAACAAATAAAAAAATGAAAGTACTGAACATCACATTGCTATAGGTCCACCGAGATAAATCGGCACATGTTTACAAACATAATAATAATAAAATAATGTTACAGCCTTGTTTGGCGCAGAATATTATAGCTACAGTAATACATGGAGTCACGTTTTAACTGAGCATTAGTACATTTTGAAATATATCGTCTTGTTCTGATTTTACAGAACCCGGATGTGCCAGTTTACCTTATTAGACCTATACATTGAACGTTCCATGCCATCATTTCCACCCCAATCGATGTACGGATAATTTTACGAAGAGCAGGGATATTCAATGGTATACTTTTAGAGTTATCTTTCTTTGTATGGAAGTCGATAGACTAATGCCATATCTCCTACTTGAATTGACTAAAGGTGTCTTAAAATTGATACTAGATGTCACTTTAAAACATTTTCCTATTTCTGTCTGATTGCACCGCTAAGCAGACGCACATATGCTCACAGTCCTTAACGAGGTTCCCTGTTGAGAAATGATACGCGTGTTCTGTTATTTTCCCAAATTTTAAAGTAATAAAACAATATATATATATATATATATATATATATATATATATATATATATATATATATATATATATATATATATATATATATATATATATATATATATATATTTAAAACTACATTACCTTTTTAGTTATACTTCAAAACACAATGTAATTAATTTCATTTTTCAAATGATATCCGTTCCGCATACAATAACCATTTTGAAATATGAGGACGGAAAAATATCTAGAAATTATTCTTACATATTTGGGTACAAAATCAAAATATGTTTTATACACATATGCCCCGGAGCGTACATGACAGACATCCAATAGTAAAGCTAAGTCGACATACGCATGTCATAGTACCAACCAATCCCCATTGAAATGCAATGATTTTTCGTTCATCTGTTTATGCATTTTAGGACACTAATGGAAATTTAAGAGTTAGAACTTGAATTATTGTCTAATTTTCTATTTTTCGATTGAATATTTAGAATATTGGTTAACATTTATATGGAATTGTAATGTTTGGAAGACAGAAAGTTAGTCCAAAATACAATGTCCTCAATTCTTTACCTCGAGGACATAAAACTGTAACAGCGAATAACAATATTCATAGCAAATAGTTTTAGAAAATAGATTAAGTATAATAATCTCTTAGCCCGATATTAAAATTGCCAACCCTGGGATGTTGATCAACAAACAAATAAACAACAAAGTGATCATGTGATGGAATGCGATAGATGACGTCATTATAGATGACGTCATTATAGATCTGTGGTTTCTAATAAACTGCTGCTTCCTCTTGAATAACTGTTTTTCAATATGCTTGGTCTCGGTAAATTGTTATTTCTTTTAACGATATCGTCCATGTCTACCTCTTTTAGAAGTTTTTGTTTCGCGGCATCACTGAGCGTATTAAATGTCTGTGGCTCCGATTCCGCTCTTCGGTATAATTTCGATGGAAGTTTTCTGGCGGGTCTGTCTGGTGCCGCAAGGAACGCCTTGTGACACGTTTTCGTATCATTGTCCGGTTTTCCGTCTTGCCTTTCACTTCCTGAAGAACCACAATTTAAGTCTTTACAACTTTCTATTGTTCGATTCTGATCGTTGGGACTCAACTGTTTTTCATTGGAAGTGTTCGAATGATCCTCTCTCCTGGGCTTTATGCAACAACCAGTACTGTCTGTTGGTATTTCGGGTTTCTTGGGTATTACACAGGGTACCTCCAGAGTACTGCTGCCATTGTTAACACCATCATGGTCGGACCAACCATCTTCACTATTTGGAGAACTAAATGAAAAATGAGGTCGTACATAAGGTGAAAATGGCGTTTGAGGTTGCGACTCCGCTGATTGTAAACTAGGATTCGGTGACAACAATTTTATAACAGTTCGTAAACTGTCCTCGATGTTATACACCTCATGAGATATACCTTCCACAGTTTTTTCGATATGTTTAATATTCGATTTTGTCCCGTCTAATTCAAGTTTCAAACATTTAACTGATGTAGATATTCCTTCCATTGTATTTTCAGACAAATGTTCTGCTGAAAACAAAAAGAGTGAATTATAGGCAACAGTGCAAAACTTGAAAAAAAAAATTATAAAATTTCATCATAAGCTGTCATATGGAATTAAGGGACTCTTAACCAAGGGAATATACAAACTCGAGTGTGCATGTTTACTAATTACATTGAGATTAACTCAGGGCGGATTATCTTAATCCAATTAAATGTTCAAGAAAATATAGGTTTGACGAGCATGGACAAACAAACAGGATATTCTGCACGAGGATTGAAATTTCACCATACCTCCCACTATGTGGTGCTTAATTGTTTTTCTGTCCTGTTGAAGCAGTATAAAAGAAGGGCTGCTTCCATCAGTAGAAGATACAAATATGAAAAATAGTACGGTGAGATAATATTTTCTCCGACATCTAAATTTTCGGACAAATCGGTCTCATGTGAGCAAAAAAAGATGATCACGTGTGATTCTTTCACATGACATAACCCTGTCTCAGATGGACAGTGACTGGAGAAATAGAAGTTTGCAAATTGTCTCCATATATCTTGAGTAGACATTTCAACTGAATCTTGCTCTAGTTAGCAGTATGCACAATTTTCTCTTACTTTAAATCTTATTCTAAATACTTTTGATTATCAACCCTGCACCAGCAAACTGATTTTAGAATACTACTTTCGGATTACAAGCGGAAGGCATCACCTCCCTTCTCCGAGCAGGAGAAATTGAAGTCACGGATGTTATCGTAAGAAAACCCAGATCCCGTTTCGAGGCAGGCTTGGTACAGTGAAAAACTCAAACAAAACACAAACAAAATGCACCTACCAGAACTAGCTGTTTTGTGACGTCTCCGTAAGGATGATCGTTTATTTTGTGGAGACAGAATTGCAGATCGTCGACCTTGCGACCGTCGTACCTGAGGACTCTCTCTACAAAATAATACAGTTGACATTTTATGTATTATTTTACTTAATTAAATTATAACTAAAACGTGCGTTGTTTATACAAAATGTTTAGTGTCATTTTACAACATAGACTGTTGACATTTTATGTATTATTTTACTTAATTAAATTATAACTAAAACGTGCGTTGTTTATACAAAATGTTTAGTGTCATTTTACAACATAGACTGTTCCTCCGTTATTATCCGAATTTTACTGCTTAGCTGAACACAATTCAAAGTATAATCAATTCCTCCATCGGTATTGCGTAATTAAATGGCAAAGGATATTTTATCTACTGTCCACGCTGCTCACTTCGAAATAGGAAAACTGACGTTTACTTATTCTTTGCTAATTCATTGGAGTAAAAAAGGTCTAATATCTTACTCTAGATCTTGCATAACATTATTTCAACAATCTTTCATTAATACCTTGGTCATTGCAATATTAAAAATATCATCCGCCAGGCCGGGTTTTGTCCTGTGTTTACTATAACCTCAAATGTTCCAAATATTCAAAAAGGTAAGCTAAGACATCAAGCATTAACTGGTTAACTGGAGTGTACACTTAAAAGCTTTCAGACATAACAAATACCGAAGAAGTAAACTTTTAAGTCTGAAGCATGGACATTTCAAATTTGTATTTATCTACTGCTTACACTTTTCACATTTTCACACTGGAATGCTCCAAGAGTATGGCTTCGTGGTTTCTACAAATGAACAACATACGAAAGATTCGACCTGATAATAATGTTATGTGTCACAAAGATATGTTTTCGTGAATCGACATTATACTTCTGTTTTTAGTTATGATAAAATGTGTTTTCAAGATTAATACTTGTTGTTTTTCGATATTTTGAGAATAATTGCGAAAAAAATATGAGCTTTTTCCGATTTCTAATGTTAGTCGCGTGAACAGCAACATCTTAAATTATACCTTTGATATAACAAACGATAATATTTAGATGTATGATTCGTATTTCCAAATACTCTGAGATTTGGTGTCGATCAGAATGTGTTACATAAATTTAAAATGTCCAATGTTATTGTGGTGGGTTCAGGGGTGTTGGAATTCACTGAAACAACAACATAATAAATGAAAAATAAAATGATTACTTCACAGATTGTGTAACGTCCCCGTTACGTAAAGGAAGTGAATTACTCTTCCTTTCATACAGGAGAGGTTCGCTGGACGCTGTTTCCTCTTTTTCCTTAACAGTATCAGGACTGCTACAAGAGTTTTCGGCCTTTGGAAACACATTGTCACTATCCGATTCCTCCTCGTCCTCTGATATCGAAGGTAATGTTACCACTCTTGTCAATGACGGTATTATTTCACATTCACTCTACAATAAGAAGTTTTGCTTACATAAAGAAGAAAATGATGATTGTTTTAAAACCAATGCACTGCTGTTTCTACAAAGGATTCTTTTCATGTATTAAAGTCTATATTGACTTGCAATACTTAATTCTTCGTATGGATGGCACCGTGTATATTTTTAACACATCAAAAGCTTAAACAGCCATCGTATTACAGTTTTTACCCTTAGTCGGGTTTCGGAATATATTTAAAATATTTTTGGACCTTGTATGATATATTTTTCTGTTTCGGAACTCGCTCTCAGCTTATTAATCTTATTGACAGAAACGATCATCTTGAGCAATTTGTTTTCACTTTTTTACAGAACTCTAATTGGGGTATTATGTTTATAATATTTACAACCACTGGATCGTTGCCGCTGCTGTTAGAGTACCGGAGGGTATACATAAACCTAGTATCTGGTATTTCTGTACCAGCTGATTATTTTGTGCTAAAGTGATGTTTCGAATAGAATGCCGCCGTTTTAATTCTAAACTCTTTAAAAACTGTTTATTCGAAAAAAACTTATATTTCCCTTTGATTTCAATCTATCCGGGTTCGACTGTATAGTGCTCGCTTCTTAAATAATTAAAATTGAATTACCTCCAATTCCTCGTAGCCCTCTTTCAAATTATACGTTAATTCGTGACGGATATCATGTGAAAATTTTTCTGCAAAATCCGGATAGAGTGCCAATACATCAGTAAGACCCTTCATGTGAATTCCCTGTAGCTCACAGTATGTAAGTCCCCTAACATCACAACTTGATATCCCAATTGGATCATCCAAATTGATATCAGGTCCAAACAAGTCTCCCTTACCTGAAAGTCATGGAATTTAAGACTTATTTAGAAAAAATATGGTGTCGATCGTCTCGAGTATTTGTTTTGGCCTATCTTGTAAAACTAAATCATCTTGGTTGTATGTTTATAAATTGTTATCTGACCGCGATTATGAAGGAATGACATGAAAACCGGATCGTTTGTTTGAACGATGTTTTACGTCACACTTAAAAATTCAGTTATATGGTTATATTCTAGTTTTTAATTGTGACGCAGGGAATCTTGTTATAATACACCCAGTAAAAGACCACCGGTCTTCCGTAAGTAAACTGATAACTTTCTAACAATATCAGACTTGGTTCCAGCGGATTTCTAATCTGCGCTGAAAAAGGTGAGAAACGTCATGGTTTAACCCGTCAACCCTACAGGTCATAAAAGACTGACCTTAGCGATAGAAAGGAGCATGCCATCATGGTTTTCAAGGGTGAAATGGTTAAAGTGCTCTAAACACTGCCCTGCCTGTATCCTAATATGCACAATGTCAAATTACCCGTATCTTTCTATCCCCTTCTTTATATAAACGAAACATTTCTATGAATCTTAATAGTGCAACTGCCAATTAGGGCCTTTTGAATGAATTTGTCGATTTTATCGATAATTGTGATTACATTTATGATTCCCAGAAATATAAAGAAAATGAAAATGGTGCAATATTTTGATAAAGGTAAGAGATTTCTTGAGTACAGAGTTTTCAATATAGTGACAAAAATGCAATGGAAACCTTTTTGTATGGACAGTTTCTAAAAAGAGTCAACTAACGACCCTGGTCTATCCTTGTTTATTATTTGTTTCTTTATCATGGCTAGTGGTAAAGCATTCGACTTGCAAGCGGAAGGCCCCGGGTTCATACGAAAGACTTTAAAAAATGTAGTGACCGTCCCTTTGTCAAGGAGCTAGCCTGGCTCAGTCGGCAGCGCGGTCGACTCTCGATCGTGAGGTCTCTTCTAGTCCAGCCGGCAGCAGGTTGGTTTCCTGTCCTTCGGATGAAACAGTAAAAATCGAGGTCCCGTGTCACCAGTAAGTGTCGGCACGTTAAAGGACCCTCACTACTCAATGGCCGTAAGTGTCGAGCATAGGCCAAAATATGAAGCCCTTCACCGGCATTTGGTGACGTCTCCATATTAGTGAAATATTCTTCAGTGGGACGTTAAACAACAATAAGCAAAAAAAAAAAAATCTATAAGAAAAATATAATCACCTAAAATAGCAACAACCATATCTTGTTTCAACACTTCCATAGATCCGCTGCATAATAAATATACATAATTTACAGCATCTCCTTTGTGAACAAGGAACTCCCCAGGTGCACAAAACGCACGTCTTGTATGAAGTGATATAGATTTTAAACAACCCTGCGTTGAGTCTTCAAAAATTGGAAGAGACAATATATCTTTATGAAGATGGAGACCTATTTCTCCTCGCATTTCATCTGGGAAATCTTTAAGAATCTGAAAGAAGAAAAACGAAAGGAAACAATTTGCTATTATCTCGCTATATATTTTGCAAAACAAAGGCTTGACATTTTCATCCAATCATAAATTTCATAATTTGTTTTGTGTTTGTGTCACATTTCACATGATTATAATATCTATACATCGAACATTTGGACTGTCTTCGGTATTCAGTTAAGTCTGAACGTGGTTTCAAATGAAAATAAGACGTGCTTTGGTTCAGGATGTATAATGTGACAGTATGCACATGAAACGGAATTCAAATTAGACACAGTTTCATTCCAGATAATGGTTTACTGTAGTGCATGGATAAATTTTCGGCCAATCCTATAAGCGTATACGATAGAGTCGAAACGTTAACATTAGGTACATAGAAACCAGCCCCCCCCCCCGATGTTTTGAGCCTGTCATAACAATAATGTCTTGTCTTGTAAACAGATATGGGTTCAAATGCCATTGAGGAGTTAGCATCCACTGCCAAACGATCACAACCAGTTTAGAACCGCAATCAAATCTATTGAAAAGCGAGATTATCCCTCCAGGGCATGCTATTGTATTAATGTAAACTTTCAGCGAAAATAAAATAAACAGACGGTATAGATTTTACCATTGAGGTATGCGTACGTGTTATAGAACACACATAAATCTCTTTTCATTGACAAATTTAGACCATGAATAATATAGAAACAGATGCAACAGTATTAATTTACACGGAAAATAAATATGTATTTCATATGTACCGTATGTGTATTATGAAGGCCAAACGCCTTTAATGACTATTTGCGAAGGTCATTGCCAAGAGTGTTTGCCTTGCACAGTGGGGTGTCTTCCGTTCGATTCTTGGTAAAGGTAACACCTATAACCGCTTTAGTACTAGTAGCGACTGTTCTATCGCCATGCTTGGGGATAGATGACTTTGGTATCCTGGATAGCGCTTATTTGGTGGACGTCGATCCTTTAACTTTTAACTTTTCTTGGTGCATTGCACTTGACTCAATAACTCTTTAATCATACGGCGATGAACAGAATTTGATAAGGAGAAAACTCAATCAGTACGCACCAGATACAATATAACAGCCTTTCTCAGCAAACCGGAGCAAACAAGGCATTATCATAGTGAAATCAAGCTAGGACGGAACTAGCAGTAACAAATGGCTAATAAAATGTTAAGCACCAATAATTGCATATTTAGCTGGTGAAATAAATAAACAAATCCATATTTCTGATATAATGTAGATTGAATTTCAACCAAAACCTTACCTCGATCGTATCGATCCCGTTGTTCATTGACCACATGGTTTGAAAATACTCTTGCATTCTGTGTTTCAGTGGTTTTGGGATGTGGTGTGTTCGAAAGAAATCTTTCAGATCTTTGGTTTTAGAATGATAATTTGCTCTTCGGGCATACATCCGTTGAATAATCGCTGTAACATTACCGAATACAACGGCATGCATCATAGCTGAAATATATATATATAACATAAAAATATATATCTATGTGT